>JANAVB010024600.1:11696066-12296066 GCA_029216955.1 Iris pallida | reverse complement strand
TATGACCGGTTTGGGTTGTACAATAGTATCCTAGTGATACGATACGGTTTATCTCCGTGTGAAAAGGAGTAAGCTCGCATAACTATGCAATATGAAGGTATTGGTCATAGAACACTACACTACTCCCCCAATCCCACAATCAATAACAATCAATACTCTAGGAGTGAGTTCTGTGTAGCAATGTGGTTTAATCTTGCAATATTATATTTAATAATTAAATTAAAAAATAAACATAACCGTACTTGCCTTAGTTTATGACTGGATTGGAAAGTCGGTTCCGGAAAAGAATTCAGACTCGTCCTTGAAATCCTACAGTTAAGAATCCTGACTTAGCATCAATGAGGAAACCATATCTAGGTGTGCTAGTTACAATCTCTAAAATTTGATCCTAGTCAAGTTTTATGTTGTTACAGTCATAACACGTTTATCGATGCAATTCAAAGTCTTTAATTTAACGAAATAAAAGTCAAATTAACATTTTATTAGGAAAATTCGTATTTTCCAACTATTTGGCAAAACTTTGTATTTTGTAATATACATATATAAAGATTAGATTTTTCTTTTAATGAAAAAACATGAAATTTGTCTAAGTTACAAACTTGAAATCTTATTATTTTATTTAATGTGAGAAAACTCTTATTAATTTTCTATATTAAAATAAATATTCATTTTATTATTCACGCGTTTACCTATAAACCAACAATCCAGAAAAGAAAAGGAAAAATCTATCCTACACATTACAGGTCCACAGAAAAGAAATAGAAAAAAACTTGGGCTTATGCCCTTATAATTTTTTTACATAAATTCATTTAGGAGAGTTCTGAATGCCGGGAAGCGGTCTATTCAGCAGGCCGAGGCACTGCACCCAAATACTAAGAGAAGTAATATGTTCTAAACTAATTATTTAATTTAAAGATATAAAATACGATAAATCTCAGACTTGGTCCAAAATATCATATTGTATATAACTAATGCCTCAACGTCCGAAATGGCCGATTTCGTTTGCATTTAGCTAGGTCCCATAAACCGATATGGTCATCGCTCGAAAATGATACAAAAATCATATTTAAAACCAACAATCAAGTTGTAATTCGTTTTGCAAAGGCCGGGTTTGGAAATAGTTTTATTCAAAACTTTTATATATATTTTCCGAAAATTTGGACAGAACCTCCTCTATAATCGAGACAACCCAATCCTGGGAAAACACCAACCCCCAAAATATTCCAAACCAGGAATAACAAACCACAAAATAATCCCAAATCAGGGATACCAATTTATCCAAACTAAATGTCGATTCTTTATTCCAAAACTAAAATCAATAATCACAGCTCATAGAGCTCTTCCCGAAATAAAATTCGAAAAATAGAACCATTCTAAGAAAAATGGTCACAGAACCCTACCAAAAGGTGGTTAGGAAAATTTGAAACCACAATTGCAACGAATCGATCCGATTCCCATAGCGGGATCGGGGACCATGTCATCATTGACTCTACGGGAGGGACGAACTACTCTAATTAACAGAAAATACCCAATATCCGTTGGTCGGGGAGCCGCGGGATAAACTCGGAAACAAAAACGGAAAGCGCTGGACAGCGGAATCGGCCACAGAAAAACAGAAATAGCAACTTCGGAATAGCAAGCCGGACACGGGGAGGTGCTGGACCGATACGGACGGCCGAATCGGGGCTCGGGGTTGAACGGCGAGCGGCACACGGGCTCGCACAAGGGGTCGGCCGAGATGGGCTGACCGGGGTCGCCCGAGAGAGTTCGCGAGGTGCTGCGGCCTCGGGAGCAGCAGCAGAGTGGTCGCCGAGGAGGGTGGCTCTGGAGGCGGGCGAAGGAGAGTCGGCCGAGAGGTCGACGGCGGGAGGCGCCGCGTCGGCGGGGCTGAGCTCTGCCCGGACGGCTAGGGCTTGGGGAGTGGGTTTTGGGGAGTGGGTTTAGTGATGGAGTGTAACCTTCGTTGATCGAATTTTCAAATTTTTCTTTAATTTTTAAAACTTTCTATTTTTTTTCTTTTCCAAAATCTTTGAAATCCCTTTTTTGGAAAGTGTACTTCGATCCTATTATGCTATCAATGCTTGTTTGATCTTGGTTTTGAGAAACTATGTGATGAGATGTTATATCCCATATAATTGTCTTGCCCTCCTTGAATTTCCACAAGTTATATATTTTTTATATATAAAGAAAACATCTGTCAAAAAGATTTGTAAATATATATATATATATATATATATATATATATATAATATATATATATATATATATATATATATATATATATATATATATATATATATATATAATTAACTAATTAAATTATTGGTTATTTGTCAAATGGTTAGTTGTTAGCAGTTAGTGATTAGCGTTAGTTTTTCTACTATATTTTTCCTAATTCTATTACATGTACATTGGATTCTAGGGTTTCCCCCACTCCTCTATAAATAACACTTTTCTCCAATAGTTTGCACAAATCTCCAAAACCTAAAATTCATACACACATAGCCGCCACTACTGTAGCTCATGTCCCGACCACCCCTGTCATTGCCTTCCGACCACCCCGGCTCTATGGCCAATACCACCTTGGTCGACCATCCCCCCACCGCTGCTCCCATGCACCTTCCCGACCCACTCCACTCCTAGCCGCCACCTCCTGCAAATCCCGACCACCAAGCCACTCGTGCCGACACCACTTCGGCCCCGACACCAACAACAACCATCGCCACCACCAATGTAACCACCAGTCCCGACATCTCCCACCAATCGGCCAGCCCCGGCCCAGCGATGCCACCAACACAAATCACACACAAAAAAGGGAAGGAAAGTGGAAGAGCAGAGAGAGACCGCCTCCATCCTCACTCACCTGACCGGAAAGCCACCGCCGTGACCCCTCCCGGCTCGCCACCACCATTACGAACCCATCTCCGTCGCCGGCCATCGTCGAAGCCGGTGACCCCGTTCCTCCACGCATCCTCCCCCACAGTCAGCTCCACCGTAGCTCTAGACCCGGCATCTGCGAGCCGTCGTCACCACCGCACCCAGGCGCACACGCTGGCGTGCCCCCGAACTCGAGTTGTCGCCCTCCCCTGGCGCCTTGCTCCGCCGCCGCGTCACCTTCCCCAGCGTCTTTCCCGCCGGTCGAGCCCCCAAGCTGCGCCCTTCGCCGCCGCTGTGAGCACTCTCCCGACCTTTCCCCCTCTCTCGACTTTTTGTTGTTGATGAAATTGATTTTTACAGCAGAGAGCACATACCCCCCTTTAATAATTAGGGATCCTCTGACTTTAATGCTTGGGAGAGGGAGGGAACAACATTATACTTCTATTGATTTTACTTTTTCCTTTGTATGCTTCTATTTGATTTTACTTTATTTCTTTGATTGTGATGTTTATTCCTGTAGCTATAACCCCTCCCATTCTCTCCTTTCAATATATATATTGAAGATTGTTGGAACAGCAGTCTTCTACTGCTCCTTGGGTTACGGGTTCAAGCAAAACCAGACCCCAGTTTTGTTTTGTTTTATTAACTGATTTTTATCAATAATATTATTATATTATTCTTATTAATAACAGTAATTGGGGATTTTATTTACAAACCTTAAAATGTTATTATTAATGGTTGTTGGGTTAGGATTAGTATAGAATGGGATCTAAATTGTGTGGGTTGTTTTCTCCTGGGCTTTGGGCTCATTAATTTTATTAAATTATTTTGGGTTCATAAAAATACAAGTTTTGGGCTAAATTGTAATTTATGTTATAAATATATAAATAGTGTTAGTTAATTAGAATTTTAATTAGTATTTTGGTTGATAATATTTAGTTAAAATTTTGGTTTATGTTTTAGTAAAACACACTTTTTTTTAGCTACTAGTTTTTATAAATACTTGATTAATCAACAACCATTTTACTATCGGTTTTGACTATATATAATGTAAATTTATCATATTCTAGGCATTTTCCAAGATAGTTTTTACCAAAGAATCCTACTTGATAAGTTGGAATTTTAGCTTAGAATATTATCTATATTATCAATATACATATATATAAATATATTAAGATTATAAAATAAATAATGATAATAATAGTTTTTAATATTTTTTAAATAGAATATATGAAATTCGTGATATTTTTCTAAAATCATAAATCGTGACTATTGTAGTCATTTTCCTATTTCTCGACCCGATTATCGTACCAACTCTGATTCTAAACTTTTATATACCAAACCAGGCTATTTGGACTATTCTGGACTAAGTGGAACCGCCTGTGCCGTCGTTTGGGACCATCTTATGGAGCTTAGCATCATACATATTCCGTATCGACATGTTTGTGTCGTGCATGTCGACTTCCAACTAAATTAAGGCGAGTACATTCACTGATAGTTTTCATTGTCTTGATATCTGTTATATCTGATTCAGTTGTAGTGTCTTACTCGATTTTTAGTCACGATAGTTCACGGACTAGTATATGTTGGATCATGACATGAGATGTTGTTCCTAGATTTTCTTGGTATATTGGTACATTTCCTGTCTTGTTCCATGTACTTGTATAGACACTGATTTCTAAGGGGACTTGCTACCCTCTTATGGAATCCCGTGTCATGACGTGTCATGTCCAGATCCATTATACTATTCGGGGATGGGGGAATTATTAGGGGCTATGTGATCAAAGCCTCCTGTCACTATATTTCTTGCGCCACTCTTACTTCACGTAGGGTGTAGCAAGATCCCACCGTGTGCTTGTTATCCAGGTTGGCCGGCATGACCCTTTCTAGAGATTTTCTTGTGATTGTTGGGCCAAGTGGATAACCTGTCCTGTCACTTACCCAAAGCCGATCACATAACGCTCTAATAATTCAAGACATATTTTATATTTATTTTATCTTATCTTATATCCTCTTCTGTTTTACATTCAGTAATTTTCTCACCATGCTATGATATTCATTTACTTACATCTTCTACATGCCTTTATGCTGTACCTTGATTGGAGACTAAGTTCTGCTCGGGAGAAGGGTTACAACCCCGGTCCTTGTTTGGTTTAAGGGTTGTAACTCAGCTTTCGAATGGTTCCAAGTCATCCTATATCTTTGTCTTGTATTTCATTATACTGTCTCTTATAGTATTTGTCAATTCATTGGAACTGCTGTTAGTTTATGTACTTCGCTCCAATCCTGACTGGATACGTTGGCTAATTTTAGGAATTGTTATGTCCCACATTATTGGACTACAGGATGATGGTAGCGGAGGCGGATCTCGAAATTCTTTTACCGTGAGTTGTCTCCCATGAGTTCTAGGCCCTGGTAGTTTGATTTAGTTTTGTTATCGTTCTGTCTCCGATACATTCTTGTCCTATATGATCATTTTCTAGTTGTTCTAGTGATACTGTTATCTCTTCTTATTCATATATTCGTAGATGTTTGTGATTGAGTACATATTGTTGTTATATATCATTTAGATGTTGCTGGGTACTTGACAACGCTCTACCGCCGATACTGCGGCGTAGGCTGGGCGTGGCCCACGATCTCGTGCCCGATATCCGGGTGCGGGTCGTGACATGGAGAGTGGAGGAAGAAAGGGTTTATGTAGGGAGAGATCGGGGGTTACGGGAAAGGGAGGGTCGCAGCAGTTTCGGAAGAGGGAAAGGTGGAGTCTGCGGCCGTGAATGGAAGGGAAGGGAGAAGTCGACGGTTCGGGTGAGAGAGAGTAAGTGTGCTGGGAAAGGAATGGAATTCTTTCCTTTATAAAAAGGAGAAATTTTTTTATAATATAAATATATCCAAAAATACTTAAAGGATGGTTTCGAAAATCGAGATTGGGCTCGGATTCGGACATGGTTTCGAGACGGTTCGAGACGGGTCAAGCCAAACAATAAAATAATTCAATAAATAATTATTTATTAAAAATATGATTTTTCCTAAATTAACAATTTTAAAATAATAATAATAATTTAGCGAACAAAGTATCCAATTAATTAAAATGATGAAACCGAAATTTTTACGGGTTTCACAACCTTTTCTCCTTAAAAAATTTCGTCCTCGAAATTAAAGGATAGGGTTAGAATTACCTCAGGTCTCCAACAGATATGGATACTGCTCCCGTATCTCGTCTTCTCGCTCACAGGTAGACTCGCCTGGAGAATTGTGTCGCCACATAACTCTGACTATGGGCGTCACAAAATTCCTGGTTTTCTTCTCACCTCTGTCTAAAATCGCCACTGGCTTCTCTGGTACAGTGAGGCTGGGTCCAATCTGCAGCTCTGAATGGTCCAAGATGTGGCTCGGATCTAGGATATAGCGTTTGAGCTGTGAAACATGGAAGACGTTGTGCACGCCTTCAAGATTAGCTGGTAGAGCTAATCGGTATGTTACTTCTCCGACTCGGCTCAAAACTTCTAATGGGATAATGTACCTGGGACTCAGCTTTCCTGCTCTATCAAATCTGATAGTTCTTCTGGTAGGGGAGATCTTGACGAAGACACTATCTCCTGCTTCGAACTCCGATGGTCGGCGACTGGTATCAGTCCAATGCTTCTGTCTGTCCTGAGCAATCCTGAGCTTGTCTCTAATCACCTATACCTTCTTTGCGGCATTAGTCACCATCTCAGGTCCAAACAATACTCTTTCTCCTACGTCGTCCCAAGCAAGAGGAGTGCGGCAACGACGTCCATAAAGTGCCTCAAACGGAGTCATATCGATGCTAGCTTGGTAGCTGTTGTTGTAGGAGAACTCTACTAAGTGCAAGTGGTCTTCCCAAGACCTTCCAAATTCCAAGACGCAAGATCTCAGCATGTCGTCTAGCGTCTGGATGGTTCTCTCCGATTGTCCGTCAGTTTGGGGATGGTAGGCGGTACTAAACTTCAATTGTGTTCCCAAACTGTCGTACAAGCTCTTCCAGAAGTGAGAGGTGAATCTGGTATCTCTGTCAGATACAATACTTACCGGAACTCCATGAATCCGGTAGATATACTACATGTACAGTGCTGCCAACTTCTCGGTGGATAGACCAACCTTGAAAGGGATAAAGTGAGCTGACTTCGTTAGTCGGTCCACAATAACCCAAATGACGTCCTTTCCTCCTTGGGATCGAGGCAATCCTGACACAAAGTCCATCGTTATATGTTCTCATTTCCACTCCGGGATGTCTAGCGGCTGCAACAGTCCTGCTGGTCTCTGTCTGCTAGCTTTTACTTGTTGACAAATCAAGCATCTAGCCACAAACCTGGATACGTCCTTCTTCATTCCGTACCACCACACTACAGTACGCATATCTCGATAAATTTTATTAGCTCCTAGATGTATGGAATACTGCGACTGGTGCGCTTCTTGCATCAGCTCATTCCTCAGTTCGCCAGTTGGTATGCAAAGCCTCGTACCATGCCTCAGTGCTCCATCGCTGGCGATTGAGAATCCTTCAAGTGTTCATGCCAGCACATGATCTCTGAGTTTGTAAAGCGTCTCGTCTTGGAATTGTGTCTCCTTGACTTTGTCCATAAGACTTGAACGCACTTGCAACAGCATCATTGATGATTCAACTCCTGGTAAAATTGCTTCTCTTTCCAGCTTCTTCATTTCCTCCTCAGGCAGTACAATCTCCAGTCCAAGCTTCTCTATGTCTTCCAGCAAATGTCGCTCCTTGGTCAAAAACATTGCTATCGGGTATCGCCAAAGTGCATCTGCAACCACATTAGCCTTACTCGGATGGTACTGCAAGTCGATGTTAAAATCTTTCATCAGCTCCAGCCATCGCCTCTGTCGCATGTTCAGCTCCTTCTGAGTGAAAACATATTTAAGACTTTTGTGGTCTGTAAATATTTCCACTCTCTCTCCATAGAGGTAATGCTTCCACAGCTTCAGTGCAAAAATAACTGCTGCAAGCTCCAAATCATGTGTGGGATAGTTCTTCTCATGAGTCCGTAATTGCCTAGATGCATAAGCAATTACTTTCCCGTGTTGTTGAAGAACACAACCTAATCTTTTACCAAAAGTATTACTGTAGATTGAGAAACCGCCGGTACCTGCGGGTAGCGCAAGTATCGGTGCTGTTGTAAGTCTCTTATTTAGTTCCTCAAATGCTGAATGGCAAGCTTCAGTCCATACAAATTCTTCATTCTTTCTTGTAAGCTTCGTCATCATCTCAGCAATCCTGGCGAAGTCCTTCACAAATTTCCGGTAGTAGCCAGCTAAGCCCAAGAAACTTCTGATTTCAGCAACTGAACTTGGTGTACTCCACTTCTCAATAGTAGCTATCTTCTTTGGATCCACCGAAATTACTTCTCCTGTGACAACATGGCCCAGAAAATCCACTTTGTCTAAGAAGAATTCACATTTAGATAGCTTACCATAGAGCTTCTCCCTCCTTAAGGATCCCAGAACTTTCCTCAGGTGCTCTTCATGCTCTTCTTCGGTCTTCGAGTAGATCAGGATGTCATCGATGAAGACAACAACAAACTGATCCAGATATTCATGGAAGACCTTGTTCATAAGGTTCATGAATACTGCAGGGGCATTCGTCAATCCAAATGGCATGACCAAAAATTCATACTGACCATATTTGGTGTTGAACGCCGTCTTTGGGATATCCTCCTTCCTGACCTTGATTTGATGGTAGCCAGATCGAAGGTTTATCTTCGAGAACACCTTAGCTCCACTTAGTTGATCAAACAGGTCATCAATACGGGACAGAGGGTACTTATTCTTGATGGTGATGTTGTTCAGCGCCCGGTAGTCGATGCACATCTGTACAATTCCGTCTTTCTTGGATACGAACAAGACAGGTGCTCACCAGGATGAGGCTCCGTCTCTGATAAATCTAAGGGCCTTCAGCTCATTGATCTGGTCCTTCATTTCCTTGGCCTCCTTAGGGTTGACTCTGTAGCATCCTCGAAAAATAGGAGCAGAGCCGGGAACTAGGTCGATGGTGAATTCTACATCTCGATCTGGGGGTAATCCTGGAAGACTATCAGGGAAGACGTCCATAAATTCTGCTATGATAGGATGAGGAAGTCTAGGTTCTTCGGTGATAGAGGAGTAAGTAATACCCCCATATCTTCCAGAGCTCGAGAGATTTCAAACTCCGGCTCTCCAGGTGGGCTGAAGACTACACATCCTCTATGACAATCTATCAGCGCATGCTGCTTACTTAACCAGTCCATTCTTAGGACTATATCATAGTTAGGTAAGGGCATCATAAGTAAGGGTGCTAAGAATTTGTGTCCTGAGATAGTTATAGGGAAGTTACAGGTCTCAGTGATGGGTATGGGTCCACCACCAGTCATAACTCTATATATCTTCTTGCTAAATCTCGTAACTAGGTGGTGTGCAGAGATAAATTTTGTTGCTATAAAACTGTGTGACGTACCCGAATCAAATAATGCTAAAGCAGGATGTGAATGCACATAAATGGAATCTGTGATGACATCAGCGGTAGGTTCCTGTTTTGGCTCTTGCTCATATGCTGTTAGGGCAAAAGCTCGCCCAGTCTTCTGTTGGTGTTGCCCAAACTGTTATTGCTGAGTGTGTAGAGGAGCCTTCTGCTGTGTAGTTTTGGTCCGGTTGAATGTCGTGGGGCAGTCCCTCACTTGGTGAGTGGCAGACCCACAAACTAGGCAGTATCCTAGCCTCTTCCTGCAGATGTTTGCCTGATGCCCTGGCCTCTTGCAAAAATTGCAGACAAAAATCTGCTTCTGAGGTGCATTGTTATTGGTCCTCGCCTGATGGTGCTGCTGCTTGTGGTGAGAAGGCCTGTTGTTATTATTGTGGTTGGGCCTCTTCTGATTACTCTGAAAGATGCTAGTTCCAGAATACTCCCTCTTTGAACGAGTAAGCTGAATCTTCTCTATATCCTGAGCTCGTATTAGGATCCTCTCGTACGTCTTGGCGCCACCTGCGATCACAGGGGTGCGAATCTCTTCCCTCAGTCCATATCTGAGTCTTTCAGCACGATTGACGGGGTCGGCAACCAAGTTCTTAGCAAAACGACTAAGTTAACCAAACTCCGCTGCATATTCACCAACAGTCATGTTCCTTTGCTTCAGATTCTGGAACTGTCTTTCCATCTCCCGTAACTCTGATGTTGGGAAGAATTTCCTGCGGAACAACCTCTTGAAGGTGTTCCAGTCAAGCTGCCTGTCCTGGAGTCGGGGTTCATTCTGATACCAGGTGCTTGCTACATCTAGTAGTTGAAGTCCTACAGCTTCAACATGGAGGTCATCAGAAAGTCGAGCGACACTGAGGAGACGCTCCATGCTGTCGAGCCATTCGTCAGTATAGATAATTCCCTCGGTTTCCTTGAATGGTCGAGGGCCCAGCTTCTTGAATTTCTTAATATCGCCGACTTTAGACGGCCTTGGTTCAGATTGGGCTGCTTCTCCTCTCTCCAGTGCAGCCATAGCCACATTGTGGGCATTCTCCATGCCTTCTCTCATAATTGTCGTCTGTTCGCGATGAGCTTCAGCTTGAGTTCTCTGTGCCTCAAGCACTCCTCGTAGTAGGCCTACGAGGTCATTGGGGGTCCACGGGCACTGGTGGGACAGCTGGATCGGGCACTTTCGCAGAAGCTTGCTGTTCAGTCCGGGAAGATGTAGGATCTAACACTTGAGTAGTAGTGTAAAATCTACAGGGTGCTAGTACATTATGGGGACGATCGGTCAGCTGCCTAGGTGTAGGATCCGAACTTGGTTGAGGAGGTGGGGTGTGATCAGGTGATGACAACCCATCGCCAGCAGTGTTGGTCTTGTCCGTGGCCATACTCTGGAAGGTTTAGGATTGCAAAACATAAGCAAGGTAGACTATCAGTCTATAACAAACAAAAATATTTATTTATAATATATTTCGGTCCTATGTTGTGATAAATTAATATTCTAGTCTTCTAAATATTTTTAGATATATTTACCTAAGTTGTTGATCTGACCTGCATGGGCCACCACTAAAAATATGTCACGATCCGGTCCCAAATTGTTGGGTTGAACCGGATCATGCCCAGCCTGCACCGTTGTGAGACGACGGCAGTAAGCTGTATCCAATTGCAGGTAATCACAACAACACAATGTATATATTTATCACAACATCTAAAATTATGAATATTAAAACTTGTCCAACAAAAGATTCATCTGATACAATAAAAACTGTCTTTTTAATCCAAACATCAAAACTAAAAAGGAAAATGCCATCAGCTAGAATGTTGGCTCATTAGCCCCGAGATCAACATCGTCCGATTGGGACTCTGGCAGCACAGCTGGGTAAAGCTCAGGATCGTAATAGCTATTAATCAATAGCTCAGCATCATCAATGGAACCTATTGGGGGTGGGGAATCCAGTCAAGAAAGGAGCAAAGTACAATTATGAAAATCTAACAATTCAACTACTAATTTGAAATTTGCAATTTAAACAGTTTGAAATACTTGAACAATATTTTCCAGTAATTTTCCATAATTAAAAATAATATGATTTGAGTATGTAATGCATATGACCGGCTTGGGTTGTACAATAGTATCCTAGTGATACGATACGGCTTATCCCAGTGTGAAAAGGAGTAAGCTCGCACAATTATGCAATATGAAGGTATTGGTCACAGAACACTATACTACTCCCCCAATCCCACAATCGATAACAATCAATACTCTAGGAGAGAGTTCTGTGTAGCAATATGGTTTAATCTTGCAATATTACATTTAATAATTAAATTGAAAAATAAACATAACCGTACTTGCCTTGGTTTATGACTGGATTGGAAAGTCGGTTCCGAAAAAGAATTCAGACTCGTCCTCGAAATCCTACAGTTGAGAATCCTGACTTAGCATCAATGAGGAAACCATATCTAGGTGTGCTAGTTACAATCTCTAAAATTTGATCCTAGTCAAGTTTTATGTTGTTACAGTCATAACACGTTTATCGATGCGATTCAAAGTCATTAATTTAACGAAATAAAAGTCAAATTAATATTTTATTGGAAAATTTTGCATTTTTCAACTATTTGGCAAAATTTGTATTTCGTAATATACATATATAAAGATTAGATTTTTCTTTTAATGAGAAAACATAAAATTTGTCTAAGTTACAAACTTGGAACTTATTATTTTATTTAATGTGAGAAAACTCTTATTAATTTTCTATATTAAAATAAATATTCATTTTATGATTCACGCGTTTACCTACAAACCAACAATCCAGAAAAGAAAAGGAAAAATCTATCCTACACATTACAGGTCCACAGAAAAGAAATAGAAAAAACTTGGGCTTATGCCCTTACAATTTTTTTACATAAATTCATTTAGGAGAGTTCTGAATGCCGGAAGTGGTCCATTCAGCAGGCCAAGGCACTGCACCCAAAATACTAAGAGCAGTAATATGTTATAAAATAATTATTTAATTTAAAGATATAAAATACGGTAAATCTCAGACTTGGTCCAAAATATCATGTTGTATATAACTAATACCTCAACGTTCGAAATGGCCGATTTCGTTTGCATTTAGCTAGGGCCCATAAACCGATATGGTTAACGCCCGAAAATGATACTAAAATCCATATTTAAAACCAACAATCAAGTTGTAATTCGTTTTACAAAGGCCGGGTTTTGGAAATAGTTTTATTCAAAACTTTTATATATATTTTCTGAAAATTTGGGCAGCACCTCCTCTATAATTGGGACAACCCAATCCTGGGAAAATGCCAACACCCAAAATATTCTAAACCAGTAATAACAAACCACAAAATAATCCCAAATCAGGGATACCAATTTATCCAAACTAAATATAGATTCTTTATTCCAAAACCAAAATCAATAATCACAGCTCACAGAGCTCTTCCCGAAATAAAATTCGGAAAACAGAACCATTCTAAGAAAAATGGTCACAAAACGCTACCAAAAGGTGGTCGAAAAAATCAGAAACCACAATTACAACGAATCGATCTGATTTCTATAGCAGAATCGGGGACCATGTCGTCAATGACTCTACGGGGGGACGAACTACTCTGATTAACAGAAAATACCCAATATTCGTTGGTCGGGGAGCCGCTGGATAAACTCGGAAACGGAAACGAAAAGCGCTGGACAGCGGAATCGACCACAGAAAAACTGAAACAGCGACTTCGGAACAGCAAGACGGACATGGGGAGGAAGTGGACCGACACGGATGGCCGGATAGGGGCTCGGGGTTGAACGACGAGCGGCGCACGGGCTCGCACAGGGGGTCGGCCGAGATGGGCTGACCGGGGTCGCCCGAGAGAGGTCGCGCGGTGCTGCGGCCTCGGGAACAGCAGTGGAGTGGTCGTCGGGGCGGGCGGCTCTGGAGGCGGGCGAAGGAGAGTCGGCCGAGAGGTTCGACGGCGGAAGGCGCGGCGTCGGGGAGGCTGCGCTTGGCCCGGACGGCTAGGGCTTGGGGAGTGGGTTTAGTGATGGAGAGTGGAGGAAGAAAGGGTTTATGTAGGGAGAGATCGGGGGTTACGGGAAAGGGAGGGTCGCAGCAGTTTCGAAAGAGGGAAGGGTGGAATCTGTGGCCGTGAATGGAAGGGAAGGGAGAACTCGACGGTTTCGGGTGAGAGAGAGTAAGTGTGCTAGGAAAGGAATGGAATTCTTTCCTTTATAAAAGGAGAAATTTTTTTATAATATAAATATATCCAAAAATACTTAATGGATGGTTTCGAAAATCGAGATTGGGCTCGGATTCGGACATGGTTTTGAGACGGTTCAGGACGGATCAAGCCAAACATAAAATAATTCAATGAATAATTATTTCTTAAAAATATAATTTTTCCTAAATTAACAATTTAAAAATAATAATAATAATAATAATTTAGTGAACAAAGTATCCAATTAATTAAAATGATGAAACCAAAATTTTTACGGGTTTCACATACTGTCTGTTTTATTGTACATGTTCATTGCTAGTTGCCTTGTTCATTCATGTCCTTGCTATTAATTTCTTGTACATGATTATTATTTCTAGTTCATATGACTATTTTCTTTATTCTCTACCGCTTCTCTACTGTCTAGCTTATTTTGTATTAAGTTACATTAATACAATAGGATTGTACTTTGCTCTTTTCCTGATTGGATTATTGCAGGTGATCTGGTATGCTTTCATATTTTGAACTATGGACCATACATGAGGAGATAGAGATCTTGAAAGCCGACCTTAGATTCTGGATAGATTAGTTAGTTTCTTTTATTTAAATATTTAGGGATTTGTTCCTAAAAATTATTTATGTTGTATTATTGGATTTTTAAATAAAATAGCTTTTGCGAATGAGCATATAGATGTGATTTTATTATTTTGATATTGACATTGAGACTAGACAACATACTATCGCCGATGCTATGGCGTAGGCTAGACTTGGCTACGTACTTGTATTCCAAAAAGCGGGAACGGGTCGTGACAAATTTTTTTGGTGGCCCGTGCATGTTAGTTTTTGTAAAAGATTATGAACTCGTGGTAGTACCTATATTAGTTATACTACGGCGAGCCTACAACTAGGAAGTGCTCATTCACAACTAGGATTGATTTGATTTTAGAAGCTTGGCTCGAATTAGGTATATCATAGGAAAGCCTTTATTCAATTTGACTGTTGGATAGTTAAAATTGGTAAATAGGCCATATAATTTAGGTAAGGATTTATTGAATTCTAAACCCTATTAGATAACTTGAGGAATTTTTCTAAAGGAATGTACTATTGTGTTTTGACACGATGGTAGGATCAAATGTGGGTAGACTATTTGTTTGGTAAATTAGGACTTCCTAGGATTCAATTCCTAATCTTGATCATTTGTGCAATCTTATTTTCTTCCATTTAATCATTATCATCCTATCGTAAAATCTGTATTTAATACCCATTTGTCATAAGTAATTATTTTTCTTAGAGTCGATATTCTATTTCTATATATTGAGTTTTGAGCCTAACTTGATTCAATTATCCATATATTTATTCTGAGTCAGTGTCTTTTTAAATTCAAGATATATATGATTTATATTTCTCTCGTATTTGATTATTTTCTTCCTAATCGATCATTTGATTTTCAAAATTGATACTTTTACTTCAAGGACAGATACACTTTTCCTATCATGATAGACTTGTTTGAATTTTTAGAAGGTCCTTTTAAATTCTTATAGATATAGTTGGAATAATTTTTGATGACTTACAATGGCAAGGCAGATATGCACTGTCCACATTTATTTGAATTATGGAGACCAAGGATTCACTACAACCAGCAGTGCATTGGCAAGGCATAACCCCTAAGTTGAAGTAATTTTAAGTAAGCGTAGGTTATCGAATAATATTAAAACTATGTCCAGTTGTCCTATTTTGATATTTGAGTTGTTATGTCAATATTGGATAGAGTTGATAGAGCATTCGATACCGTATTCTTATTTGAGTCATGAAACCTAGGGTTTACTGCAGCCGAATGTATACTGGCAAGACATAAATTATCGGTAAAATAACTTCGGATATGCTTACGGTTTTCGAATATTATAGAGACTACATCCTTTTTAGCATATGACTATTGATTTTTATGGTTCGCAATTTCATGCACCCTCACTTGAATTTGATTTAGTTCTTATCTTTTCCTTTCTTGAACCTTTCCTTCTTATCTTTTATTTTTTTATCATTATTAGGTTTCATAGTAATCTTTTAAATCTATTTTGATTTCTTTCCACTAGATACATAATCGTATCTAGATTTGATAAACGTGCCTAAATAATTTGGGTTAGATAGAGGATCGTGCCGAAACAATTTTGATTTGATCATTCTTAAACGATTTTGATCACGACTAGACTATCTTGATTATATTTCGATCAAGCCAATTCATATCTTTTTCTAGATTTTGATTCTGTAATCTTGCCCGAATGATTTTGGTTAATAGATAATTGCGCCTGATGACTTTTCTTGTTGAGAAAAATCTTTTTTCGATTATATCCTTAACCAAGCCTAGATTTTGACAAACCTTTTTTGACTATATTTTGATCGTGTCAAATCGTATTTTCTTGAGCTCTCGATTCAATCCACGATTATGCCTAGCCTATTTTGATTGCTAAACGTATCATTTCTTGATTATATTCTTAATCGTGCATTATCGTATCTTTTGAAATATTGAGGACGAAAATTTTTCAAGGTGGGTAGATTTGTAAGCCCACTTCACGATTTATTTATTTATTTATTTTTAGTTTTATATATTTTCTAGTTAGAAAATAAATTTTATTTTTTCTTAATTCTATAAAGATATTTGTATTGATGAAGGGATTTGTCAAACTATTTTTTTAAATTTGATTTTGTTTTTATAAAAATATATACATTTAAACTTTTAATTTTTGATTATCAATTATGTTTAAGTTTATATTTATAAAAATCTATTTTTAAAAATTATTGAATTATTAGATATTATTAGATTTAGATGTGGTCAATTGTAAATTATGATTGTATTTAGTCTTAATTTATTTCTATATTATTTTAGATGGTATTTATAAAAAAAATTACAAAATATCTGAATTATTTTTATCAATATTTTTGATATATAATTTTATGAAATCTATTTTAAAGATTATTTAAAACATTAGATATTATTTTAAAGTAATATTATATGATTAATTATGGATTGGGATTGGGTCAAATCTAATTTAATTCATGGAAGGATTTAATTCATTGGATCTAATCCTTCCTTATTTAGGAAATCTTTCATCTCTTATATAAAGGGAAGCCTCCCTTTGCTTTTTCTTACAAATCCAATTATTATTATGATCAATTATGAATTGAGATTCGATCCATATAGTTTTGAGATTGATTTGATTTGAATTTAATGAAAAGATTTATTCATTAGATTCTTAACCCTTCCAAATTAGGAAATAGAGTCAATCTCCATCTATTTAAGGAGTCATTATTCGTTTTCTACAACCAAAATCCTTTAAATCTAACCCTAATTAAGTAATGACTATCCTTTATATAAATCTATTGAACCCATGTCATCTCTCATATTTTCTTTTTCCAAAATATTTCTATTTTTCGTCCAAAATAAGCCAAAATTCGTCATAAATTTCAGCCTCGTATTTTAAGCTATAGAAATTTCACGAAGCCGTTGCGACCAACTCCGGACTCCATTTCATCTCCAGTATTTTTCTTGGAACCGTATCGAGGTTAGCTTTCTAAATCTATATTTTATTTCTATAATTAATTAAGTGAATTTTTGCAGATCTATTTAAGTGTCGGTTGTCCGAAAGTCAATGCGTCATACTGTTTTTGAGATTCCGGGAGATCCCGAACTCTGATTTGCGATCCATTTAAAGTTTTGGAAAGCTAACACGAAGATCTATAAAATATAAATTTTCTAGAAATTTAGAATTTTATTTATTATTTTATTTAATTTGTTGTTGACCGATAATTTACTGATTTGGTTACATTAACCGTAACGACGATAACTTTGAACCAAATCGAGATTGTGTCGCACACGTGAACTACAACATAACTTGGGACAAGTACACTATTATTTTATGTGCTTACTACATTATAATGCTATCCCTCATTGTATTTCATTGAGTATCCCGTTGAGACACAATTGTGAGACGATATGCTTGATTGTATCATTGTTCATTTATTAACTGTTTAGTTAGTCGGAAGTGGAAATACTTACTAGATATATAAACAAAGCCCAATAATTGTTATTGTGGACAGCTAAGTCATACACCATACGTATGGGTTAGCCGTATCTTTTTATTATGGATAGCCATCTATGATGTGTCGTATTAATCCAAGTCGTTCACATGTCAAAAAGTATTTCAAACACACTATATGTTTTATTATACATGTTCATTGTTAGTTATCTTGTTCATCCATATCCTTGCTATTCATTTCTTGTATATGTTTATTATTTCCTGTTCATATGACTGTTTCTTTTATTCTTTACTACATCTCTACTGTCTAGATTATTTTGTATTAAGCTACATTATTACAATAGGGTTTTACTTTACTCCTTTCCTGACTGTATCGTTGCAAGTGATTTGGCATGCTTCCTACTTTTGCCTATAGATCATACGGGAGGAGATAGAGATCTTGAAGGCCGACCATAGATTATGGATAGATTAGTTAGTTATTTTTATATAAATATTTAGCGGATTTGTTCCTAAAAATTATTTATGTTGTATTATTAGATTTTTAAATAAAATAGTTATTGTGAATGAGCACATAGATGTGATTTTGTTATTTTGAGATTGACATTGAGACTAGACAGTATACTACCGCTGATGCTACGGCATAGGTTGGATTTGGCTATATACTCGTATTCCGAAAAGCGGGAGCGGGTTATAACATTATTTGTTTAAGTAGCAATCAATCTATGTCTTCATGTTGAATCCTAATTAATATGTTCATTCCTTTTGTTTCAGTCCTACTTGTTATGAGATATCAGTTATATCTCCCTTTGTGTAAAACTTTTTGTTTTAGACACATTATAAGGGGGTTGGGGTAAGCCATTTTAGTATCAATTAATCAAGTGTCAAACCTTACTATTCAGTTTTGTTCCATCCTAATTGGAATTGTAGTAGTTCGTTATTAAGTTCTTATCCTATGCAATTCAGTCCCTAGTTTACCTATTGTTCAACTCTTGCTTGCAATGGCATCAGTTGTTTGGGGGCTCGAGGGTGAGGACTTAGCATCAGTCCTCTACTCCACAGTCCCAGACCTTTATTGCAATATGGTATCAGTCATCCCCTTGTTTCAGTCTTACCCATATTCATTTGAATCAGTCCCCTATTTCATTCTATTATTTCAGTATACTATTTTAGAATCAGCCTTTACCTATTGTTCATTCCTTGGTTTCCTTTTCTCATCAGTAATAATATAGGCTCAAGTTAGCCCCAAATTAAGGATCAGTCTTTACTGATACCATATTAGTCACACTTGATACTTGATATCAGTTATTTGTTTATTTCAGTCCCATGAGTTGGGACTGTTAGCTCTGTTCAGTCCTTGAAGGACATTGGACAGCCCATTTTATCATGTAGCTTAGGGGATTTACCTATTGGTTAGTCCTAACTTTTGATTTAATGTTTCAGTCCCCCCACTACCAAAATTCAGCCATTTGGTGACGGACATATAGCGACGGATTTTGTCCGTCGCTATTAGCGACCGAATACCGACAAAGTTTCGACTGATTGTCGTCGAAAAGTCGATAGCTTTTTATTTTATTTTAAGGGAGAGCAAAGGTCGCCAATCCGTCGTTAAATCGACGGAGATATAGTGACGGATGAAGATTCCGTCGCTATGCTGTCGCTTAGTTGGCAGGGAATGTTGAAACAAATTGCCGCAAAATTTAACGACCACAGAGCGACGGATATTCCGTCGGCCAGCTAGGGTGGTATAGCGACCACGTAGCGACGGAATATATCCGTCGCCAGTCCATCGCTAAATATCCAGCCCTAACTTAAATTTAGCCGACGGGGGGGGGGGGGGAGGGGGGGACTTTTCATTCCCCCCCAAATTTTCTCTCTCTCTCTCCGGTTACATAATTTCTCTCTCTCTATGTAATCTTCTCTCTCTCTCTCACTCTCGGTGGTCGGGGCGGCGGGGGGCGGCGGGGGCCAGTGGTGGTGGGGGTGGGGGTCGCTTGGGGGGGTTTGGGTCGGGGTGGCGGGGAGAGGCGGGGGCCGGTGGTTGTGGGGGTGGGGTTCGCGGTGGTGGGGGTGGGGGTCGCTGGGGGGGGGTTCAGATCGGGGCGGTTAGGGGAGGTGAGGGCCGGTGGTGGTGGGGGTGGGTGTCGCCGTGGTGGGGGTGGGGGTCGCTGGAGGGGGTTTCGGGTCGGGGCGGCGGGGGCCGGTGGTGGTAGAGGTAGGGGTCGCGGTGGTGGGGGTGGGGGTCGCTGGGGGGGTTTTGGGTCGGGGCGGCGCGGGGTGGCGGGGGCCGGTGGAGGTGGGGGTCGCGGTGGTGGGGATGGGGGTCGCGGTGGTGTAGGTGTGAGTCGCTGGGGGGGGTTCGGGTCGGGACGACGTTGGGCGGCGGGTTTCGGGTCGGCAATGTTGGGGTGGAGGTTGGGGGCCGGGGGCCGGGGCCGGTAGTAACACACACACACACACAAACACACACACACACACACACACACACACACACACACGCACACACACACGCATACACACACACACACGTACACACACGCACATACACGCACAAAGTATCGGTATCGGAATATAAACTTGGTATATAAATTAGTATATATATAAACTTAGTATCAAGGTTCAAAGTATCGGTATCGAAATCGGTATCGGACTATTCCTATGGTATTGGTATCGGTATATAAATTAGTATATATATATATAAACTTAGTATCAAGGTTCAAAGTATCGGTATCAGAATCGGTATCAGACTATTCCTGTGAGTATTGGTATCGGCGATATCGGTAGTATCGACAGTTTCGGATCGGAGTATCGTAGAATAGTTAATAAAATTTATATATATATATATATAAACATATTATCAAGGTTCAAAGTATCGGTATCGGACTATTCCTATGAGTATTGGTATCGGCGATATCGGTAGTGTCACACCCCGATCCCGCAGAGACCTTTTCGTCCTCACTTTGGACTCTATGAGACCGTTTGTCCTCGCTAAGGCGTGATGTCGTACAAGCCTAAGTTGCGCTTGCACAAGACAAAGACCTGAAGCAAGACAAGATAGAGAAGATTGACAATACGCAGCAAAACATATTGCAGATAATTGAAGCAGCAACGGACATATTTCAGAATACATGCATTGAACACAATGGTAATAAGAAACAATTCTCTTTATTAATTTCATTTAAACAGATTACAAGCGCTCGATTCTCTCTAATATAATATTATATTCTCTCAGAACTTTACAGATTACAATGATCCCATTCCCATACATTACATTCCTTTATATACAAAACCAACTCTTGCAACAGATGTCATCTCTTGGCATCTCTTCTGATTTCTGGCTCCTGAGAATGAGGCTCGGGCTATCACTTTCGAACTATCCTTTTCGATGCATATTGCACCTGCATGCAGACTGATGGTGGGTCAGTATATCAGCATACTGGTAATTGTGAACAAAGAGCTACATTTGTCTGAAATAATTACTGTTCATTTAGTAAGAAAACGTTTCTTGTGTTATGATCTTGCTACTTTTTACCTATGTTCATTTCATACATACAGAGTCAGTTTATATTCTTTGAAAACATCTTTGAAAAGCTACAATTTATTTTATTTCATCTCAAGCATACAAGGGACTATTCAGTTCAAGCACCATGACTATTTATTTCATGTGCAGTGTGCAGCGTGTTTCATGAGCATATTCATTTCTCGGTTCAAGCAACTCTTAGGAACAATTATAAGCACGATATCATATTTCTTCTTTAGTGGAACATAGCATTTCTTTACAACGGATTAATCTCTGTAAGCAATTCAGGTAGAAAAACTCAAGTAATACATATGTATCACTTTTTCAGTAACTCTTACCATAGCCGACGGTCTATTCCTGCACAAAACAGGTTAGCACCATTTGCATATATATATAAGAAGCATTCTTTACCGTCATCGTTCAATGTTAGGCTTTGCAATAAGGATTTGTTCATATGCACGTCCTAACTACATGGTGGTCCATGGGTCCGCTTCCCATGATTAGCCGCTGAGACTCATGGTTCAGCTCGTCGCTAAGGACAACATTCCTGAGGTATAGCATTTACCTCAGGATGCTATTACAATCTCTCCTAGGCCGATCGATCCCGGGTGCCCCAAGTATCGTCGAGAGACTATTACCTTGTTAACAAGTTGTCCGAGACCAATGCATGACTTGTTCTTCTTGTCAGATAAAACTTAACAGTGCAATAGGTAGCGACCAGTTCACAACTAGCCTTAATCGTTCGGTCATTCATTAGCATGCAATTCTCATTCGGTCATTCGATAACATTTGATAGCATTCGGTCATTCGATAGCATTCAATAGCATTTCACTTCCTTGGAACGTAATAACAGTTTTATACAGATATAGCATATCATTTTACCTTTGAAAGCATACTAGTTCAGGGCATATAAGTAATATCTTTTTTTTTTCTTGTTAGCATGGCAACAGTTCAATAATTAAAGGCAACATCTCTACTTTAGCATACATGCATCACTTCGTTTCTTATGAGCAAGCAACAGTTCTACTTCTTAGCATGCAGATTATCGCTTTTTCTCGTATTAACATTGCAATATATGGATTCTCTTAAAGCATACTCAATGATTTATTATCTTTTTATTAATAATAGCATTTAATCAAAAACTCAGATTCTTATTAGGCGTAAGCGAATCAGCAAATAAGATTTCGTCCACTCACCCAAATCAATCGTCTTCTGTTACAGAGCCAGCAATCCGATCTTTCTGTCGATCTAGTGCCTTCGCGGAGCGGGGCACTACAGGTAGTATCGGCGGTTTCGGATCGGTGTATCGTAGAATAGTATATAAATTAGTATATATATATATATATATATAAACTTAGTATCAAGGTTCAAAGTATCGGTATCGGACTATTCCTATGAGTACTGGTATCGGCGATATCAGTAGTATCGGTGGTTTCGGATCGGAGTATCGTAGAAGGATATATAAATTAGTATATATATATATAAACTTAGTATCAAGGTTCAAAGTATCGGTATCAGAATCGGTATCGAACTATTTCTATGAGTATTGGTATCGGCGATATCGGTAGTATCGACGGTTTCGGATCGGAGTATCGCAGAATAGTATATAAATTAGTATATATATATATATATATATATATATATATATATATATATATATATATATATATATATATATAAACTTAGTATCAAGGTTTAAAGTATCGGTATCGGAATCGGTATCGGACTATTCCTATGAATAATTGTATCGGCGATATCGGTAGTATCGACGGTTTCAGATCGGAGTATCGTAGAAGAATATATAAATTAGTATATATATATATTATAACACCCAGTTTTCTAAATGAAGATAATTTTATGATTTTAATTATTTATTTATGATATTTAAATCGTAATATGATTTTTGGTGATTTTTAATCATTTTAAAACTATTTAAAAACCATGACTTGTGATTTTGATGTGCTGCTAGTAAAACCCTAGAGACTGTCTGACCTAGAGCCTAACCATGTGATTGGGATATCTATTTATCATTTTTAGCCTAGGGGTAATTTGGTCATTTTGACTTATTAGAATTATTTGATTAATTATTGGATTGATGGTTGTTGATTTTAATTTTTACTAGTTGTGACTTAAGAGACTAACCTAGATGTTGACTCTAGCTATGGTGACTTGAATAGCATGGTGGGACCCTAGTCTAACTTAAGTCAACCCAAGTTAAGTCATTTAGAATCAAGTTTCATATAGGAGAATAAATGATTAGGTTCATGAACTTTTGACTTAAGGAGTGATTTCCTTTAACATTGAACTTGGCCCAAGCCCATTAGTTATAACCCAAACCCTAATTTCTCCTTTTATGACCAGCCACATAGGGATCCCCTCCCAATATAATCTCTCTTCCTATTGTTCTTGCCTCTTTGGTATTTAATCAACACTTGGAAAAAGGAAAGGTATTTATCCATCTTCCCAAATTCATAATAAATTTATTTTAATTCCTTTTTGACTCTAGTTTCTTGTCTTAGAGTCTAATCCTACTCTATTTTCTGTTCATGGAGAGAAATTTCAGTTTTTGAACAATTTAGGGATTTGAGCTAGCAAGGAGGATCACTCTATTTTGGGGTTTTTCTTACCATTGACACACTATAGCACTATAGGTAAACCCTCTAAATTGCATTTTATTCTGATTTCTTTGCATGCTAGCCTAGATCTAGGTGTCCCCTAGCTGTCTGTCACGCCCTAGAACCAGAATACTGGAGAGCGGGGGCGTACATAGCCAGCTACGTACATTGAAGTGCAACCCACCTCGCTATACGGTCACGGCTGTCTAGATACATGAGGGTTTAACTACAAGCCAACAGTCTTCTATGGTCATGAACAAGCCTATTGTCTCAATCACAAGCAAGTAATAGTAGTTACAAGATGTCAGAGCACAAAATATATAATAGCAAGGCGTCCCATACATTACATATTGGATGATCATGAAGCTAGTCGTACAAAATGTCAGGACTAGCAAGAGTTCAGTCATACATGATCAACCCTAGGATCTGTCAATCATGTTACAGCCCGTAGGCAGACAGTAAATAAAGGGCAATCGAGCTAACACGTGCTCGTCGGCTAAACGCCTCAAAAGAATAATTTTACAATAAAGTGGGAGGACAAAAAGAAATCCACTCGTTGCCAGGGTTACGCCTGGTGGTCACCATCTGGCTGGATAGTAGGTAGATCCTCTGGTGCTACTTCGATATCTGGCCACACAAAACCAGCTGGGTCAGACCCCAGAAAGAGCAAGTGCCACAAAGGAGGCTTCACTTAGGAACTAAAACCAGCATATCACAATTAAGTAGTAAAGGTAATCAAAAGATAGTGATAATAGCTAAGATAACAATAATATATTGAACACGGAGAAACCATTCAAGTAGCCAGACTGCAACCCTTAAACCAAACAAGGACCGGGGTTACAATCCTTCGCCTGAATAGAAACCCGCCTCAATTACTATTGATAAGGTAACAAGACAATAAACGAAGAGAGGACACAGAACTGCTCCGGAAGCCAGGTTACAACCCTTAAACCAAACAAGGACCGGGGTTGTAACCCTTCGCCTGAACAGAACTGGACCCCTGATCTTTATTGTTAAGGCCAGTATAAATAATCATGGTATTGAAGTAAAGGTAAAACATGACGAGCATGACATAGGGTTGCAATAAGACAATAAACGAAGAGAGGACACAGAACTGCTCCGGGAGCCAGGTTACAACCCTTAAACCAAACAAGGACCGGGGTTGTAACCCTTCGCCTGAACAGAACTGGACCCCTGATCTTTATTGTTAAGGCGGGCACAATAAGCAGGACGATATATGATAAGATAGCCATGGAACTATTCAGATAGCCAAGTTACAACCCTTAAACCAAACAAGGACCGGGGTTGTAACCCTTCATCTGAACAGAACTTGGTATCCCATCATTTATCGATACAAGAATCATGTCCTGATACAATCTTGTACAGGATCAGGATAAGACTAAGCTGGAATAAACTTCATCCAATCAATCACGGCCAATCAAGAGTACGGCTTGATACTTTTAACTAACTAGGGTTATCACAGGCCTAGTTACTAGCAAGATGCAATGAGATTATCCCAACAGCCACAAGCCCTGCAGACCATCCGGTTATCCGGGTCGAATGTCCGTTATGAAGAATGCCACACGTGACTGTGTGCTGGAAATGTGCCCTACTCGTCGGTAGGCTACAAGTCCACTTAATGCGCCCAGATAACGGAATTGTCTGTAGCTGGGAATCTCTTCATGACTACTGAATTATTCTAGTTAATTAGCCTTAGTCAATTTCAGTAGGTACACCTGACCGTGGTACTCAGGGATCCCCATCCTAGACATGATGCAATTCAGTACTGGTTTATTTGTACAAACGCAATCGCCCACGGTGTCCAGACCCTTCATACTTGTCATATCAGTTTACTTGTCAAGAGTGCGCCACCGCGGGCCACTATCGTGTTCTATTCTTACATTATCATGAATGAGAAAGATTGTATAAAATAACTAATAACATATTCTTGAAGCCAAGGGAAAGATCTACAACTTTCATGTTTTGAGTTTTTCAAGATTCTAGCTACAAAACAACTTAAACAGGCAAAAACAGTAAATTCCTGCACGAATCGGCGCATGAGATTCCTGCACGAATCGGCGCATGAGATTCCTGCACGAATCGGCGCATGGGATTCCTGCACGAATCGGCGCATGGGATTCCTGCACCAATCGGCGCATGGGATTCCTGCACAAATCGGCGCATGAGATTCCTGCACGAATCGGCGCATGAGATTCCTGCACGAATCGGCGCATAGGATTCCTGCACCAATCGGCGCATGGGATTCCTGCACAAATCGGCGCATGGGATTCCTTCACAAATCGGCGCATGAGATTCTTGCGCGAATCGGCACATGAGATTCCTGCACCGATCGGCGCATGGGATTCCTGCACAAATCGGCGCATGAGATTCCTGCACGAATCGGCGCATGGGATTCCTGCACAAATCGGCGCATGGGATTCCTGCACAAATCGGCGCATGGGATTCCTGCACAAATCGGCGCATGGGATTCCTGCACAAATCGGCGCATGGGATTCCTGCACAAATCGGCGCATGGGATTCCTGCACAAATCGGCGCATGAGATTCTTGCGCGAATCGGCGCATGGGATTCCTGCACCGATCGGCGCATGGGATTCCTGCACAAATCGGCGCATGAGATTCCTGCACGAATCGGCGCATGGGATTCCTGCACGAATCGGCGCATGAGAAACTCACGTTGCGTCTTCAATACATGCGCGTAAGAAACCTACGCGCATGACACGCTCGGAGTTAAGGAATGCGTTGCCGGAACTTCACGGCGCATGGCCTCCCGGCGCATGGCCTCCCGGGCACATGAGGTTCCCGGCGCATGGGATTCATCGTCCCCAAACAGCAAGTTCAGCCATGAAAGTTCCAAAAACTTGTAATGGCCATAACTTACTCATCCGGAGTCGAAATCAAGCGAAACAAAAGCCAAAACTGAATGAAATTAAATTCTCTACAACATAGAACCATTAGTTTTCAAAAATAACCAAGTTTTAGAGATCAAAACCAAGAAAACTAAACAAGAAGGAACTTAAAACTTAGATCTACAAAAATATAACCATCAAAATCGAAAACTTCCAGTTCTAAAGAGGCTTAGAATCTAGTAAGGAAGAGAATGGAACAATAAAACATGAGATCCATCATGAAGCAAGTTTGCACTTGCCTAAGCTCTCTCTCTCTCCTGGTAGGTGTAGAAGTAAATGTGGAGAAGAAGAAGAATAATGAAGAGAGAGAAAGAGGAGGGGTTAATAAATGGGGATGGTGGTGGTAGGTAGGGGTTCTACCCTTGGTTCATGATGAACCAAGGCATCCCAAGCCTAGCCGAACCAACCCAAAACAAACCGAGCCAAGCCAAGAGATATGCAATACAAAATAAAATACGTACACGTATTCCAAGATACGTAATACGAACTACAGGCATTACAACTCTACCCTCCTTAAAAGAATTCCGTCTTCGAAATTTAATCAAGAGGCTAGAATTGCAAGGACAAGCTATAATAATCATAAGCTATAACAAGCAGTCTATCATGCAGTCATTTATTCAAGCAAGGAATTGAAAGCATAAGGCATAAGGAAGACATTATACCTTACGAGTCAAAAAGGTCGGGATATCGCGATCGGATATCATCCTCACGCTCCCACGTTGACTCACCCAAAGAGTGATGACCCCAAGCAACACGGACTAAACTAATAGTCTTGTTCTTAAGTATCTTCTCTCTCCGGTCCAATATAGACACGGGCCTCTCCTCATACGAAAGGTTGGTACCAACAACCAATTCCGAATGATCCAGGATGTGGCTCGGGTCCGGGATATACCGTCGTAGTTGAGATACATGGAATACGTCATGCACCTCACGTAGCGACGGTGGAAGAGCGAGACGATAGGATACATCTCCTACTCGCTCCAGAATGTCGAATGGCCCTATATACCTAGGACTAAGCTTTCCTCGTACGCCGAAACGAATGACACCACGGTTAGGCGAAATCCTCAGGAATACATGGTCGCCGACCGAGAATTCAAGGGGTCGCCGATGGAAATCGGCCCAATGACGCTGGCGATCTTGGGCAACTCGAAGATGATCTCTGACTCTCCTGACAACTTCAACGGTCTGAGCAATCATTTCTGGACCGAGCATCTGCCTCTCTCCGACATCATCCCATGCTAGCGGGGATCGGCACTTCCTGCCATACAATGCCTCGAACGGAGCCATCTGGATACTGGCTTGGAAACTGTTGTTGTACGAGAACTCCACTAGGTGCAGGTGATCTTCCCACGAACCACCGAAGTCGAGTGTACAAGATCTTAACATATCCTCGAGAGTCTGGATCGTGCGTTCTGACTGGCCATCAGTCTGCGGATGATAAGCGGAGCTGAACTGGAGGCGAGTTCCCAAACTCTCTTGCAGGCTACGCCAAAAGTGCGACGTAAATCTGGAATCTCTGTCCGAGGTGATACTGACTGGTACTCCGTGAAGCCTGACGATCTGCCTGAGGTACATCTCTGCTAGCTGAGCCGTCGACTGACCAACTCTGAACGGGAGAAAGTGAGCCACCTTCGTGAGCCTGTCTATGACAACCCAAATAGCGTCTCTGCCAGCCGGGGATCTAGGCAATCCAGTCACAAAATCCATGGTTACATGCTCCCATTTCCACTCGGGAATCGGCAATGGTTGAAGTAGTCCAGCTGGTCTCTGATGTTCAGCCTTAACTTGTTGGCAGACTAAACAACGAGAGACAAACCGGGCTATCTCCCTCTTCATGCCATTCCACCAAAAGTGCTGACGAATATCACGGTACATCTTCGTGCCACCAGGATGAATGGAATACTGCGAACTGTGGGACTCTGCCAGGATCTCCCGTCTGATATCTCCACTGGGTACACAAAGACGCTTACCATGTCGAAGTGTACCGTCTTCATGGATACATAACTCTGGTCTTCGTCCTGCCTCACACTCTACTCTGAGTCGCTGAAGCTTGGAATCTGCTGACTGCGCCATCCGGATCCTCTCGACTATAGTGGACTGGACTTGCATGCTGGCCATCAATGCCACACTGGAAGGGAGGACAATTTCTATACCCATCTTCTGAAGATCGGCCAATAGCTCTGGTTGCGCTGTCAGGAAATAAACTCCGGCTCTCCTGCTCAATGCATCTGCAACAACGTTGGCCTTTCCTGGGTGATACTGCAAGTTGACATCATAATCCACAAGCAGCTCTAGCCATCTCCTCTGACGCATGTTAAGATCCTTCTGGGTAAAAACATACTTCAGGCTCTTGTGGTCGGTGAAGATCTCCACCCTATCTCCGTACAAGTAGTGCCTCCACAACTTAAGTGCAAACACTACTGCTGTCAGCTCCAAGTCATGGGTTGGGTAATTTCTCTCATGATCACGAAGTTGTCGCGATGCATAGGCTATTACCTTCCCATGCTGCATCAGAACACATCCTAAACCTCTGCCCGAAGCATCACAATATACTGAGAATCCTCCAGTTCCATCTGGAAGCGTGAGAATAGGAGCCGTCATCAAGCCTCGCTTCAACTTCTCAAAAGAATCCTGACATTCTGCTGTCCAAGCAAACTGCACATCCTTGCGGGTCAACTGGGTCAATGGCGCTGAAATCCGAGCAAAGTCTGAAACAAATCGCCGGTAGTAGCCGGCCAATCCAAGAAAACTGCGAACTTCTGCAACTGTGCTGGGCACTGGCCACGACTCAATAGCCACGATCTTCTGGGGATCCACTTCTACTCCTCCTCGGGTGATGATATGGCCCAAGTACGAAATGTGATCGAGCCAGAACTCGTATTTACTAAACTTGGCATACAACTGGTGCTCTCTGAGAATCTGGAGGACAATTCTGAGATGATGCTCATGCTCCGCCTCACTCTTACTGTAGACCAGGATGTCGTCTAGGAACACAATCACGAACTTATCCAAATAAGGCATGAAGATACGATTCATGAGATCCATGAATACTGCCGGCGCATTGGTTGCTCCAAATGGCATCACAAGGAACTCCCAATGCCCATATCTCGATCTGAACGCTGTCTTCGGGATGTCCTGCTCTCTGACTCTAATCTGATGGTATCCTGACCGCAAGTCGATCTTCGAAAATACTGACGCCCCTCTGAGTTGATCAAACAAGTCATCTATCCTCGGGAGAGGGTATCTGTTCTTGATTGTCACTGAGTTTAAGGTACGATAATCTACACATAATCTGGACGTACCATCATTCTTTTTCACAAGAAGCATCGGGGCTCCCCAAGGTGATCCACTAGCACGAATGAATCCCTTGGTTCTAAGTTCTTCAATCATCTTGTACAAAATCTCTAGCTCTGATGGCGCCATCCTGTAGACTCTCTCTGACACTGGGGCTGTCCCGGGAATCAAATCGATGGTAAACTCGATCTCTCGCTCTGGCGGCATCCCTGGAAGCTCTTCGGGGAAAACATCTGGAAACTCTTCGACTATCCGAGGCAACTGCACTGCTGCTACTGCCATCCGCAACACTGGAGGAGAAGGTTCAACTTTGCCTCGGGAGAAGGAAAACACTGGCTCGCCTGGAATGCTAAAAACAACCCTGCCAATGTGGCAGTCTATCCTAGCATACTGGTCCCTCAACCAATCCATCCCTAAGACCACATCATAATTGGCCATCGGAAACTCTATCAATCTAGCGGAGAATTCTCTACCGCTAACTACGATCCGACACGAGGAAAATACACTATCTACTCCCACAAGTCCGTTACCAGTAAGTATATTGAGCCTTACTGATAATGACTCGGGCTCCAGTCCTACCCGTGTCGTAAATCGTGCAGACATAAATGAATGCGAGGCACCAGAATCAAATATACTGAAGCTGGAAAGGTGTTGACGAGAATAGTACCTGCCACCACCTCACCTGGTGCTATTCCTTCTTTTTCCATGGTCAAAGCCAGCACTTGACCATGTCCCCTGGGTGCGGGTCCCCTCTGCTAAAAATTCCTTTGCCTGCTCTGGATCAGGGCTTGGGCTTGGGCATACTGCTGCGGCCTCTGCTGGTGGAACGCCTGGGCCTGCGTCGGCAATGGCCTCGGAAACGGGTACTGCAGCTGCTGCTGCTGCTGGACTGGTGCTGGTCCTCTAACTGAAGGACTAGAGAAGGCGGATGAACTCCCCCTGTTCGGGCAGTTCCCAACCCTGTGGTCCGGGGCACCACAAACCAAGCACAAACCTTGTGCTCTGCGACACTCTGATACCACATGCCGTGGCTTCCCGCAGTGTGAACATCCCACTGCGGAAGACTGCTTCTGCTTCTGCTGCTGAGGGTACGTCGGGGTGGAATGTTGAACCGACGTCACTGAGGCCGCCCACCTCGGAGCTCCAATGGTCAAAGCCCTGGCGGCCGGGATTGGTGCTGATGACTGATTCATCTGGCCGTGAGATCGCTTCCGACCTCCGGTCCTATCCACGATCCTCTGGGAGGTATACTCATACCTCCGGGCTGCCCTCAGTACTGCATCGAAGGTCTGATGCTCAAACTGCTCCACCGCCAATAGAATCTCCAGATGAAGCCCCTGCTGGAACCGCTGGGCTCTATCGAACTCGGTCGCCACCAAGGTGGGAGCAAACCGACTAAGCCTGGAGAACTCGGCCGCATATCCATCGACCGTCCTGCCCATCTGCTTCAGATTGGTAAACCTCGTCTGTAGATCATACCGAGCTACAGCATCAAAATACTTGGTCTGGAATCTCTCCCTGAATACTGCCCATAAAATAGGGGCCACTAATCCATCGGCCTGCGCTGCCCACCAGCTGCGGGCAAGATCTAGTAACTGCAGGCACACTACGGCCACCTTCTCGTTCTCTGGAGTCTTGGCTGCTTCTAGAATCACCTCTGTGTCCTGAAGCCATGCATCTGCAGCGATCGCATCTTCACTGCCGTCGAAGAAGGGAGGGTTCAAGCGCTTGAAGCTGTTGGCCGTGCTATTACCCTGATGACCTCCTCTGGTCAAAGCGTCTGCCACCGCCTGGTGCAAGGCATCTCCTCGTCGATCCTGGGAAGCTAATAAGGATCTGATGAGACCCACTAAAGTGCCATCATTAGGCTCTGCAGGCGGGACGGGCTGAACTGGTGGTTCTCCTTCGGTAGGCATAACTCTGGAGGCTACTCCTGAATGCTGGGCTTGATCTCCAGGTTGTTGCTGGTCCGCGGGAGGTGCTCCGCCTTGCTGATCGGCAGGTCCAGGAACAATATCGCTGAAGAAGACGACATAGGGAACAATAAGGAAGGACCAGGATAGATCAACGATACAAGCATGTGATCAGGTCATGATTACAGGGATTCAGAAGATACGAGCAGAGATCAAGGACGAATACTGATTGAGACATCTATTCGGTAAACCCTCACATATCTTGATTTACAAGACCTGCATGGGCCACCACTAAAACCATGTCATGCCCCAGAACCAGAATACTGGAGAGCGGGGACGTACATAGCCAGCTACATATATTGAAGTGCAACCTACCTCGCTATACGGTCACGGCTGTCTAGATACATGAGGGTTTAACTACAAGCCAACAGTCTTCTATGGTCATGAACAAGCCTATTGTCTCAATCACAAGCAAGTAATAGTAGTTACAAGATGTCAGAGCACCAAATATATAATAGCAAGGCGTCCCATACATTACATATTGGATGATCATGAAGCTAGTCGTACAAAATGTCAGGACTAGCAAGAGTTCAGTCATACATGATCAACCCTAGGATCTGTCAATCATGTTACAGCCCGTAGGCAGACAGTAAATAAAGGGCAATCGAGCTAACACGTGCTCGTCGGCTAAACGCCTCAAAAGAATAATTTTACAATAAAGTGGGAGGACAAAAAGAAACCCACTCGTTGCCAGGGTTACGCCTGGTGGTCACCATCTGGCTGGATAGTAGGTAGTTCCTCTGGTGCTACTCCGATATCTGGCCACACAAAACCAGCTGGGTCAGACCCCAGAAAGAGCAAGTGCCACAAAGGAGGCTTCACTTAGGAACTAAAACCAGCATATCACAATTAAGTAGTAAGGTAATCAAAAGATAGTGATAATAGCTAAGATAACAATAATATATTGAACACGGAGAAACCATTCAAGTAGCCAGACTGCAACCCTTAAACCAAACAAGGACCGGGGTTACAATCCTTCGCCTGAATAGAAACCCGCCTCAATTACTATTGATAAGGTAACAAGACAATAAACGAAGAGAGGACACATAACTGCTCCGGAAGCCAGGTTACAACCCTTAAACCAAACAAGGACCGGGGTTGTAACCCTTCGCCTGAACAGAACTGGACCCCTGATCTTTATTGTTAAGGCCAGTATAAATAATCATGGTATTGAAGTAAAGGTAAAACATGACGAGCATGACATGGGGTTGCAATAAGACAATAAACGAAGAGAGGACACAGAACTGCTCCGGGAGCCAGGTTACAACCCTTAAACCAAACAAGGACCGGGGTTGTAACCCTTCGCCTGAACAGAACTGGACCCCTGATCTTTATTGTTAAGGCGGGCACAATAAGCAGGACGATATATGATAAGATAGCCATGGAACTATTCAGATAGCCAAGTTACAACCCTTAAACCAAACAAGGACCGGGGTTGTAACCCTTCATCTGAACAGAACTTGGTATCCCATCATTTATCGATACAAGAATCATGTCCTGATACAATCTTGTACAGGATCAGGATAAGACTAAGCTGGAATAAACTTCATCCAATCAATCACGGCCAATCAAGAGTACGGCTTGATACTTTTAACTAACTAGGGTTATCACAGGCCTAGTTACTAGCAAGATGCAATGAGATTATCCCAACAGCCACAAGCCCTGCAGACCATCCGGTTATCCGGGTCGAATGTCCGTTATGAAGAATGCCACACGTGACTGTGTGCTGGAAATGTGCCCTACTCGTCGGTAGGCTACAAGTCCACTTAATGCGCCCAGATAACGGGATTGCCTGTAGCTGGGAATCTCTTCATGACTACTGAATTATTCTAGTTAATTAGCCTTAGTCAATTTCAGTAGGTACCCCTGACCGTGGTACTCAGGGATCCCCATCCTAGACATGATGCAATTCAGTACTGGTTTATTTGTACAAACGCAATCGCCCACGGTGTCCAGACCCTTCATACTTGTCATATCAGTTTACTTGTCAAGAGTGCGCCACCGCGGGCCACTATCGTGTTCTATTCTTACATTATCATGAATGAGAAAGATTGTATAAAATAACTAATAACATATTCTTGAAGCCAAGGGAAAGATCTACAACTTTCATGTTTTGAGTTTTTCAAGATTCTAGCTACAAAACAACTTAAACAGGCAAAAACAGTAAATTCCTGCACGAATCGGCGCATGAGATTCCTGCACGAATCGGCGCATGAGATTCCTGCACGAATCGGCGCATGGGATTCCTGCACGAATCGGCGCATGGGATTCCTGCACCAATCGGCGCATGGGATTCCTGCACAAATCGGCGCATGAGATTCCTGCACGAATCGGCGCATGAGATTCCTGCACGAATCGGCGCATGGGATTCCTGCACCAATCGGCGCATGGGATTCCTGCACAAATCGGCGCATGGGATTCCTTCACAAATCGGCGCATGAGATTCTTGCGCGAATCGGCACATGGGATTCCTGCACCGATCGGCGCATGGGATTCCTGCACAAATCGGCGCATGAGATTCCTGCACGAATCGGCGCATGGGATTCCTGCACGAATCGGCGCATGAGAAACTCACGTTGCGTCTTCAATACATGCGCGTAAGAAACCTACGCGCATGACACGCTCGGAGTTAAGGAATGCGTTGCCGGAACTTCACGGCGCATGGCCTCCCGGCGCATGGCCTCCCGGGCGCATGAGGTTCCCGGCGCATGGGATTCATCGTCCCCAAACAGCAAGTTCAGCCATAAAAGTTCCGAAAACTTGTAATGGCCATAACTTACTCATCCGGAGTCGAAATCAAGCGAAACAAAAGCCAAAACTGAATGAAATTGAATTCTCTACAACATAGAACCATTAGTTTTCAAAAATAACCAAGTTTTAGAGATCAAAACCAAAAAAACTAAACAAGAAGGAACTTAAAACTTAGATCTACAAAAATATAACCATCAAAACCGAAAACTTCCAGTTCTAAAGAGGCTTAGAATCTAGTAAGGAAGAGAATGGAACAATAAAACATGAGATCCATCATGAAGCAAGTTTGTACTTGCCTAAGCTCTCTCTCTCTCCTGGTAGGTGTAGACGTAAATGTGGAGAAGAAGAAGAATAATGAAGAGAGAGAAAGAGGAGGGGTTAATAAATGGGGATGGTGGTGGTAGGTAGGGGTTCTACCCTTGGTTCATGATGAACCAAGGCATCCCAAGCCTAGCCGAACCAACCCAAAACAAACCGAGCCAAGCCAAGAGATATGCAATACAAAATAAAATACGTACACGTATTCCAAGATACGTAATACGAACTACAGGCATTACACTGTCCCTCAAGTTTAGAAGGAAACCGTGTCCATTTCGTGTCCGTATCAGACACGTATTAATGTGTCTATGTATGTGTTTGTTGAAATGCCACAAAGAACTTTTTATTCATATTTTTGAAAACTAATTTCATAAAATTGTAGCCTTATATGTGTTCTTAGATTCTTATGAGGACTGAGAGTGGTTCGTGTCAGTTTTCATGTCCAAAACCTGACACAAACCCGTGCACGACACAGTGCGCACTATGCCCTTCCTCTCGGGTATCCTAGCGAACACGACACAGCACGGTCTGACACAAAAATTTGTGGACACCTAGGCCAGATGTATGACACTACACAGACAAAATTTTAGGTTATGTTATCGAGTAGATTGGAAGAAATCACACCCGTACTAATTTTACACACACGCGCACTATCGCACATACCTTTACTGATACGGGCTTCGTGTCTCTCGTGGACACGTCGTGATGATGTGTCAGGGACACGAACGTGTTGCCCTATGTTGGGCGAACATGGGGACACGAGCACGTGTCATGAATCGACTCGTGTCGTGTGCATGAACCCTTGACACGCGTGTACGAGGCTGTGCCTTGCACAGTTCTGTCACACATTGACACTCATATTTGACACGACTTGGACACCTCGTATCCTATTTTCTGGATACGACACAATCTGTATGACACCATATTATGTGCACGACACACTGTAAACCATCAATTTTATGTTTTGATTGAATTTCGAAATCGAATTGGATTTTCTCTTCGTTTTACTAATATTTTAAGTTTTGAGTTTTGACATAGTTTTAATTGAGTTATTGGACACGTGGACACGTTCCTAACTAGGACACATGCATGCTAGACCCTCTTCACATTATAATTGAAGGTTTATTTGGGTTTTCGAGTTTGAATTGGTTTCGATTTCCTCTATTCACTGATACTTGAAAACTGAGTTGGTTGGTTTTGATTTTTGAAGTTTAAAAACAATTGTTAACTGAATTTATATATATGAATTTAGATTGGTTTTAATATGGATAGTAGACACTGTAGTGTAGATGTGGGTTGATTTATGAAAACTGAGAAACATTGTAAAACCTGAAATTTGGGGGAAAAATTGAAAGCTGAACTGAGCTTTTTTCCTTTTATGTAAGAAACTGAGAATTTTCCAAATTTAAACCTGAGAATTTGTTGTGTTGTTAACTGAAATTTTATAGAGAATAGTATATGGGTATAATGTTAACTGAGATTGGGTGTTTTCCATTTTTTTGATACGCATACAGTAACCATGATTCCTAAGATTTCCAAACTAGTTTAAATAGCTTTTAAATGCAGATTTATATGTCTTATATTATCATGGAGATGTTGTTACATGTCTGTGATGAGGATTTGAGGCTTGGTTCTCATTTGATGATGTTTCAATCATTTCGTTCAATACTTCTCTTTCGAATGAACTGTACATGTTTGGAAAGAAACTAAGACTTGCTTATGCATGAAAACTGAGAAATGGATATGTTACTGATACTTCAAAAATGAGTTGGGTTTAGATATGACTGAGTTAGAATTTTGATTCCTGTTTTCCTGAGATTTTCACATATGAGAATGAGATTGATGCATAGTAAACAGAGTTCACTGTCACTGATTTCCATTGTTTCGAGTTTCACTTGATTTTGGATTTTTGAATTGTTATCTAGATAATAAACTATTTTTCCAGATTTCATAGTTTGATATGTTTTGGGATTTTGTATGATAGTTAGAGTTTTTCTGAGTTTGATTCAAGTTGGGGTTGATATTTCGAAATATTTTGAGTTGATAGATATAGGTGAGTGTCTAAATTCATTGGTATGAATATATATATATATATATATATATATATATATATATATATATATATATATATATATATATATATATATATATATATATAAATGTATCTGTTTATATACAAGTATGTAATGCGTGCATTCTTCCTTGGAAAACTGAGTACACACCCTATAAAAATTTGACAGGTACACACAAACTAGAAACCCCCTGTTTCCTGAGAAACCATACTCTACATGCCACACCCTCATATCACATATACACGTACACATTTGTAAACTGAACTGAGATAATGTAAAAATCTGAGAACACCCCTCACACTACCACACTACACTCACTCTCTTACACACACTTTTCCTGTTTATGCTAACACACACATTGACACTATATCCTATCACACATGCATTCATACACACACACACAAAACCCTTACTGTACACTCGAATCATTCATTCACACACCCTTACCTGCTGTTAACACTATAAACAGAGCAAACTCACCTCTTTACTGCCACTATATATGTGACACACACACACACTTTATATGTTGCCACTTGCCTCTCCCTCTATATATAGCTATCCTTCTATATAGATGTATGTTTGACTATGTGAATATATATATGTAAAGTATAGTACCTTCATGATATGCTATATGTTTGTTTGTGGTATAGGTTTGTGTTTTATGATAGGAAATGTGTTTTAGAGACTTTGTGTTATGGCTATGTGATAGGTGATGCTTAGGCTATGTGTTGTTGTATAAGTTGGTTTAGGTATACATGTGTATATGTAATATATGCCTAGATAATGATTAGCCTAGAATGGTTTAACTTAGACTTTATGGACTAGTTGACCATAGTTTGACTCGGAGTTGACCATAGTTGACTAGACTTGACCTTTGACCCAAACATCATGTAGAATGCATTGTAAGAGTCTATTTTACCATTTTGGACATGTTGTGACTTGCGTTGTTCTAAATAGGAGTCAGATACCTCATCCCAGACAGTATATTCACTTCAAACATTTAGATACCAGGCGAATACATTCTCTGATTATTTCATAACTTGCTTAGGATTATATTCCTGCTCTAGATTACCTTTTTTGATGCTGTCATGATATTATCACGGATTGGTACTATATGGATCCCTACATTGAGATGTGATCCCCCTCGGGAGCATCAGATACTTCATGTCATGTGTTTCATGTACATCATGTATTCCTTGCTCTCATGTTATTCATGTTTCTCATGTGCTTCATGTACGTCATGTATGCTCGTGTACTCTCATGTGCTCTCTTGTACAGCCATGTTCCTCATGTGCTTCATGTATAACCTATACTTCATGTGTACCCCTTCATGGGCCTTCATGTGGAATTCATGTGCACTCAGTTCTGAGCCCTCATGTATGCTTCATGTACACCCATCTATGGGCTTTCATGTGAAAATCATGTGCGTAACATAACTTGTCTGGATTCTTGTGTATTGATTGGGGTATGGAGGAGTATAAATAGTCATGTGAACAATTCTAAAGTAGTATAACCATGTGATCCTCTTTAGTATATTCATGTACAATTCTAGCCGTTCACATGTCGACTTTGTACTCTACATCACTAGTCACTGATAGTTTTCTACTTATAGTAGATATTTCCATTACAGTTCTCTCTTTTACATCATGTACATTCTTTCAGTTTTTATGTATCGTACTTTTTTGCATATTTATATTTTCTTACCTATTATGATCTGCGTGAGATGTATTGTGCTCGCTCCCGTCCTGACTGGACTTGCTGAAAATTTTATAGAGGATGACGAGGAACCCTGTACCCCTTACTATGGAGCTTGCTTAGATGACACTCGCGACCTAGACCCCTGGGGAGGTTCAGGCAGCTGCTGAGGATGATACCCATGCATAGTATAGATAGTCTAGACTGTTCTTTCCTTTCATGTTAGTTGTTGTCTTTGATTTCAGAGTTGTATTTTTATGGAGATGCTGAGACTTGTGTTTGTTAACTTTGATTTATTTCACTTCTGTTTGTACCTCAGTTTGAGGATTTCCTTATCTATTCCTTTGTGTTATATTCTACCTCTAGAGTGTGATTGAGTTGTACCTTCTGTGACTTGGCCTCCAGTTAGAGAGTATTTTATATTGTGTTATTTATGTTCATGACCAAGAACAACGTCCTACCCCCGACAGTACGGCGTAGTCTGGGCGCTGTTACGTATTCGTACCCTCACAGTGGGTGTGGATCGTGATACGTTTTTAGTGGTGGCCCATGCAGATCAAGTTTTTGTAGTGGTATTTGAACTAGAGTATCACTACAGCCTGCAGTAGGATTAGGATTATTCTTGAGGTACTCAATCACATCAGGAAAAACTCTTAACTGAATTCCTGCCATCTAAATTCTTGTCGAAGATTGCTTCCTTGAAATAACTGTCCTTCCTTGAATTATCGTTTCTATCTCAGTATTGATTCTTTGTTTGATATGTCTTCAGGATGGTGATTGAGGCACGATCGTATCGCTCTGGCCCAGCAGTCGCTGGTGAGAGGTCTACCACCCCTCGCTCGATTGTGGATGCTGGGACCACAACACCTCCTTTTTCTGCTCATATAGGAGCTTCTGCAGCTTTTGGGAGTGCACCTCCACGTATCCGAAGGTCTTCCCCCGTCATTCCGGATATATATCAGCAGCAGTTACCTTCAGGGACAGTAGATGCGGCTCAAATGTTTATCCTTTTCCAGCAATTCCTGGAGAATCAGCAGCAGATGTAGGAAAGCCAGTCTGCTAATTTTCGACGGAGCATACACGATACCCACCAGTTGGTCAGGACGACAGTAGAGCTGGTGGCTGCTCATCCACTAGGATGTCAGATGCAGCAGTATCAGCCGAAGACTCCAGCCATCCAATCCTTTAAGAAGATGGGACCCCGAGACTTCAAAGGTACATAGGGCATCATATACTGTCACGACCCGCTCCCGAATAATCGGACACGAGTCGGACACGCCCAGCCTTCTTCGATGGACACGATGAAATAAGCTGTACAATTCTAAGGAAAACTCTAAGATACAAGATACATAGAACAATACAGCTTCTATACACGTTCCCTGAATCACCACAATCTACAAGTTATTGGTACAATATCATCCGGAGACAAATCCGGTAACATGAATAAAATTATAAACTCCTGAAATCCTCAATACAATACATGATAAAATTCTCTAAAATAAATCTATGAAAAGATCTAACTATAACTCTGAAATTCTAAGTCTATCATGAGGCACAACTCTATCCTGGCTTCGAGCTCTGGCCCATAAAGGTGGAACAGCATCCTCAAGCATACCTGCAACGTATTCTGTCAGGAAAAGAGCAAAGTACAACCCCGACAAGAATCACTAAATAATGTAAACTGGAATGCATGAAAAGAATCACAATAAGATCTATGGTACAAGACAGAAATATGAATCTGTGGTACATGAATAAAAATGGTATGGTACCAGATCCTGAACAACGAACTATAATATCAGTGTAGCATGCAATTGAAATAACTACCAGAGTATGTGACCGGCTGGGTAAACAATGAACAAGAGCACATGAATAATGGTACGGCTTAGAGTCCCACGTGCACGATATGAGACCTAAGCTATTAGTCAATGCCTAGCTAAAATAGGATTGGTCACATATCTGTAGTATTTCTCTACCCCAATGTACAAGTAAAGAAAAATGAACTATGAACATTAAACGATGAACGATAAACAATGAACAATGAACAATCGTGTGTACAACGTGTCAATATGAGAACATGAAGCAAGACAGAAATACAGAGTAAAGGGTTCGAGTCGGTGTACTTGCCTTGCTCTGGAGTCCGGTTGTAGTAAGATAGTTCTAGGTCCACCTAGCATATAGGTACAAAAATTAGGTAAAGTTCTAACAATAGCAACCTGCTAACTAAATATCAAGCTGAACTTAATGTACACTAGCTATATTATTTAGATAAGGCTATTATTGTTTGAAACTATACCAGAATGTTTGCTACAAAAATATTACCGATAAAATATTCATACATTGAATCGAGTTGTATTAGTAAAAATAAATATTTTGAAGATAACCCTTTGCATATGCCTAAGTAGAAACTTTGTTATAAAACCATTTGGAAACTATATTATAAATTAATCTAGTTGATTATACATATATAGATATTTGAAAATTCTACCAATATTAAAATAATAATACTGTACTCTTTTATTTTTAGAAAACAATAAGGTGACAAATATAATCTTATCAGATGATGGAAAACTATATAATTTTGGTAGTATATACGAAACATTAATATAATAGTTTATTTAGCTGGTTTAAAACATGGCTACTTAAATATCCGATATAAAAAGCCAAGCTATCCTAACAATAGTTACTAAAATTTAATATAATACAAAGGAGAATGCCAACAACACTCAGTTAAACCATCAACTCTTGGAGTCAAACAAGAACTACCCACCACGTCATCTCAAGTCAATATAATATTTAGCCTAAGAAAAAGTCCTGCTCAAGTGTTCACTTCAAGACCATTCACCAACATAAACCAATCCCTGCAATTATTTAACCTTTATTCCCACACAAAGCAACAACCCATTCTAATACTTATACCAGCCTACCAAGCATTCGATCCCAACATTCATCCTCAAACCAACTTAGCAAAATACTCATACAAGTAAAACCATGCTTCAAATACTCTAATCAACCTGTAACTTATCCTGACCAAATCCCCATATTGACCATTGATACCAGTTAGAACCATCCCAACCCAAAAGTTTTGACACCAAAATTTAACTAAGACTACTCACATCAGTTAACTAATTTTCAAACCAAGTTATGGTTAAAACACAATATAAATTAACTCCTCTAAATCATATACAATCCTAACCCAGCAACACAACACCAATTCAAACAAGGTTTGGGGAAATTTTTGAAAGAAGATAACATTTCAAAGATATTCAAAAAATTTCAAATCGGAAGAAAGATCCAGGAGACCATAGGCTAAAATGTAACCGACCAATCCCCAGCATCCAACATGAATGAACCCAATTTGAAACTAACGGCTACCTTTCCCAAATTGAAATTTAAAAGAAAATTTTAAGAAAGATATACAACCCAATTGCCAAAATAATATACAACCAAATTGAATCAAAAAAATAAAAATGAAGAGGACTGCGCCATTGCTAATTCTATTCTAATCACAGAAAGTTCTTAGTTTAATATACACATAACCAGCCCACACTTGAAACTCAGCCCTGTAATATTGGGATTTCTTCCCGCTCCCATGCGACACCAATGTGGAAACAACTAAACACGAACCTAACATTGGTACACTCCCAAAGATTGGACACGAACCCGGCTTCCGACACGAGCGACCCGACTCCTGAATCCTGATACAATCTCTGTCCAAATGGTTCTAATAAATTCAAGCAATGCAACATCCAAACAAGTTTACGGAGAGAAGAGTAATACCTGAAAATTGAATCGACGAAGTCAAGACGTCGAAAAAAAAAATGATTCAAAACTCCACGTCCACAGATACGAGCGACCCGATCTGATCTGGACATTCAAGCAACAAGTGGAATGCATACCAAAGAATTATTTTAGAATTTATACTCGAATTGAAAGGAGATTTCCAAAGAAAAATAAATCAAGAACCCAGGTTATTTACAAGGATTCAAATTTTTTGCTCAACTTCAAAAAGGAAACGACCAAATATTCACTGACTTACTCGATCCCAAATCTTGCTTGTGAACTCTGGAATGGTATGGGTGGTGCCGAGCTTCTCGTCGAGGATTTCGAGCAATCAAACTCAGGGCAGTTGATCCCTATTGGTGCCTTGTTTGATCGGGACAGGAATCACCAACCAATTGATCGATCCTGACAAGGCTGTGCAAGAAAAATTTGTTTGATACAAGAAAAGAAATCATCAGAATAATCCGTAAATGGATCATACGATCCCGAGATCCCGAGTTCGAATTTGTAGATCGATCCCAAGATTTAAGAAAGGAGAACAAATTTTCTGAGAACTATAAAGAACTCACCTAAGTTGTTGTAAGGAGAAATCGTCGAAGGGGTCGATCCGTACGTCGCCGTCGAGGGAGTGGCGATCGTCGACGATGAGGGTTCCGCTGCTCGGTTGAGGTAGATGAAGTCGCCGGAAGGAGTCTCCGAGCTGCTCTTGTTCGTCATCAGGGAATCAAAGAAGACGATCCGCTCGTCGATGTGGCGAGCTCGTGGTAGAGGAGATCAGAGAAGCTGGTCCACTCACTGCGATGCCACCGGAGAAGAGCGCCACCGACACCTAGCCACCGGTGCTCGAATTGGCCGCCGCTACTGCCATTGCCATGGCTTTCCAAGAAATTAGGGTTAGGCATTGAAATTAATTGCAAGAATGAAAGGAGCTCGAGAGAGCTCAGCTCCTCAATTTAAGTGGAGAGAAAAAAATAAGAAGCAGAGAGTGAGACAGAGAGGAATGAGAGCTAAACTCTCTCTCTCTATGACTTTATAAAGTCAAGGAAATGGGGAAATTTGTAAATAAATATCCCACATCTGATTTATTACATATCACACCTAAAAGTTGTTACAAAAATTTGTTGGGTTTGTTAGAAGTTGTTAGGAAGTTGAGAAGTTTGTAAGAAACTTGAAAAAAGGGAAATGAAGTGGAGGGAAAATTATTTGGAAAGAAATTTGAATTGCCCTCTTAAAATAATCATCCAATTAATCAAGGAAAATGTTTTAGTAAAATTGAGAAAATTGATTAAAGGATTTCTAAATCATTAATAATTCTATAGCCACCAGAATGATCCTACTAGATTGAAACATCATGATGCAACAGAAAATTAATGTTTTAAGAAAACCATAAATAAAATATGTTTAAAATTCTAAAATACCAGAAAATACAAAATTTAATAATTTCGAGAAAGTGGGGTTACAAATCTACCCCCTAGAAAAATTTCGTCCTCGAAATTTCTGGAGCACGATTAGGCACGATCAAGAATAATTAAATACAAAATTTAAAATTGGCACGATTTAAGTAGTGCAATGATAGTCACAGAAATCAGGATCGAGGATAATAGTCTCAATAGTATATGGCAGTCATACATATCTGGGTCACTTTTCCTATAGTTCCTGCCCCGCCAATATGTATATGGCTGCAGTAAACCTTCCGTTCCATGACTCAGATATTAATAGGTTGCCACACACTCCATCAACTTTATCCAATATTATCAGAAGATGTCAACATTTTTAGGACTCAGTTTCGATAATATACGAGAACCCATGATTAACTGTAATTACTTCAACTTAGGGTCCATGCCTCGCCAGTGTGCAGCTGGCTGCAATGAACTCACAGTCTCCAAGAGACAATCAAAAGTCAATAAGTAGTTACTAGGTATAGTACGAAACGAACAGTAAGATAAGCAGACTTTAGAAATAAGTCTCGAATAGGAAACAATGACTCGAATTACAATAAGGAAGTTTTTAGAAAATCTAGGTGTTAATAGAAAATCTAATGAAAGCTCAAAAATCAAATATTTATACCGGTAAAATATATTAGATAAATAATCTCATAAATCTCAAGTGCAAGGAGTCGACAATCTTAGTTTTGCGTGTCTGAACCACCCTGAAAAACAGAAAACCAGTTAGATAGCGACTAAACTATAAGATGATAAACAATCTTAGTAAAACTATAACCCTTTCCCACGGATCCTATGCTGTGATGAGTTTTCCTTAGTCTAGCAGGTTCCCCAGTAGCACTTTAAAGCCTAAGTGCCATTAGGACAGACCTGCATGGGACACCACTAAAAACATGTCATGACCTGCTCTCGAATAATCGGACACGAGTCGGACACGCCCAGCCTTGGTCGATGTACACGACGAAGTAAGCTGTACAATTCTAAGGAAAACTCTAAGATACAAGATATATAAAACAATACAGCTTCTATACACGTTCCCTGAATTACCATAATCCACAAGTTATTGGTACAATATCATCCGGAGACAAATCCGGTAACATGAATAAAATTATAAACCCCCGAAATCCTTAATACAATACAAGATAAAATCCTCTAAAACAAATCTAAGAAAAGATCAAACTATAACTCTGAAATTCTAAGTCTATACTGAGGCACAACTCTATCCTGTCTTCAGGCTCTGGCCTATAAAGGTGGAACAACATCCTCAAGCATACCTGCAACGTATCCTGTCAGGAAAAGAGCAAAGTACAACCCCGACAAGAATCACTAAATAATGTAAACTGGAATACATAAAAAGAATCACAATATGATCTATGGTACAAGATAGAAATATGAATCTGTGGTACATGAATAACAATGAACTATGGTACCAGATCCTGAACAATGAACTATAATATCAGTATAACATGCAATTGAAATAACTACCAGATTATGTAACTGCCTGGGTAAACAATGAACAAGAGCACATGAATAATGGTACGGCTTAGAGTCCCACGTGCACGATATGAGACCTAAGCTATTAGTCAATGCCTAGCTAAAATAGGATTGGTCATATATCTGTAGTATTTCCCTACCCCAATGTACAAGTAAAGAACAATGAACTATGAACAATGAACGATGAACAATGAACAATCGTGTGTACAACGTGTCAATATGAGAACATAAAGCAAGACAGAAATACAGAGAAAAGGGTTCGAGCCGGTGAACTTGCCTTGCTCTGGAGTCTGGTTGTAGTAAGATAGTTCTAGGTCCACCTAGCATATAGGTACAAAAATTTGGTTAAGTTCTAACAATAGCAACATGCTAACTAAATGTCAAGCTGAACTTAATGTACACTAGCTATATTATTTAGATAAGGCTATTATTGTTTGAAACCATACCAGAATGTTTGCTACCAAAATATTAACGATAAAATATTCATACATTGAATCTAGTTGTATTAGTAAAAATAAATATTTTGAAGATAACACTCTGCATATGCCTAAGTAGAAACTTTGTTATAAAACTATTTGGAAACTATATTATAAATTAATCTAGTTGATTATACATATATAGATATTTGAAAATTCTACCAATATTAAAATAATAATACTGTACTCTTTTATTTTTAGAAAACAATAAGGTGATAAATATAATCTTATCAGAGGATGGAAAACTATATAATTTTGGTAGTATATACAAAACATTGATATGATAGTTTATTTAGCTGGTTTAAAACGTGGCTACTTAAATATCTGATATCAAAAGCTAAGCTATCCTAACAATAATTACTACAATTTAATATGATACGAAGGAGAATGCCAACAACACTCAGTTAAACCAACAACTCTTGACGTCAAACAAGAACTACCCACCACGTCAGCTCAAGTCAATAAAATATTTAGCCTAAGAAAAAGTCCTACTCAAGTGTTCACTTCAAGCCCATTCACCAACATAAACCAATCCCTGCAATTATTCAACTTGCATTCCCACACAAAGCAACAACCCATTCTAATGCTTATACCAGCCTACCAAGCATTCTATCCCAACATTCATCCTCAACCCAACTAAGCAAAATACTTATACAAGTTAAAACCTGTAACTTATCCTGACCAAGTCCCCATATTAACCTTTGATCCCAGTTAAAACCATCCCAACCCAAAAGTCTTGACACCAAAATTTAACTAAGACAACTCACAGCAGTTAACTAAATTTCAAACCAAGTTCTGGTTAAAACAAAATATAAAATTAACTCCTCAAAATCATATACAATCCTAACCCAGCAACACAACACCAATTCAAACAAGGTTTGGGGAAATTTTTTAAAAGAAGATCACATTTCAAAGATATTCAAAAAATTTTAAATCGGAAGAAAGATCCAGGAGACCATAGGCTAAAATATAACCGACCAATCCCCAGCATCCAACATGAATGAACCCAATTTGAAACTAACGGCTACCTTTCCCAAATTGAAATTTAAAAGAAAACTTTAAGGAAGATATACAACCCAATTGCTAAAATAATATACAACCAAATTAAATCAAAAAAATTAAAATGAAGAGGACTGCGCCATTGCTAATTCTATTCTAATCACAGAAAGTTCTCAGTATAATATACACATAACCAGCCTACCCATGAAACTTAGCCCTGTAACATTGGGATTTCTTCCCGCGCCCATGCGACACCAATGTGAAAACAACTAAACACGAACCTAACATTGGTACACTCCCAAAGATTGGACACGAACCCAACTTCCGACAGAGCGACCCGACTCCTGAATCACGATACTATCTCTGTCCAAATGGTTCTAATAAATTCAAGCAATACAACATCCAAACAATTTTACGGAGAGAAGAGTAATACCTGAAAATTGAATCGACGAAGTCAAGACATCGGAAAAAACGATTCAAAACTCCACGTCCACAGATACGAGCGACCCGATCCGATCTGGACATTCAAGCCACAAGCAGAATGCATCCCAAAGAATTATTTCAGAATTTATACTGGAATTGAAAGGAGATTTCTAAAGCAAAATAAATCAAGAACCAGATTATTTATAAGGATTCGAATTTTTTGCTCAACTTCAAAAAGGAAACGACTAAATATTCACCGACTTACCCGATCCCGAATCTTGCTTGTGAACTCTGGAATGGTATGGGTGGTGCCGAGCTTCTCGTCAAGGATTTCGAGCAATCAAACTCAGAGCAGTTGATCCTGATTCGTGCCTTGTTTGATCGGGATAGGAATCACCAACCGATTGATCGATCCCGACAAAGCTGTGCAAGAAAAATTTGTTTGATACAAGAAAAGAAATCATCAGAATGATCCGTGAATGGATCATACGATCCCGAGTTCGAATTTATAGATCGATCATGAGATTTAAGAAAGGAGAATAATTTTTCTGAGAACTCTAAAGAACTCAGCTAAGTTATTGTGAGGAAAAATCGTCGTTGGGGTCGATCCATACGTCGCCGTCGAGGGAGTGGCGATCACCGACGATGAGGGTTTCGCGGCTCGGTTGAGGAAGATGAAGTCGCCGGAAGGAGTCTTCGAGCTGCTCTTGTTCGTCGTCAGAGAATCAAAGAAGATGATCCGCTCGTCGATGTGGCGAGCTCGTGGTGGAGGAGACCGGAGAAGCTGGTCCGCTCACTGCGATGCCACCAGAGAAGAGCGCCACCGACACCTAGCCACCGGTGCTAGAATTGGCTGCCACTACTGCCATTGCCATGGCTTTCCAAGAAATTAGGGTTAGGGATCAAAATTAATTGCAAGAATAAAAGGAGCTCGAGAAAGCACAGCTCCTCAATTTAAGTGGAGAGAAAAGAAATAAGAAGCAGAGAGTGAGACAGAGAGGAATGAGAGCTAAACTCTCTCTCTCTCTGTGACTTTATAAAGTCAAGAAAATGGGGAAATTTGTAAATAAATAACCCACATATGATTTATTACATATCACACCTAAAAGTTGTTACAAAAATTTGTTGGGTTTGTTAGAGGTTGTTAGGAAGTTGAGAAGTTTGTTAGAAACTTGGAAAAAGGAAAAAGAAGTGGAAGGAAAATTATTTGGAAAGAAATTTGAATTGCCCTCTTAAAATAACCATCCAATTAATCAAGGAAAATATTTTAGTAAAAATAAGAAAATTGATTAAAGGATTTCTAAATCGTTAATAATTTCATAGCCACAGAATGATCCTACTAGATTGAAACATCAAGTTGCAACAGAAAATTAATGTTTCAAGAAAACCATACCAGAATGTTTGCTACCAAAATATTATCGATAAATTATTCATACATTAAATCTAGTTGTATTAGTAAAAATAAATATTTTGAAGATAACCCTCTGCATATGCCTAAGTAGAAACTTTGTTATAAAACCATTTGGAAACTATATTAGAAATTAATCTAGTTGATTATACATATATAGTTATTTGAAAATTCTACCAATATTAAGATAATAATACTGTACTCTTTTATTTTTAGAAAACAATAAGGTGATAAATATAATCTTATCAGAGGATGGAAAACTATAGTATATACAAAACATTGATATGATAGTTTATTTAGCTGGTTTAAAATGTGGCTACTTAAATATCTGATATCAAAAGCCAAGCTATCCTAACAATAGTTACTACAATTTAATATGATACAAAGGAGAATGCCAACAACAATCAGTTAAACCAGTAACCCTTGGAGTCAAACAAGAACTACCCACCACGTCAGCTCAAGTCAATATAATATTTAGCCTAAGAAAAAGTCCTGCTCAAGTGTTCACTTCAAACCCATTCACCAACATAAACCAATCCCTACAATTATTCAACCTGCATTCCCACACAAAGCAACAACCCATTCTAATGCTTATACCAGCCTAGCAAGCATTCGATCCCAACATTCATCCTCAACCCAACTTAGCAAAATACTCATACAAGTAAATCGATGCTTCAAATACTCTAATCAACCTGTAACTTATCCTGACCAAGTCCCCATATTAACCATTGATACCAGTTAGAACCATCCCAACCCAAAAGTCTTGACACCAAAATTTAACTAAGACTACTCACATCAGTTAACTAATTTTCAAACCAAGTTATGGTTAAAACACAATATAAAATTAACTCCTCTAAATCATATACAATCCTAACCCAGCAACACAACACCAATTCAAACAAGGTTTGGGGAAATTTTTGAAAGAAGATAACATTTCAAAGATATTCAAAAAATTTCAAATCGGAAGAAAGATCCAGGAGACCATAGGCTAAAATGTAACCGACCAATCCCCAGCATCCAACATGAATGAACCCAATTTGAAACTAACGGCTACCTTTCCCAAATTAAAATTTAAAAGAAAACTTTAAGAAAGATATACAACCCAATTGCCAAAATAATATACAACCAAATTGAATCAAAAAAATTTAAAATAAAGAGGACTGCGCCATTGCTAATTCTATTCTAATCAAAGAAAGTTCTCAATTTAATATACACATAACCAGCCCACACTTGAAACTCAACCCTGTAACATTGGGATTTCTCCCCGCGCCCATGCGACACCAATGTGGAAACAACTAAACACGAACCTAACATTGGTACACTCCCAAAGATTGGACACGAACCCAGCTTCCGACACGAGCGACCCGACTCCTGAATCCCGATACTATCTCTGTCCAAATGGTTCTAATAAATTCAAGCAATGCAACATCTAAACAATTTTACGGAGAGAAGAGTAATACCTGAAAATTGAATCGACAAAGTCAAGACGTCGAAAAAAAATGATTCAAAACTCCACGTCCACAGATATAAGCGACCCGATCCGATCTGGACATTCAAGCAACAAGCGCAATGCATCCCAAAGAATTATTTCAAAATTTATACTCGAATTGAAAGGAGATTTCTAAAGCAAAATAAATCAAGAACCCAGATTATTTACAAGGATTCGAATTTTTTGCTCAACTTCAAAAAGGTAACGACCAAATATTTACTGACTTACCCGATCCCAAATCCTGCTTGTGAACTCTGGACTGGTATGGGTGGTGCCGAGCTTCTCGTCGAGGATTTCGAGCAATCAAACTCAGAGCAATTGATCTCGATTGGTGCCTTGTTTGATCAGGATAGGAAACACCAACCGAATGATCGATCCCGATAAGGCTGTGCAAGAAAAATTCGTTTGATGCAAGAAAAGAAATCATCAGAATGATCCGTGAAAGAATCATACGATCCCGAGTTCAAATTTGTAGATCGATCCCAAGATTTAAGAAAGGAGAACAAATTTTCCTTGAACTCTAAAGAACTCACCTAAGTTGTTGTGAGGAGAAATCATCGGAGGGGTCGATCCGTACGTCGCCGTCGAGGAAGTGGCGATCGCCGACGATGAGGGTTTCGCTGCTCGGTTGAGGAAGATAAAGTCGCCGGAAGGAGTCTCCGAGATGCTCTTGTTCGTCGTCAGGGAATCGAAGAAGACGATCCGCTCGTCGATGTGGCGAGCTCATGGTGGAGGAGACTGGAGAAGCTGGTCCGCTCACTGCGATGCCACCGGAGAAGAGCGCCACCGACACCTAGCTACCGGCGCTCGAATTGGCCGCCGCTACTGCCATTGCCATGGCTTTCCAAGAAATTAGGGTTAGGGATTGAAATTAATTACAAGAATGAAATGAGCTCGAGAGAGCTCAGCTCGTCAATTTAAGTGGAGAGAAAAAAAGAAGAAGCAGAGAGTGAGCCAGAGAGGAATGAGAGCTAAACTCTCTCTCTCTGTGACTTTATAAAGTCAAGGAAATGGGGAAATTTGTAAATAAATATCCCACATCTGATTTATTACATATCACACCTAAAAGTTGTTACAAAAATTTGTTGGGTTTGTTAGAGGTTGTTAGGAAGTTGAGAAGTTTGTTAGAAACTTGGAAAAAGGAAAAAGAAGTGGAGGGAAAATTATTTGGAAAGAAATTTGAATTGCCCTCTTAAAATAACCATCCAATTAATCAAGGAAAATGTTTTAGTAAAAATAAGAAAATTGATTAAAGGATTTCTAAATCATTAATAATTCCATAGCCACAGAATGATCCTACTAGATTGAAACATCATGATACAACAGAAAATTAATGTTTTAAGAAAACCATAAATAAAATATGTTTAAAATTCTAAAATACCAGAAAATACAAAATTTAATAATTTCGAGAAAGTGGGGTTATATATACGATGACGATTGGATAGAGCATATTGAGAAGATATTCTGATTGACACAGATACCAACTGGATTACAGATCGGGACAGCAGCCAGTCAGATGCAGGACTTAGCCCGTACTTGGTACCAGACGGACCCGACGGTTGGTACAGCCGGTCAGACTTAGGCAACCTTCAAAAAACTATTCAAGGAGAAATTATTTCTTGATACAACGCTCGGTGCCTTGGAGGCGCAATTCGAGAGTTTGGTTCAAGGGAACCAGACCGTTGAGGAGTACGCCGGAGAGTTCTGCCATTTGAGTAGATTCGTCGAGAATCTCACTGAGGCCGAAAAGGCGAGGAGGTTCCGCAGGGGCTTGATCATGGAGATCAGGTTGTATACGAAGAGCAGCCGCGATGCCACTTTTGAGCAGATTTTGGTAGGAGCCATGACAGCAGAAGACGATCTTGGGCTGAAGGAGAAGAGGACGCAAGACACTCATGGAGCTAGTGGCAGTACGGGCCCGGCCAAGAGGCCCCACTTACAGATTCAACAATAGTATCAGCAGCAGAGGCCCCACTTAAAGATTCAACAGCAGCAGTATCAGCAGCAAAGGCCCCACTTACAGATTCAGCAGCAGTATCAGCAATCGAGGGTATACTTTCAGCAACAGCAGTTTCAGGACCGTGTACCCTTTTAGCAGGTGCAGCAGCAGGCCCCGGGACAATAGCTTGTTATCTTTTGCCCCTTCTGTATGAAACCAGGACATGATTGGGGCGAATGCTGAAAAAGGCTGGACAGATGTTTGCTTTGTGGAGGATCCGATCATCGACTGAGAGAGTGTCCTGAGTCTTTTGGACGGACAGTTCAGGGAGCAGGGCTCCGGTAGGCCAGTAGAAGGGATTACCCTTACCAACTCAGCAGCAGAGGTACATACAGCATCAGCAGCAGGCCAGGAGAAGCCAGCAGGGGCGAGCTTTCGCCAGGATAGTCGAGGATGCACAGGCCAATGGAGATCTTGTTGCAGGTTTTGTTCATCTCGATTCCATTTCTATAATTGCCTCTTACAACTGTTTTAAAATTTGATTCCATCTGTTCCTTGTTGATTGATCAATTTTGTTTTGTTGTTCTTGTGATATGATTGGTTTTCTTTTAAGATAAGTCATATGGGCTAGGTCACCTCAGTTATGGGATCTAAAATCTTCGATAGTCGTATTAGCTGGTATAGTGAGGACATATAGTCAGATTTTGGACTTATTTCTTGAGTATAGAAATTTAAGGTTTTCCCTGCCAAGCATGCGGCAATGCAAAAATTTTAAATACCATGATTCTAGAGGTATGTACCTTAGTCAAGAACTCTGTGATTATCGTAGCAGTGCTCACTGGCATGACGAAGATTCTGAGTATCATAATTTTGGACAGACGTATATGATTATCGAACTGTGATTTGAGACTATGATTGTGGGGTGTTGACCTAGAAGGAGTACTACCATCTTAATTTCGAGGACAAAATTTCTCTAAGGAGGGTAGACTTGTAACACCAATTTTCTAAATAAGGGTTATTTTGAAATTTTGTGATTTTAATTATTTATTTATGATATATAAATCGTAATATGATTTTTGGTGATTTTTAATTATTTTAAAATTATTTAAAAATCATGACTTGTGATTTTGATGTGCTGCTAGTGAAACCCTAGAGACTGTCTGACCTAGAGCCTAACCATATGATTGGAATATCTATTTATCATTTTTAGCCTACGGGTAATTTGGTCATTTTGACTTATTAGAATTATTTGATTAATTATTGGATTGATGGTTGTTGATTTTGACTTTTACTAGTTGTGACTTAAGAGACTAACCTAGATGTTGACTCTAGCTATGGTGACTTGAATAGCATGGTGGGACCCTAGTCTAACTTAAGTCAACCCAAGTTAAGTCATTTAGAATCAAGTTTCATATAGGAGAATAAATGATTAGGTTCATGGACTTTTGACTTAAAGAGTGATTTCCTTTACTATTGAACTTGGCCCAAGCCCATTAGTTATAACCCTAACCCTACTCTTTTTATGACCAGCCACATAGGGATCCCCACCCTATATAATCTCTCTTTCTATTGTTCTTGCCTCTTTGGTATTGAATCAACTTGTGCAAAAGGAAAGGTAATTGTCCATCTTCCTAAATTCATAATAAATTCATTTTAATTCCTTTTTGACTCTAGTTTCTTCTATTAGAGTCTAACCCTACTCTATTTTCTGTTCATGGAGAGAAATCTCAACTTTGGAACAACTTGGGGATTTGAGCTAGCAAGGAGGATCACTCTATTTTAGGGTTTTTTTGCCATTGACACACTATAGGTAAACCCTCTAAATTGTGTTTTATTATGATTTCTTTGCATCCTAGCCTAGATCTAGGTGTCCCCTAGCTGTCCCTCAAGTTTGGTAGGAAACTTTGTCTATTTCGTGTCCGTATCGAACACGTATCAATGTGTTTATGGATGTGTTTGTTGAATTACCACAAAGAACTTTTTATTCATATTTTTGAAAACTAATTTCATAAAATTGTAGCCTTATATGTGTTCTTGGATTCTCATGAGGACTGAGAGTGGTTCGTGTCAGTTTTTATGTCCAAAACCTGATACGAACCTGTGCACGACACTGTGCGTACTATGCCCTGCCTCTCGGGTATCCTAGCGGACACGACACAGCACAGAGTGACACAAATATTTATGGACACCTAGGCCACGTGTCTGACACTACACTGACAAAATTTTAGGTTATGTTATCGAGTAGATTGGGAGAAATCCTACCCGCACTAATTTTACACAGACGCGCACTATCGCACAGACCTTCACTGATAGGGGCTTCGTGTCCCTCGTTGACACATCGTGATGACGTGTCAGGGACACGAACGTGTTACCCTATGTTGGGCGAACATAGGGACACGAGCATGTGTCATGAATCGACTCGTGTCGTGTGCACGAACCCTTGACACGCGTGCACGAGGCTGTGCCTTGCATAGTTCTGTCACACATTGACACTCGTGTTTGATACGACTTGGAAACCTCGTGTCCTAATTTTTGGACACGACACAATCTGTATGACACCATGTTATGTGCACGACACACTGTAAACCATCAATTTCAAGTTTTGATTGAATTTCGAAATCGAATTAGATTTTTTCTTCTTTTTCCTGATACTTTAAGTTTTGAGTTTTGACACAGTTTTAATTGAGTTATTGGACACGTGGACACGTTCCTAACTAGGACACATGCATGCTAGACCCTCTACACATTAGAATTGAAGGTTTATTTGGGTTTTCGAGTTTGAATTGGTTTCGATTTCCTCTATTCACTGATACTTGAAAACTGAGTTGGTTGGTTTTGATTTTTGAAGTTTGAAAACAATTGTTAACAGAATTTATATATATGAATATAGATTGGTTTTAATATGGATAGTAGACACTGTAGTGTAGATGTGGGTTGATTTATGAAAACTGAGAAACATTGTAAAACCTGAAATTTGGGGGAAAAACTGAAAGCTGAACTGAGCTTTTTTTTCTTTTATGTAAGAAACTGAGAATTTCCCAAATTTAAACCTGAGAACTTGTTGTGTTGTTAACTAAAATTTTAGGGAGAATAGTATATGGGTATAATGTTAACTGAGATTGGGTGTTTTCCATTTTTTTATACGCATACAGTAACCATAATTCCTAAAATTTCCAAACTAGTTTAAATTGCTTTTAAATGCAGATTTATATGTCTTATATTATCACAGAGATGTTGTTACATGTCTGTGATGAGGATTCAAGGCTGGGTTCTCATTTGATGGTGTTTCAATCGTTTTGGTCAATACTTCTCTTTCAAATGAACTGTACATGTTTGGAAAGAAACTGAGATTTGCTTATGCATGAAAACTGAGAAACGGATATGTTACTGATACTTCAAAAATGAGTTGGGTTTAGATATGACTGAGTTGGAATTTCGATTCCTGTTTTCCTGAGATTTTCACATATGAGAATGAGATTGATGCATAGTAAACTGAGTTCACTGTCACTGATTTCCATTGTTTCGAGTTTCACTTAATTTTGGATTTTAGAATTGTTATCTAGATAATAAATTGTTTTTCCAGATTTCATAGTTTGATGTGTTTTGGGATTTTGTATGATAGTTCGAGTTTTTCTGAGTTTGATTCAAGTTGGGGTTGATATTTCGAACTATTTTGAGTTGATAGATATAGATGAGTGTCTAAATTCATTGGTATGAATATATATATATTTATATATATATATATATATATATATATATATATATATATATATATATATATGTATCTGTATATATACAAGTGTGTAATGTATGCATTGTTCCCTGAAAAACTGAGTACACACTCTATACAAAAAAAAATAAAAAAATAAAAAAAAAATATATATATATATATCTGTATATATACAAGTGTGTAATGTATGCATTGTTCCCTGAAAAACTGAGTACACACTCTATACAAATTTGACAGGTACACACAAACTGGAAACCCCCTTTTTCCTGATATACCACACTCTACATGCCACATCCTCATATCACATATACACACACATGTGTAAACTGAACTGAGATAATGTAAAAATCTGAGAACACCCCTCACATTACCACACTACACTCACTCTCTTACACACACTTTTCCTGTTTATGATAACACACACATTAACACTATATCCTATCACACATGCATTCATACAAACACACAAAACCCTTACTGTACACTGACATCATTCATTCACACACCCTTACTTGCTGTTAACACTATAAACAGAGCAAACTCACCTCTTTACTGCCACTATACATGTGACACACACACACTTTATATGTTGTCACTTGCCTCTATTCCTCTATATATAGCTATCCTTCTATATAGATGTATGTTTGACTATGTGAATATATATATATATATATATATATATATATATATATATATATATATATATATATATATATATATATATATATAAAAAGTATAGTACCTTCATGATATGATATATGTTAGTTTGTGGTATAGGTTTGTGTTATGGCTATGTGATAGGTGATGCTTAGGCTATGTGTTGTTGTACAAGTTGATTTATGTATACATGTGTATATGTAATATATGCCTAGATAGTGATTAGCCTAGAATAGTTTAACTTAGACTTTATGGACTAGTTGATCATAGTTTGACTTGGTGTTGACCATAGTTGACTAGACTTTTGACCCAAACATCATGTAGAATGTATTGTAGTAGTCTATTTTACCATTTTGGACTTGTTGTGACTTGCGTTGTTCTAAATAGGAGTCAGATACCTCATTCCGGACAGTATATTCACTTCAGACATTTAGATACCAGGCGAGTACATTCTTTGATCATTTCATAACTTGCTTCGGATTATATTCCTGCTCTAGATTACCTTATTTGATGCTGTCACGATATTATCACGGATTGGTACTATATGGATCCCTACATTAAGATGTTATCCCCCTCAGGAGCATCGGATACTTATGTCATATGTTTTATGTACATCATGTGTTCCTCGCTCTCATGTTATTCATGTTTCTCATGTGCTTCATGTACGTCATGTATGCTCGTGTACTCTCATGTGCTCTCATGTACGACCATGTTCTTCATGTGCTTCATGTATAACCTATACTTCATATGTACCCCTTCATGGGCCTTCATGTGGAATTCATGTGCACTCAGTTCTGAGCCCTCATGTATACTTCATGTACACCCATCTATGGGCTTTCATGTGAAAATTATGTGCGTAACATAACTTGTCTGGATCCTTGTATATTGATTGGGGTATGGGGGAGTATAAATAGTCATGTAAATAATTCTAAAGTAGTATAACCATGTGAGCCTCTTTAGTATATTCATATACGATTCTAGCCGTTCAAATGTCGACTTTGTACTCTACATCACTAGTCACTGATAGTTCTCTACTTATAGTAGATATTTCTATTACAGTTCTCTCTTTTACATCATGTAAATTCTTTCAGTTTTTATGTATCGTACTCTCTTGCATGTTTATATTTTCTAACCTGTTATGATCTGCGTGAGATGTATTGTGCTCGCTCCCGTCCTGACTGGACCTGTTGAAAATTTTATAGAGGATGATAAGGAACCCCGTACCCCTTATTATGGAGCTTGCCTAGATGACACTCGCGACCTGGACCCCTAGGGAGGTTTAGGCCGTTGTTGAGGATGATACCCATTCATATTATAGATAGTTTAGATTGTTCTTTCTTTTCATGTTAGTTGTTGTCTTTGATTTCACAGTTTTATTATTATGGAGATGCTGAGACTTGTGTTTGTTAACTTTGATTTATTTTACTTCTGTTTGTACCTCAGTTTTGAGGATTTCCTTATCTATTCCATCGTGCTATGTTGTACCTCTAGATTGTGATTGAGTTGTACCTTCTGTGACCTGGCCTCCAGTTGGAGGGTATTTCATATTGTGTTAATTATGTTCAAGACCTAGAACATCATTCTACCACCGAAAATGCGGCGTAGGCTGGGCGCTGTTACGTACTCGTACCCTCACAGTGGGTGCGGGTCGTGACATATATAAACTTAGTATCAAGGTTCAAAGTATCGGTATCAGAATCGGTATCGAACTATTCCTATGAGTATTGGTATCGGCAATATCGGTAGTATCGGCGGTTTCGGATCGGAGTATCGTAGAATAGTATATAAATTAGTATATATATATAAACTTAGTATCAAGGTTCAAAGTATCGGTATCGGAATCGGTATCAGACTATTACTATGAGTATTGGTATCGGCGATATCGGTAGTATCGGCAGTTTCGGATCGGAGTATCGTAGAAGGATATATAAATTAGTATATATACATAAACTTAGTATCAAGGTTCAAAGTATCGGTATCGGACTATTCCTATGATTATTGGTATCGACGATATCGGTAGTTTCGGCGGTTTCGGATAGGAGTATCGTAGAATAGTATATAAATCAGTATATATATATAAATATATATATATATATATATATATATATATATATAAACTTAATATTAAGGTTCAAAGGATCGGTATCGGAATTGGTATCCGACTATTCCTATGAGTATTGGTATCGACGATATCAGTAGTATCGGCGGTTTCGAATCGGAGTATCGTACAAGGATATATATAAAAGATATCTTAGTAGGCGGTTTCGGATCGGAGTATCAGAATCGGTATCGGTATCGGTATCAGGGCGGTAGGTAAGTGTTGAAAATTAAATTTAAGATATCGGTATAGAGTAAGTATCCTAGAAGGATATATATAAGATTTCTTATTAGTAGCTAGGTAAGTGTTGAAAATTAAATTTACTTATGCTAAGTCTTTTGGGCCTATCAGAGTTATAGTTTTGTTCGAAAATCTAGTATAATGCTGATTACCTCAAAAGGCTTGCATAAGTAAGAGTGTATAGAGTGTATATCGTAGGCGGATGAGTGCATAGAGTGAGCCTCCCTACTCCCCTTCTTCTCATTCGGGTCATGAGGCATCCTATTCCGCATCATATGATATACAACTCAACCAAAGCGTGGAGAAGTGTACAAATATAATATTAACCAAGGATCAGTATCGGAATCAGTATCACTATAAATCTCATAGCTTATTCTAACAGAGCATAATATAAAACCAAACGTGAAGCAGAGCTTCACATTCACAATATTAGAAGGAAAAAAAATTTGATTGGTGGTAGGGCGAGCCAGAATACTTTCAAAGGATTCTGGCTCGCCCTACCACCAATCGTAAAATTTTTTCTTCTAATATTTTCAATGTGAAGCTCTGCTTGACACGTTTGGTTTTATATTATGCTCTGGTAGAACAAGCCATGAGATTCATGGTGATACCGATTTCCGATACCGATCCTTGGTTAATATTAATATTTTCATACTTCTCTACTCTTTGGTTGAGATGGATATCATATGATACGGAATAGGAGGCAGAGAGAGTCGAATGAGAAGAAGGAAAGTAGTGGGGGGTCAGAGAGGGGGCCTTCTTGAGAAGCAGGGGAAGTAGAGAGACAAAGTATAGGGGGTCGGTATCGGACTATGAAAGATCATTTGACCCGAAAGGGTTTCGTACGTGATTACGAAACCGATCCTTGTCGTAATAGACGTTATGAAGAAGTGGTGACTGTGAGAAATCATTTGACCCGTAAGGGTTTCGTACGTGATTACGGCCTGTGGTCATCGCAAGGTGAACTATATACGAAAAGACAGGATATGGTGTATGATACGAATACTCCTCTATATCCTGGTTGTGAGACTCATTCCGTACTATCAGGATATGTCGTTAATGGATGAAAGCGTAGATGAAGGATGAGAAGGAAAAGAAAAATGAAATAGATGAAAACGAAGATGAGGAGGAAGAGGAAGATGAGGACGCAGAGGACGTCTGATACTATCATTTCCATATGACAATAAATCTTCCACATTTCACGTCTAATATTGTCATTTTGTTTAATCCCTAATTAATCTCCATGTTTCCATCAATCTTACCAGATGGCACCCAAGACCCGAGGACGTCGCTTGAGAGACAGAGATGGCTGCTGAGGAGGTAGTGCCACCTCCTGCTGTTGAGGAGGTAGTGCCACCTCCTGCTGCTGAGTTCGTAGTGGTACCTACTGCTGAGGAGTTACTGCCACCACCTCCTTCTGTGACAGAGGAGGTGGCACCAGAGGGCACTTGCACCGGGAGTTCCAGTCTTCCATCTTCTATGGATATTGAGCTTGCTGGCGTGGATCCCACTTATGCGAAGTGGCTAAGGAGGAAGATCTCTCTGCACGTACGTAGAGGACAATAGATATATATATTATATGATTTTTGACCAGGTTTATTTTCGGTAGACTTATTTGTGGGTTTTACTTGGATGGTTTTACAACTCTTGACGAATTTTTATTGTCTAGACATGGTTAGTTTATGAACTTAGATGTTTTTGGATGCTATTACCTAGACTTTTATTATATATAAATTCAATGGAGGGTTGCTCTGGGTTTCATTAAAGTATGTTAGTTTGTGTGATGTATTTGTGATAAATATTTGTATATTGGTATGTGATGTATATTAGTTTGTTGGTTCATTGATGTATGTTGGTTTGTGTGATGTAGTTGTGATAGATATTTGTATATTGGTGTGTGAGGTATATTGGTTTGTGGGTTTGTGTGAGGTGTGATGTATATTGTGATGTTCGATGCTTCGGATGTTGTACGAACAGGCAATGATGTGTTTCTATATCGTGCTGTTATTCCTCTTTAGTCGTTGTGATTGAGATTATATCTTCCTGTGATTGTCCTCCGTATGGAGAGCATTATTGACAGGACCATTTATACTATGTTATAGTTGGTTATGTGACCTAGGACAGCGTTCTACCGCCAACACTACGGCATAGGCTGGACGTACCCACGGTCTCGTACCTTTTCACCGGATGTGGGTCTTAACATATTTTTATTGGTGGTCTATGCAGGTCAGGCTTTGCAATTAGAGCGATATCGTGGTAGTACAATGGCTTAGTTGTACTACTGCGAGCCTGCGATAGGATATAGGAAATATGATATTAAGATGAGAGGTTACTCAATAACAATTAGGACTTCTTGAGACATTCTTGGGACGACCCTTGAGAATCTTATTTTGAACTCTAGTTTGAAATCCTTTCCTCTTGTTCCAATTCACCCTTGCTTGCTGTTATTAAATTTGATTCTTGATGATTCGTTGATTGATTTTGATTTTTATATCGAGATGAATTTTATGGACTGAATTACGGTATCTTCTGATGATATATGTTGTTGAGGACAACAAGAAAGGTAAAACGTCTTCTTGGTTATGGAGCCTAGAGTTTATTGTAGCCATATTAGCAGATGTGGCAGAAACTTAGGGCCCTGACTTTGGATGTATATTAGTTATAAAATTTAGATTTTCTTGCATCTATACTAGTCGGCACAGCGAGGATTTTATATGACATGATTGTAGAGGTATATATCTTAGTTGTGGAATCTATCGTTTATCACAGCTATGCTTACTAGCGTGGCGAGTATTCTGAGTATCATAATTTTGGACAGATGCATATGATTATCTGATTATATCTTAAAAGGGTTCTTAATGTATCATCTATGTCACTGCACTTTTGTTATTATAGGATTCTGTTCCATCATCAACTAGCTTAGAAATAGAGATACCTTCAGTTCTTTAGTCCAGTTCCTTGTAGAGTTTTATTTCATTAGGGTTCCTTGATAGTGTGATGGTTTGGTGTCATAATGGTTAGGAAGTAATTGTACATGTATTTTGGTAACTAATCATAGATGAGAACCCTAGAGTAATTAATAAGTGTCAAAGTATGAGTTTGTGCCAGTTACAGGATAGAAAGGGTACCCTAGTAGCAAGAGCCGGAGTATTTAAAGTATTATAGAGGTTTAGGCACAAACATTTTAGTGGCTTTTATAGAGAAGAGACATGAGTAACTTAGTACGAAAGTACCATCCAAGTACTATATAGTGGAGCTAGTTGGGGACCAAAAAGAAGAAGAAACGTTGTCTTTTTTTATTGGCGCAAGGCACCACAAATCGAGATACGCCTGAGAGATCCTGCGCTGAGGATCCCCGAGTATAAAAAGAATTCTGGGGAATGGGACGATGGAGATCGAGCGGCAGTTGCTACTTTACTCCGTTGACACTTCGATTACAAAAGTGGGAGAAAACCTAAGAAAATTGCTAACTCTCGGCTCACTGGCAAGAAGTGCAGCAATTTGGCTCTTGAAAATGCTCTCTGTTCTGTCCTTTAAAGAGGTATGAGACCCCTTTTTATAGTCGTTTCCATGCTGGAATGATGTTATGCGCCCACATGAGAAAACACAATAGTTTTCATGTGGACGCATGGTCCTGCTTTGGGCGAATAGAGTGTAGGCGCATGCAGACTGCATGATCGTGGGTTGATCATGGTGTTGACGTGGACGCATGCATCGGTGCACGACTGCTCGTGGAGACTGACGTGGCCGTATGCTTCGGTGCACGATTGATCGTGGATTTGACCGAGTCGGGGGCAGTTCTAACTTGGGCACATAGCCTGAAACAGGGCTATACGCCCCCTGCTGGAGGGGTCCAGAGTGGGCGCATGGGCGCATAGCTTGCTCTGGTAGCTTGGGCGCATAGCATGCTCTGGTGACTTGGGCGCATAGTATGCTCTGGAGACTTGGGAGCATAGCATGTTCTGGTCACATGGGCGCATATGATTTCTCTGGCAGGATGCATTGTTGTCAAGACTGCTAAAATTTTCGTGCTTCTACAAGACCCCCTTTAAAGTTTTCGATACTTGAACGAATTCGAAATACTTTGAAAGAAGCATGGACCGTCTTCTCGTGATGCAGTGGGCGCATAGCATAGCTCCCCCTTTGGGCGCATAGAGTTTGGCCAGTCTATTAGAGAGATGGCCATTGAGATCTTCCTCGAAAATTTGAACTGACAGATTCGTCGGGATAGAATTTTAAGAGGTCTATCCTTCATGCGTTGCCATGTTAACAAGTGGCAGTCGCATAATGTGCAAGAGACTGGGTCTTCATATGAGCGCATAAGTCGTAATGGGCGCATTGTATGCAGTGGGTGCATAGGCGTATGGGAGTAGTGGGCGCATAGTGTATGGCCCGTGCCTATATATAGGCTTTTGAAGAGAGAGAAAATTTATTACTCGCTTTTTCTTCAGAACTTTCAAAAAGATTTTTTCATTTCTTCTATGCACGAACCATTCTCCCAAGGCCGCCAAGAGATCTGTGAAGGGCAAAGGGGCTGCACCGAGTGGCTCTCCTCCTGCGACAGCTTCCTCGACAGTCCAAGACCCGATCCTAGGTGAGGCTATGCTTCAAAACAAAGTCTTGAACATTAATTTGTGACACTCAGACTTTTTCTCTGGCTGAGCGCATGTGCCCAAGGCAATATGTTTCTGTGAGCATTCATATGCGCCCACAGAAGCATGCGCCCACACTGTGGTACGTTATGCGCCCACATGCTACTGCATGTTATGTGTCCACATGCTGCTGCATGTTATGCGCCCACATGCTGCTGTATGTTGTGCGCCGGATGCTTTTTTGGGCGCATAACCCTTTGGGCGCATAGGATTCATCCAGCACTTAGTTTTTTTTCTACAGATTCTAAGTCTGACTTTCTCTTCTATCTTTGCAGTTAACATGTTTGTCCCGGAACTTGGTGGAATCCCTTTCGGCTCTGATTGCCAAGTCCTCGGCACAAGCCTCATAACTAACATGGTCAGCAATGTTCAGGCCAAGATCAGTCATGACCAGCCTACGGAATAGACGATCGCCATACTTGAACATGACAAGATCTTTCTGAAGCAGATGATTAACGACGAGAAGCTTTTGCATGCTTGGAGGGGCACGTCGTTTCAAGAAGCCGTACTTCCTGTTCGGTGACAGTGTGGGATTTGAGGATGACGAGATGATATGTCTAAAGGACCCTCTGGTAGTTAAGTTAAATAACCAAAGAATATGGTTGCCATCAATGAAGTGCCAATACCCTTTGTCAGCGTTTATTGATCTGGCTGTACAGAGGCAGATAAAATGGGACCTGACCCCTGAACTGCATGGGGTTGTTTCTGGCAGGATCCAATTCAACTCTGGTGACCGAAAGAAGGACACGTTCAAGTGTGTCAAGGGTTCCACGTCCTACTCCATGAGGGGGCTGCATCCTGGAGCCATAATGAACGATGTCCCGACTGATCTTCACCCCTACGCTGCTGAGACTCTTTCCAACTTGATGCTGTCAAAGAAGGAGTCGTATCCGGAAAGGAAGCTGCGGATGGAAGGTTGGAGACATTTTGCCCCGTTCTAGAGCGACCTCACTTGATGGGTGCTCTCGACTTACGAGGCCACCCTAAAAGCTGTCGGTCTATTTTATGCCGTTAAAGCCACCCAATATAGCATTAAGGTTAACTGGCCAATGTTTGTCTCCTTAGCGGATTTATACAACCATCACACATGCACCTTCTTCACTCCGGGTGGGAAGATGGGTTTGGCTCTTCACGAAATGCAGGCGATATCCAAACTTCCCTGGGAGACGGAGGCATACGCAGAATACGTCCCTTGTGATGCAGAGCTCCTGGATTTGGAGAGGGAGAACTCTGAGATGACGGAGGTGTACAAAGAGTTACACTGTAACATTTTTATTTGTCGCCAGATCACGAAAAAGGGTAAGACTGAGGGGTTCCATCCCCATACGAGGGCCTGGACCAACTACATCTTTACTAGAGAAAAAGGGGACGACCCAGTCCCTTTCTCATCTCGCAAGCCCTCGACGAAATCTGAGATAGAGCGGTTGATGGTAGATCACGGGGCTGTAGACGCCGAAGACAGTGATGATCCTGAGGGAAACTTCCTAATTTATCATTTCTTCAGGTAGGCCGAGTTCAAGCAGTCAGAAAAGGCGGTGCTAGCCGCTTTCCTGATGATATGACTTCGTGATTGTGTAGTCCCTGGTGGTTCAGGGTCCATTGAAAGAATAAGCTAGGTATGATACTTTCGGCTGTAAAGCTGGCCTTTGGACGTCAACTTGCTCGACTTCCAGCGATGGTCTGCGCCATCCAACGGGGTTTGTGATACTTTGTTGTGAACGCGATAACACCCGATGGTAGAAAGGATTTTGCTAGGACTGAGTTTCCCTTTTATTATCTGATGGGATGGTTGGTGCTGTATTGTGCCATATTGATGAATGTCGGGCTGATGGCAGACTCTTTGGCGGGGGATGCCTTTCTTCGGAGATTCAAATATGCAGATTGGACCGTTACAGGGGTACCTGTTTGCAGGAAGGCTTTGAGTTTTCTGTAGAATTATAAATTCTTCAGAGTGTCGCCTCCGTCTGGTAGTGGCCGTGCAGGAGACACCCTAGTAGATGAGGAAGCACTCACTACTAGACTTTCTATTTGGGTGTTTCGTTGGCTCCAGTCCATCAGGCCTTCCTATTTGGTGTTCAGGAATATGAACCATACTTTCCTGGAACCTTATCTGCTGAGTCGCTTTGCACGACAATTCGGCTACAACTAGCTTCTCTTGGGCAATTCCAGCCCTCATCTACAGTCGATAGAAAGCCTGATCGACGGGGTACGTGCATGGGGTTACTATAACGCTGAATATACGAAAGCAGTTTTTACTCTGTCAGAAGATAAGCCTGACACCCACATGCTCTTTGCTGCTGCCAAGTTCTATATTCAGGTCAATACCCTTCATCTTCGGTATGATCGTGAGCAGAGTTTAATATCAGGGACTAGGCTTGCCCCTACTCTTGCTGATATATGACGAGTGCGCGCAATAGGGAGTTACAGAAAGGAGGGCGTTGCACCCACAGTTGAGCCGGCTGCAGCGCCACAGTAGAGAGTTGTTATTGAGGAGCCTATTATTACAGCACCTCGAAGAGAGGATACTGAAGAACCTCTTCCTGACATTCCTCATAAATGGAATGCTTCTACCGAGCTGGTTCCACGGCCCAAAAGAAATAAAGTTGTTATTTCCCGAGGGAGAAAGAAGGTCACGGACGTGAGTGTTGGCTCGCCTCCTCCCAGAAGATCTTCTCGGCAGACGGCGTCGCGGGCCGTTACCATTCGGAAGGTAGATCCCCTCCTATACTCCATAGCCGTTTTGGTCATACCATTAGGAGTTTTCTCACCATCGCGTTTGTCCTTTGTGCAGGACGTTAAAGTCATGACTGTGGCAGGTGCTTTTTCGTCTGAATAGGTGGACATAACAACAGTGTCCCCTGCTCATCCTCAATCGATGGATGAGGGCGGGTCTTCTTCCGTTGTAAGTCTTGAGGGACGGGATGATCAGGGCGAAGCCCCAGACCATGACGAAAATCAAAAGATCAATCCCTCCTATGATATTTCTTTGGGGGATATGTCTGCGATAGGAGCTATGATGAAGGACTTGGATGAAAATCAAGTCCAATCGGCTCATCCTCCCGCGGGTACGTTATCTTTGCGCCTCTCTTCGGATGAGATTTTTTGACTTCGATTTTGTGTGCTCCTCGTGAGGCTGGCCGCGATTGTATATTCCCTTATAGACAAGGAGAGGGAACAACTCATAGAGATAGCCCAAGGCATTGGGGGAGAAACAGAGGTTGTTCCCGGCTCCTCTAAATTTGCTAGTGTGGAGGTATCCATTAGTGAGCCGGCATCGGCTGCAGAAGGAGAGGTTGAACAGCCTACTAAGGGGGCTGTTGCTGAATCTGCTGCCGGTCCAGCTGGGACTGTGGAAGATACTCGACCGGATGCTGCTCGAGGCCTTGATATTGTTCTTCTTGAATAGCCTGGGCATGCTCTCGGTTTCCCTGAAGCCAAGACCGATGACTTAGCCCGAATTGGCGCTGAGCATGCCGAAGGTACAAAATTACAACTCTTTTGCACTTTTTTTGGATACTGATGCATATACTATTTTCTTGTCAGGTTTGACTTCTTCTCAGGCATTTCTTCTTGGAGCGAAAGAACTTCATCAAGCATCCTCCCCGACGACCTCCACTGAAGACGACGAGATGGCCTAGGAAGTCGTCAAAGCTTTCAATTTTGTTCTGAAAGTAAAGCTTCCTAGAGTTCTGAATCGAAATGCCACCTTTGGCCCTGTGAAGGCTGTTGCTGAATGCCAAGTGGCGGCCCTTGAGAGCATCGTCGGCTATGAAGAGAGGGCTAATGCTCTTAGGAGGGTTCTGAATGATCTGGAGGGTCAGGTGGCCAGATTCTGGGATGCCAAACAACGGAGCCCGACGTCGCTATTCCGTGTAGAAGACACGGCTTTGATCGCTATATTTGCGAAGGAGGAGGCTACTTTTTAAGCAAGGAAGGATGCCCTCGCTCAAGAGATCAGTGAATTGGCTGATCAGTATGGGCAGTTCAACGCTGCGAGTGAGGCACATGCCGCTTCGAAGAATAAGCTGGCTGCACAGATTACTGAGAAATAAAATCGCATTACGCAGATCCAAAGTGAGATTGCTCAATTGGGGGCCAGCTTTAGGACAGCAACGTCTGAACAGGAGGAATATTTGGCTCAGGCTGCCATGACCATCACAACTTCCGACCACTTAAAAGAACATCTGGTGAAGTTGGAAGGAGAGCACATGAACCTGGATCCCCTTCCAGAATGAAGCTGCTCATCAAGAAGGGTCGTGCCGCCGTGCTACTGCGAAGTTCGAAGCCAAAATTGTGGCTCTAAGGGATAATATCAGTTGATTGTGTATCCCTTAGATTTTTGTTTGTAACTATTTCTTTTTTAGCCGTCAAGACTCTTGTATCTTTTTTCGTCTTCTGATAGACGTTTTAATAAAGAATCTTTTGGCGTTCAAAATTCATGAATGAAGTTTTATGAAATAACAGAACTAGAGGTAATGCCGACATAGTAAGGATATTTCTGTTGGGTATTCCACTGGGGAATTTGATGTAGACCTATTATCTATTTTATATTCAGGGTTCTTGAATATAGATAATAAGTTGAAAGCAGCTGCTAATAAAGGTAATATGGACGTAATAGCAGAGGATGTTCTATATCTGACCAGAGGTAATATGAACGTGGAAGGATATATAATATTAGATAGGAGTGGATAATTCAGAGGTAATATGGACATAATTATCCTTGATGAATGCTTTGCTCAGAGGTTATATGGGCGTGGCAAAACGTTTCTTAGTCATTCCACTAGGAAAATAATTATTGGAAAATAATTATTGGAAAATAATTCAGTGGTAATAGGAATGTGACTTGTTTTCGTCAGACCGAGTTTGGGCAGAGTAAAAAAAACGGAAATGATTCTACTGGAGAAATATTTTTAGAGGACATATTATCCATGGCGTATTCAAGACTCTTGAAATATGGATAATAGTTAGATAATTTCTCGAATCACATAAATATTACACTGTATATTTACATGATTAAAATAGGGTATATGTGAACGCTGTTACACATAATATTTCTTCAGAAACTTGTCGTTGATGGACATCATAAGCAAGTCACCATCAGTCTTGGTTAGTCGATATGCACCGTTAGAATACACTGATTCTATAATGAAAGGACCTTCCCATTTAGGCTGTAATTTTCTTTTTTGTCTTGTACATCATGACCATTGGTCTTCACACTGTTAAGACTCGATTACCAACTTGAAAGATTCTTTCCTTCACCTTTTTTATTGAATGCTCTGGAAAGGCGTGCTTAGTATTGCTCAATGCGCTGCTGAGCTAACAAACATTTTTTGTCTAGAGCTTCTAGCTCCTGTAGTCACAGATGGTAGCTTTCTTCGGCAGTCAACTCACTGGCTAAGTCTACTCGAAGAGAAGGAATCTGGATTTCTAGAAAAAGAACCGCTTCACTCCCATAAACCAGAGAGAATGGTGTACTGTCTGTTGGAGTCCGGACCATTGTATGATAGGCCCAAAGACATTCGTCGAGCTTCTCATTCCAATCGCGATTGTTTGAAGACACGAACTTCTTGAAAAGTTTAATGATGGTTTTATTGAAGGCTTCTGCTAACCTATTAGCTGCTGGATTATAGGCAGTAGAGGCTACATTCTGGATTCGATTCTTATCGCAGAACTGATAGAATGCATGGCTCACAAATTGTGGACCATTATCATGGCTGATCTCGCGAGGTAGGCCGAAGCGATAGATAATATGATGTTTGATGAAACTGATCACGTTCAACGTCTTCATTTCGGTGAGCGGTATAGCTTCCGCCCATTTAGAGAAGTAATCGGTTATAGCTAGGATGAACCGATGTCCTCTGGAAGATGGTGGGCTGATTGGGCCTATGACGTCCATACCCCAGGCTTCAAAAGGCCAAGATGCTGCTGTCGGGTGTAAAAACTCTGAAGGTTAATGAATGAAGTAGGCGTGGAACTGACAAGCTCTATACTTTTTTTTTATATTCAACAGCATCTGCTATCATCGTGGGCCAATAATAACCCATTCGTCTGAGGCGATCTTATAATTTGGGGCCTGGTTGATGTGCACCACAAACTCTGTTGTGAGCCTCCCGGAGTGCATGCTTGGCTTCTGTGTCGGATAAACATCGTAACAGTAGCCCGTCGTAAGAGCGTCGGTACAGTATTTTGGTAGCTGTATCATAGTAAAATATGAGGGATCACCTTTGGACAGATATTGCTTCTTTTGGATCCTCAGGGAGGATTCCATAGACAGCATAGTCTATGAAAGGAAATCTCCAGTCTTTAACGTCGACTTTTGTTTCCGTTGTGTAATTGTGATAAATATGCAAGGCATCTTTCACACATAATAGTTTTTGACCAGACACTGTGATCGACTGCTGAGTATTGGTAGGAACGGTCAGGGTAGCAGCGAGACCGGCTAAAGCATCTGCTTATATATTCTGTTGTCGAGGCACGTGCTCGATGAAGAATCCAGCTAAAGTAGAAGCCAATTCAATTTTTGCTTTATGATATAGGATGAGATCTTCGTGACTAACTTCATAATCCCCTCGGACCTGACTAACTATTAGCTTAGAAACGCCGTAAGCTACTAGATAGTCAACTATCAGTTGTTTTGCTAGTTGAAGGCCGATCAATAGGGCATTATATTCGGTCGCATTGTTGGTGCAGGGTTCCACGAGAGAATATGCACGATGTATAACCAGATGGTTGGGTGACACAAGCACGATGCCTACTCCGGCCATAATATTTCCTTTAGGTCTTGTTCTTGATGCACCGTCAAAGAATATTCGCCAAATGGGGATTTTCTCAGTTACATTGTTAGACTCCACTACTTTATCGGGGATTTCATCGTAGAGTTTGGAAGATTCTGGCACTGGATGAGCTGCTAGAAAATCAGCTAACGCTTGGCCTTTTACTACCTTCTGAGGAACGAATAACATATCGTATGGAGTCAACAACATTTTCCATGTAGCTAAACAAGAATTAAGAGAACCGGTTTAGTCATGAGTATTCTGAGAGGATTGACTTTAGATATGATGTGGATCGTCTGCCCAAACATATAGTGGCGTGTCTTCTAAATAACAAATACCAGTACAAGACATTCCTTTTCCATAGGTGTGTATCTATGGTCGGCACCCACCATTGTGCGGCTGAGGTAGTAGATTGCCTGTTCATGGCCGCCTTCATTCTTCTGAGCTAATAGGACACCAAACGAATGTTCCATAGCGTGGACATATATTAAGAAGGGCTTTTCCATTATTGGAGCCACCAATACTGGGAGGATTGGGAGATATTTATTGATGTTGTCAAATGTGTGTTGATATTGTTCAGTCCAGACGAGAGATACGCCTTTTTTCATGAGCTGAAAAAACAGTTGACACCTTCCAAAAAGGTTCAAAATGAATCGTCTGATGTAAGCTAGCATTCCTTGAAGTCTGTGTAGCTCTTTTAGATTTCTTGGGGGATGCATATCGATGATAGCTTTCACTTTCTCCGGGTCAAGATGTATACCCTTTTAAGTGATAACGAACCAAGGAACTTGCCGCTGGTGTAAGCCCCTGTTTTTCAAAAATTATTTAATTAGTGTTAATTAATTATTAATGTCATTTTTAGCCTTAAAATATTTATTATGATTTTTAGGAATTTTTCTAGAATTTTTAAATGAATTTTAAATGAGTTTTAAATACTTAAATATCAATTTGCAATTTTTCTAAAATGTTTTAATATCATTTTGTAATTATTAGAATTGTTTTAATATAGTTTTGTAATAATTAGAATTGTTTTAATATTAGTTTGTAATTAATTAATTATTTTTAAGTGTGAAATGCAAATTGTATTTGCATTTGGTTACTGCTAGGACCATTATGTAATTTCCTAAAACCTAGGGACCCTAGTGCTAATTTTCTCTCTCACCCACTCCCTGTCCGACGACCGACGACCCGGCTGCCCCCGCCATTTCTGGCCGACCTAGCCCCGTTCGACCGACTCTAAGCCCCTATAAATGACCCCCTCACTCACCCCGACCCAACCCCCATTACCCCGACCCATCTACGACGACCACTGCCCCGTTCTTCCCCCATTTAAGACTAAACCCTAACCCTAACTCCGGCGATCTCCACTGCCACTTCCCTAGCGACCTTCACCACCAACCAGCACCGTCGACGTGTTCGCCGCAGCAAGGCGAGTAGATCGCCACCGGAGCGCCACCGCCCCGACCGCTCCTCCGCCGTCCAGCGCTCGACAAACCCCCCTTCGATGCCGGACACGTGAGCAACAGGACTCATTCGTGTCGTCCGTGTCTCGAATCCACGTGCGTGGTTCGCCAGGACACGGGAACACTAGTCCAGTGTTTGGACACGTAAATAGACGCTCGTACGTGTCGTGCATAGCACGGACACGTAGATTCCTGTGTCCTTAACTGTCCGGTCACAGGATTGATTTTTTTTTATATATTAATTAACCTAACCTAAATAAAACTAACCTAAACCTAATCCTAACACACCCAGCGGGCTGACCCCCTGGCCAGCCCGACCCAGTCAAACCCCCCCCTCCCCCCTCCCCCCCGCGCGCAGTGGGCCGAGTTCGGGCCCCTGTGCTGCTGTGTTTATTTCTTTTTCTTTTTCTTTTTCCTTTTTCTTTTTTTCCTGTTATATATATATATATATATATATATATATATGTATATATATATAAACTGTATATAGGCAGTATTTTTATATATGTATATATATTTTTATAGTTAGTAAATTTTTAAATATATATTTGTATTTATATACATATTTGTATATATGTATATATTTTCATGTGTATATATTATTATATATATACTATTACATATATGTATACAATATTTGTATATATATATATATATATATATATATATATATACTTTATAATTAAGTATTTTCTTATATATATATATATATATATATATATATATATATATATATATATATATATATATATATATATATATATATATATATATATATATATATGTAATTTTTGCATATGCATGTATATATCCACTATGTAATTTTTACCTTATTAAAATATTAATATTTATTTTACACTTTTACCAATTTGTATTTTAGTATATTTAAATTGCTGCAACCATTTGGTGTCCAAGCCTAGCATGGGTTTTTGGGCCCAAATGTGTTTTCACACATTCAAGACCTGTACAAGTCATATTGGACTTGATTGATGGCCTTGGGTCCTGTATTTGAACTTTGGTTCAAATTATATACATGGACAAAATACGCAGATAATTAATTATTTAATTTCAATTGTGTGTAATACTGTTTTTGAATTTCTAAAAATACTTAAGGTACTGTTAAAATTCTGGAAAAATTGTATTTAGATACTATGTTAATTTAGCTAATTTAGTATAATTTTTATAGTATTTAATTTACAGTTTTGCCACTAGTTTGGCATATGAAACCAAAACTCATTTTCTGTATACTTAGGAAAACTGATTTTTATAAAATACTTGTACTGGTTAATAAATTCCAGAAAAATTATAATAAATTTCTATAATTAACAAGGATCTTTTTGGTACTTTATTTTATGTAAAAATAAGCTTTTTGTCTATCTCAAAAATTATTGAAACACAATGATCATTTGATTTATTTATTGAATAATTATGACTTGTAACTTTTTGTGTTATTTTGAGTTTTAGCCGTGTTGAACCTCACCCTCACTAGTGTAAAGACCCTAGAAAGTTAGTTAAAGTAGTGTGTCACCCCACATTGGTCTCCTATGCTAAAGTCATCATTTTGGCTAGGTGCCCAGTCACAAGTCGTGTTGCACCAATTAGTGTTCTAGTGTTTTAGCTTAGTGTAAAAACTAAGTTTATGTATTTATTTCTACAGTGACGAGTTACCAGAGATCTATAGCACTTTTATCGCAGCTTGCTTTGCTAGAGGCAAGTACTTTCTATAAACTTTACATACTGTTACATAAATAAACTGCAAATCCAACCATGTTAAATGCTGATCCTTGGGGTAGCAAGTTAAATCTCCACATGTTTGTACTTTCAGTTCCTACCATGCTTAGAACAGTCTTTATGTATCTCTCACATGATTAGAATATGGGTTATGGGGAAACTGATAGTTGAGTACGTGATCATACCCCCTCTACAGTACCGAGTAAAGTTTTATTTTATATGTTACTGCGCCGTAGGCCTTTATCTCAAAGATGTATTTGTGCGTATGTACATATATCGCCTTTACACTTGTACGGAAGTACAATTCATTATGTGCCCCTGCACATTGTACACCTATTGACGATCACGTACCTGCTACAGTTTTGAATATTATATATACATCTGTCTCTATGACATATGTGTCCTTGCCATGATAGATTGTGTGATGCCATGTTTCCAGTTATTCCTCTTATGTTCATTTCCATGTTTCATATGCTAGTTTGTTAGATTCAGAGCTTGCTCTCGTCCTGACAGGATAACGTTGTAGGTGTCCTTACTGAGGAGGAGTTACTCTGCGACACATATTATGAAGATACTGTCGAGGACCCGGCTTTGCCATACGAGGATGTTCCTGCAGGAAACCTCGCCTAGTTATCTTTTTGCTTCAGACTTTTGAGTGTAGTCATGTATTAGACTACGTATTTTGTAACTGGACATGTATCCAGTTTTATATTTCAGACTTATACTTGGACATTTTACTATACGACTTTTGTTTTTGGAGCATTTATGACTTTTATTCACTTATAGAACTGTTAGCACATTTAGTTTTATCCTGTTGTCTTTAGAACAGCTTACTACGTTTTATCTCAAGCGTAGGCTAGACATGACTCGGCCCGGCCCAACAATTTGGGTAACGGATCGTGACATATTTTTAGTGGTGGCCCATGCAGCTTGACTAAATTGCTTGGTTACGTTATTGTACCAAGTATGCCTGCAATTAGGAACTTAAGGTAATTAGACAACATTAGGAATGACGCTTAGAACACCTAGAGGAATGCTAGGATTGCAACATAGGAAAATATCACATGCTTGCTATTATAATTAGATTTTCTTGCCTATGATTGCTTACTTAAAACAAGTCCTTATAAGTCCTTTTTATTTGTAATTAGATGGTGCTTACTAGTTCATCCCAGTCTTTTACACCTGAGAATGGTGCACTCCATATCCAGTCAGCTGACCAGTTGACTGATACACCCCTACCTGCACCTACCACATTTCCCTACTCCACAGATCCACAAACCCAGATGCCTCCACCACCTTCCACATCACATGTCCAGCAGAACCTAATACTTCCACCACCCCTTATCACTATACCTACCCAGGCTTCCGTCACACTCAACGGGAACCAACTGCTCACTATGATCCAGGGGTTCCTAACAACCCATCAGGAGCAGACTACCCTACTGTCACTACCACTTTTCTAGCTTGAGGGTATTCTGGTCTTTTTTAAAATTTTAGAATTTAATTTGAATTATTATTATTATTTATAATTAATGTGATTTTTAAGTGATTTTAGAATAATTAATTTTAGTGTTTTAGTGACTTTGACTTATGTTGACCTTGGAGACTAACCTAGTAGAAAACCTAGGTCATGACTAAGTGATTAGGATATAAAAACCTAGGTTGACTTAAGTTAGTGAGGTTTAGCTCATTGGAATTAGGTTGGTGAAATTAGGAGCTAGATTGATTAAGTAATGGCTTGTGAAATCACAAGTCATTTTTTGACTAATAGGCTTAATGGCCCATAGGCCCACACCCATTGAACCAAGACCTAACCCTAGAAATTATGGCCGGCCCACTATGGTCATTCCCCCCTATTTATATCCCCTTGAAATTAGGGTTGCCTCTTTAGGAAATATTGCCATTTGGAAGAGGTGAGTCCCCATCTTTGTAAATTCTTAGAAAATCCATTTCTACTCCAAATTCCTTCAAACAAATTGCAATAGGACATAATATTAGTATTCTTGCTGTTGTTGATGAGTATTTTCAGGAAGAACACAATTTGAGGAAGTTTGGTGGCTAGTGAAACTCTTTCCTTTGGGGATTTTAACCCATTGTTCACCTATAGGTATAATCCTTTCTTTTGCATTTAAATTATGTTAAAATTCATTTCTAGGATGTTCTAACCCTAACCTAACCGTAGGATAGGCTAACCCTAGATTTTGGACCCATTTCGTGTCCGTATCAGACACGTACCAGTGTGGTTAGGTTGGTGTTCGACGAAATGCCTCAAAGGGCATTTCGATCGATTTTACGAATTGTATTTGAATAGGAAAATCCATTTTAGTCTCGTTTATGCATTTCTTGGACACTGAGCACGTTTTCGTGTCAGGTTGAGCCGACACGAGCGCGTGGACACGCGGTCGCGCGTGCGTGCACGCTGGCAGATTTCTTCCCTGCTACTCGTGCACGTTTTCTCTGTGCACAGAGGGTTTCAACCCTCAAAATTTGGCATGTGTGTCGTGTCCATGACTGACACGAGATCCCTAGAGTTTCAGGAGCTCTCGTGTCGTGTCGGACACGTGATGGCCTGTGCAAGTGTGTTACACTGTGCGGTCCAGTGTGCTATTTAGTGTTCTTGTGATTAAGCCTAGCATGGGTTTTTGGGCCCAAATGTATTTTCACACATTCAAGACCTGTACAAGTCATATTGGACTTGATTCATGGCCTTGGGTCCTGTATTTGAACTTTGGTTCAAATTATATACATGGACAAAATACGCAGATAATTAATTATTTAATTTCAATTGTGTGTAATACTGTTTTTGAATTTCTAAAAATACTTAAAGTACTGTTAAAATTCTGGAAAAATTGTATTTAGATACTATGTTAATTTAGCTAATTTAGTATAATTTTTATAGTATTTAATTTATAGTTTTGCCACTAGTTTGGCATATGAAACCAAAACTCATTTTCTGTATACTTAGGAAAACTGATTTTTATAAAATACTTGTACTGGTTAATAAATTCCAGAAAAATTATAATAAATTTCTATAATTAACAAGGATCTTTTTGGTACTTTATTTTATGTAAAAATAAGCTTTTTGTCTATCTCAAAAATTATTGAAACACAATGATCATTTGATTTATTTATTGAATAATTATGACTTGTAACTTTTTGTGTTATTTTGAGTTTTAGCCGTGTTGAACCTCACCCCTCACTAGTGTAAAGACCCTAGAAAGTTAGTTAAAGTAGTGTGTCACCCCACATTGGTCTCCTATGCTAAAGTCATCATTTTGGCTAGGTGCCCAGTCACAAGTCGTGTTGCACCAATTAGTGTTCTAGTGTTTTAGCTTAGTGTAAAAACTAAGTTTATGTATTTATTTCTACAGTGACGAGTTACCAGAGATCTATAGCACTTTTGTCGCAGCTTGCTTTGCTAGAGGCAAGTACTTTCTATAAACTTTACATACTGTTACATAAATAAACTACAAATCCAACCATGTTAAATGCTGATCCTTGGGGTAGCAAGTTAAATCTCCACATGTTTGTACTTTCAGTTACTACCATGCTTAGAACAGTCTTTATGTATCTCTCACATGATTAGAATATGGGTTATGGGGAAACTGATAGTTGAGTACGTGATCATACCCCCTCTACAGTACCGAGTAAAGTTTTATTTTATATGTTACTGCGTCGTAGGCCTTTATCTCAAAGATGTATTTGTGCGTATGTACATATATCACCTTTACACTTGTACGGAAGTACAATTCATTATGTGCCCCTGCACATTGTACACCTATTGACGATCACGTACCTGCTACAGTTTTAAATATTATATATACATCTGTCTCTATGACATATGCGTCCTTGCCATGATAGATTGTGTGATGCCATGTTTCCAGTTATTCCTCTTATGCTCATTTCCATGTTTCATATGCTAGTTTGTTAGATTCAGAGCTTGCTCCCGTCCTGACAGGATAACGTTGTAGGTGTCCTTACTGAGGAGGAGTTACTCTGCGACACATATTATGAAGATACTGCCGAGGACCCGGCTTTGCCATACGAGGATGTTCCTGCAGGAAACCTCGCCTAGTTGTCTTTTTGCTTCAGACTTTTGAGTGTAGTCATGTATTAGACTACGTATTTTGTAACTGGACATGTATCCAGTTTTATATTTCAGACTTATACTTGGACATTTTACTATACGACTTTTGTGTTTGGAGCATTTATGACTTTTATTCACTTATAGAACTGTTAGCACATTTAGTTTTATCCTGTTGTCTTTAGAACAGCTTACTACGTTTTATCTCAAGCGTAGGCTAGACATGACTCGGCCCGGCCCAACAATTTGGGTAACGGGTCGTGACATGTTTTTAGTGGTGGCCCATGCAGGTCCTGACTAAATTGCTTGGTTACGTTATTGTACCAAGTATGCCTGCAATTAGGAACTTAAGGTAATTAGACAACATTAGGAATGACGCTTAGAACACCTAGAGGAATGCTAGGATTGCAACATAGGAAAATATCACATGCTTGCTATTATAATTAGATTTTCTTGCCTATGATTGCTTACTTTAAACAAGTCCTTATAAGTCCTTTTTATTTGTAATTAGATGGTGCTTACTCGTTCATCCCAGTCTTTTACACCTGAGAATGGCGCACTCCATATCCAGTCAGCTGACCAGTTGACTGATACACCCCTACCTGCACCTACCACATTCCCCTACTCCACAGATCCACAAACCCAGATGCCTCCACCACCTTCCACATCACATGTCCAGCAGAACCCAATACTTCCACCACCCCTTATCACTATACCTACCCAGGCTTCCGTCACACTCAACGGGAACCAACTGCTCACTATGATCCAGGGGTTCCTAACAACCCATCAGGAGCAGACTACCCTACTGTCACTACCACTTTTCTAGCTTGAGGGTATTCTGGTCATTTTTAAAATTTTAGAATTTAATTTGAATTATTATTATTATTTATAATTAATGTGATTTTAAGTGATTTTAGAATAATTAATTTTAGTGTTTTAGTGACTTTGACTTATGTTGACCTTGGAGACTAACCTAGTGGCAAACCTAGGTCATGACTAAGTGATTAGGATATGAAAACCTAAGTTGACTTACGTTAGTGAGGTTTAGCTCATTGGAATTAGTTTGGTAAAATTAGGAGCTAGATTGATTAAGGAATGGCTTGTGAAATCACAAGTCATTTTTTGACTAATAGGCTTAATGGCCCATAGGCCCACACCCATTGAACCAAGACCTAACCCTAGAAATTATGGCCGGCCCACTATGGTCATTCCCCCCTATTTATATCCCCTTGAAATTAGGGTTGCCTCTTTAGGAAATATTGCCATTTGGAAGAGGTGAGTCCCCATCTTTGTAAATTCTTAGAAAATCCATTTCTACTCCAAATTCCTTCAAACAAATTGCAATAGGACATAATATTAGTATTCTTGCTGTTGTTGATGAGTATTTTCAGGAAGAACACAATTTGAGGAGGTTTGGTGGCTAGTGAAACTCTTTCCTTTGGGGATTTTAACCCATTGTTCACCTATAGGTATAATCCTTTCTTTTGCATTTAAATTATGTTAAAATTCATTTCTAGGATGTCCTAACCCTAACCTAACCGTAGGATAGGCTAACCCTAGATTTTGGACCCATTTCGTGTCCGTATCGGACACGTACCAGTGTGGTTAGGTTGGTGTTCGACGAAATGCCTCAAAGGGCATTTCGATCGATTTTACGAATTGTATTTGAATAGGAAAATCCATTTTAGTCTCGCTTATGCATTTCTTGGACACTGAGCACGTTTTCGTGTCAGGTTGAGCCGACACGAGCGCGTGGACACGCGGTCGCGCGCGCGTGCACGCTGGCAGATTTCTCCCCTGCTACTCGTGCACGTTTTCTCTGTGCACAGAGGGTTTCAACCCTCAAAATTTGGCATGTGTGTCGTGTCCATGACTGACACGAGATCCCTAGAGTTTCAGGAGCTCTCGTGTCGTGTCGGACACGTGATGGCCTGTGCAAGTGTGTTACACTGTGCGGTCCAGTGTGCTATTTAGTGTTCTTGTGTTTAAATTGTTTTTTAATGCTTTTAATTATGTTTTAATTATTAGTTAAGATCCTAAACTTGTTGATTAAACCTCTGTTATAATTGCTACATGATTAACCTTGGTTTTCAATGAGGTGTATGGTTTCGAGCATGTGTTTTGGGTTTCACTGATACTGATTTTTCAGTTTTCCCAAAACCAGTTTAATTCCCTTTTTGTGTTATGTTTTCAGTTGATATTTGATTCCCACATGTTACATTCTTGTTAGCTAAGTTTTACATTTCGATTTTAGGCTTTGGAATGAGGAATTAGGAAATGATTGATTTCAATGCAACTGTCATGTATAATATGCTGAACTATAGCTAACAGTTTTGGAAACCTAAAATTGAATGTTCAAACCTGAGTTTTACTTTATAATTGAATTCAATGTTTTCTTTCTTATTAACTGATATGGTTTCCCATAGAACCTGAGATATATATTTATGAACTGATTTTTGGGGTTTACTTGAACTGGGAATAAGGATAAAACCTGGGTTTACTTCCTTAACTGAATGTACACTATACATTGATTTCCTTCCCTTTTATTTGACAAGAACCTGAGTTTTCCTTGTATTGATTACAATGCTTTCATTCTTAAACCTGATATGGTGTGTTTTTAAACTGTGTTGAGGTTCAACATTAACCTGGGATTTGGTTTGTGTTTTCAGTCCTTTGATAACCTGAGATTCAAAATGTGTTAACTGGGTTTGAATTCTTCTAAAACCTGAGTTTAAGTTCCAATTCTGTGAATGGGAGTTGTTTGTTGTGAACTATTTTAGCTATAGGATATTTTCCTGTTAACTGTTACATTGATTCCTTTCTTTTGATTGGCAAAAACTGAGTTAAGGAGGTATTGTTTGATTAGTAAACTGAGATTCCAGTTTTGTTCCCTTTGATAACTTGGGTTTAACTGTAGAGAGGGGTATTGTTTTGGTTTGTAAAACTGAATTCCCTTCTTTCCTATACACTGTCCCCTATACACACACATCCATATTTGTACATTAAATGGCTCACTGTTTTTCAGGATTTTTTTTCTCTGTTATTTCCAGTTGCACATGGAACATGACACACACTCACACTTGTATATTCATGTGTCCCCTCATTTCCTTCCCTATAGATATATTATATATGTATTGTTATTTAAACTTGTAACCTACATATATTTCATAGTTTTGTACCTATACATATTGGTTATATATATAGGAATGTATGAAAATGAATGTATATGTATATATGGGATATGACATGTCATGATATATGGTGTATGTAATGTATAGATAGCCAATATGGGTATATTCTATTTTAGATTGTAATTCATATACCAATATGTGTATTGATTAGCTATAGAGGATATCTTGGTAGATGTGTCTAGTAGGCTATAGGCTAGATATATGGCATGTAGAGATGTGTATTGGTAGGCTTGACATGGTATTGCCTAGAATAGCCTAGTAAACCTAGAATAGTCTTGTTAGACCTAGATTAGACTAGTTGACCTAGATTAGACTTGGTTGACCTAGTTTGACTTCTAGGGTTGACCAGAGTTGACCAAGAGTTGACTTTGGTCTAGATTGACCTAGATTCATGTAGAACACATTGTAGTGCATTACATTTCTATTCTGGACTTGTTGTGACTTGTACTATTCTAAATAGGAGCGAGACACCACTCCTCGGATAGTACTTTCATCTCGGACTTTCAGTTAGCAGGCGAGTACATTCTCTGATCTTTTCATACCTGTCTGGATTATATTCTTGCTCTAGATTACTCTACATGATGCTGACACGTATCTTCACGGATTAGTACTATATGGATCCTTTCCTGAGATGTTATCCCTCTACGGGTGCATCGGTTATTTTATGTTCATGTACTTTATCATGTGCATCAGGTACTCCTTGTACTCGTACTAGTTCATGTTTTACATGTTCTCATGTGCTTTCATGTGCTTATCATGTGCCTTATGTACTACTCATTACATGAGTTCACGTATCTTAGTTGTATTCATGTGCTTATGACATAACTTGAACGAATCCTTGTGTATTGATTGGGGTGGGGTGAGTAGAATTGGTTATGTGGACACAATCCCCAGTAGGTATTTATGTGCTCCTTATTTGTATTCATGTGCACCCAAGCCGTTTACATAACCATATTGTACTCTAAATCACGTAGTCACTTACAGTCTCTACTATCATGTATTTACTTTCAGTTACAAAATATCTCCTGTTTACTTGTACTTCCATTCAGTACTTCCTGTATTTTACTCTATTGCATGATTTATACTCCTAACCTGCTATGAACTATTGAGAGATATGTGCTCGTTCCCGTCCTGACTGGACCTGTTGAAATATTACAGAGGACGAGGCTGAGGCGTTCTGCCCTACTTACTACGGTGCCACACTAGATGAGTGCCTGGACTTGGACCAGCAGTAGGATCGATTAGCAGTAGACGACACTCTATTAGTTTAGGATTGTCTTACTATTTGGATCACTGTATTAGATTTTGAGATATTCTGAGATATATATTTATTTATAGACACTTAGAATTCTGGATTGTATCTCTGTGATGTTTCTTTCCTAGATATTATCTTTCATTATCATTCCATCTTACCTGTTCTACCTTAGCTGTGATTGAGTTATATTTCTGTTATGTCACCCCCGTTCGGGGAGTATAACTGTTTTACCTTCAACTGTTAGATGTTGTGACCTAGGACAGCGTTTTACCGCCGATACTGCGGCGTAGGCTAGACGTACCCACGTCTCGTGCCCTTACTCTAGGGTGCGGGTCGTGACACGTTTTTAGTGGTGGCCCATGCAGGTCAAGGTTGGAAATGTAGTGGTATTCGAACTAGAATATCGCTGCAGCCTGCAGTAGAAATTAGCATATATTTTTTTTAAGGTACTCAATCACACTAGAAAAATTCGTTATCAGATTCCGTATATCTATTTTGCTGCTTATTGTCTTCCTTAAAAATTTAAACTGTCATCCCTTGATTTTTCGACTCATTCTCAGTAATTGCTTCTTGTTTGATCTGTGTCTCCAGGATGGTTGAGACGCAATCGCATCGCCCCGTGACGGGAGAGGCTGGAGAGGGGTCTGCCACCTCTCGTATCCAGCAGCCAGCTCCCAGTGCCACCGGGCCAGTACAGCCCTCAGGAGTCGGTGTTTCTGCCACTTTTGGAGGAGCACCTCCAGCAGTCAGGAGGCCAGTTGTGATTCCTGAGATCCTTCCACCGCAGCAGCCTCCGCCTGCGTGGATGGTAGATGCTGCACATCTCTTCTCCTTCGTAGAGAGGATTCTTGAGTCCCATCAGCAGCAGCAGACGAGACAGACCGCAGATTTCAGGCAGGGGATCGATGAGGCACACCAGCTGGTACGCACTACAGTCGAGATGATCACAGCTCAGGGGACCCAGCAGCAGCCCCGTCGGAGGGAGAAGGACATTCAGGACTTCCAGAAGATGCATCCTCGGGAGTTCTTCGGCATAGAGGACATCCATGTTGCAGACGACTGGATAGAGCATATTGAGAAGATCTTTCGACTAGCAGAGATACCAGCTCGACTCCAGATCGAGGCAGCGGGCAGCCAGATGTAGGATTTGGCCCGTGCATGGTATCAAACAGATCCCAGGATAGGAGTTGAGGGCCAGACTTGGGCCCAGTTCAAGGAGCTGTTTAAGGAGCAGTTCTTTCCTGATGTTGCCTTGGGAGGTATCGAGGCACAGTTCGAGGCTATGGTTCAGGGGAACCAGACAGTAGCTAAGTATGCCGGGGAGTTCTGCAGATTGGCCCGGTTCATTGATGATTTGTCTGAAAAGACGAAGACGAGGAAGTTTCGCCGGGGTTTGATTAGAGAGGTTCGGTCGCTGACTAAGAGCGACCGGAACGCCACTTATGCTGAGATATTTTCTGGGGCCATTGTGGCGGAGGACGACCTAGGGCTGAAGCAGAAGAGGGGTCGTGACTTCCAGGGTGGCAGTAGCAGTCAGGGGCAGGCCAAGAGGCCTCATTTCCAGCAGCAGCAGCTACAGCAGAGGCCAGCTCAGCAGTAGTATCAGCAGCAGGGTCGTGCACCCTTTCAGCAGCACCAGCAGCAGAGAGGGCAGCAGGCACCTCGTCAGGTAGTCATTTGTGCCTTCTGCAAGAAGCCAGGGCACATGATCCATGAGTGCAGGAAGAAGCTAGGCAAGTGCCTACTTTATGGTGTGGAAGATCACCAGTTGAGGGACTGCCCAGGGGCTTTTGGACGAGGACAGCAGGAAGGTGGAGCCAAGGCTCCAACAGGCCAGTAGAGGGGACCAGCCCTGCAGACCCAGCAGCAAAGGTTCCAGCAGCACCAGCAGCAGGTACGAGGTGGACAGTAGGGACGAGCTTTCGCCATGGCAGCTGAGGATGCCGAGGCCATCGGAGAGCTGATAGCAGGTTCGGTTCTCCTAGATTCCTTTCTAGCATTTGCACTCTTTGATTCCGGGGCTTCCCACAGCTTTGTGTCAGTATCGTATGCTATTAGACACAGTTTGGTTTCTGAACCATTGCCTAGGACCTGCAAGATCACGACCGGGGGTGGGGTCATCCTCGTGAGTAATGTTTACAGAGGGCGGAGTGTCATATTGGGAGGCCGAGAGTTGGGGGTGAGTCTACTAGTCATGCTATTACCGAACTACGACATTATATTAGGTATGGACTGGCTAAGTAGACACCGCACCCGCATCGATTGCCGTGGGGGTAGAGTTTTGTTCGGGTCGCCAGGAGAGCCAGAGTTTGAGTACACTCGACAGCAGGCAGAGCAGGACGACGGAGTCTTCTGTGGAGCATCAGTCGAAGAGCAGGTGGCTCCGTATCCCTTGACCGCAGAGTTTATGGACGTATTTCCAGAGGAGTTGCCAGGGCTTCCGTCGAACAGAGATGTAGAGTTCTCGATAGACTTGGTTTCTGACGCAGAACCGATCTCCCAGCATATCTATCGAATGAACAACAACGAGTTAGTGGAGCTGAAGAAGCAGGTGGATGAGCTGCAGGACAAGGGCTTCATTCGCTCGAGTTCTTCATCTTGGGGTACACCGGTACTTTTCGTACCCAAGAAGGATGGGTCAGTACGGATGTGTATCGACTACAGGGCACTTAACAACCTGATAATCAAGAACAGATACCCACTGCCGCGGATCGATGATCTGTTTGATCAGTTGAGCGGAGCTCGGGTGTTCTCCAAGATTGATTTGAGGTCGGGTTATCACCAGGTGAAGGTGAAGAGGGAGGATATCCCCAAGACCGCTTTCAGGACGCGGTACGGGCAGTTTGAGTTTTTGGTTATGCCGTTTGGGCTAACCAATGCACCAGCAGTATTTATGAATCTAATGAACAAGGTGTTCCACCAGTACTTGGATAAGTTCGTAGTGGTGTTCATTGATGATATCTTGGTATATTCCAAGACAGAGAAGGAGCACGAGGAGCATCTGCGGATAGTGCTAGAGACTCTCAGGAAGGAGTAGCTTTATGGGAAACTCTCCAAGTGTGAGCTTTTCTTGGACCGGGTGGACTTCTTGGGGCATGTGGTGACTGGAGATGGTATCTCAGTTGACCCCAAGAAGATTATAGCAGTTGAGGCTTGGACAGCGCCGACTTCAGTGGCAGAGATCTGGAGTTTTCTGGGGCTGGCAGGATATTATAGGAGATTTGTGCAGGATTTCTTCCGGGTTGCAGAGCCGTTGACACGGTTGACCTGGAAGGATACTGAGTTTGTTTGGTCATAGGAGTGTCAGGAAGCTTTTGATGAGTTGAAGAAGCGGCTTACGATAGCTCCGATTCTGACATTGCCTTCAAGATCAGGTGGATTCACTATTTATAGTGATGCTTCAGGGAAGGGGCTGGGTTGTGTCTTGCAGCAGCATGGGAAGGTGGTTGCCTATGCTTCCAGGCAATTACGTCCCCATGAGAAGAACTACCCTACCCATGACCTGGAGCTGGCGGCGGTGATTTTTGCTTTGAAGTTGTGGAAGCACTATCTGTATGGCGAGAGGGTGGAGATTTTCACAGATCACAAGAGCTTAAAGTATGTGTTTACACAGAAGGAGCTCAACATGAGGCAGCGCAGGTGGCTTGAGTTGATGATGGACTTTGACATCGCACTTCAGTATCACCCGGGGAAGGCCAACGTGGTTGCCGATGCCTTGAGTAGGTATCCGACAGCCATGTGTTTGACTATGGATCGACACCTGCTTACGGATTTGGAGAGCCTTGGGATTGAGGTGATCGTGCCGGGAGTGCAGATGCAGTTATGGGGCCTTCAGATACAGTCAGACTTGATGGACAGGATCAAGGCGACACAGTTCGATGATGTGGCTCTACGGTGTATCCGAGAGCAGATCAATACAGGAGTACAGGATGTTGAGTTCTCACTTGTAGAGGATGGTGCCCTGAGGCATGGTTCCTGGTTATGTGTGCCCAGCGGGGAGCTCGGAGAGCAGATTATGCAGGAGGCACACAGATCGCAGTACTCTATACATCCTGGTGCCAACAAGATGTACAGGGATCTGCGAGAGCATGTCTGGTGGTACGGGATGAAGAAGGAGGTGTCCCACTTCGTAGCTGGAAGCTTCATCTGTCAGCAGGTCAAGGCATAGAGACAGAGGCCCGAAGGATTATTGCAGCCGTTGCCCATTCCAGAGTGGAAGTGGGAACATATTACCATGGACTTTGTATCGGGGTTGCCGCGTACGCCAGGAGGGAAAGACGCGATTTGGGTTATCGTTGACAGGTTGACCAAATTGGCCCACTTCTGGCCATTCAAGGTGGATACGTCTACAGAGAGGCTCACGAAGTTTTACATGAGACAGATAGTCAGAATTCACGGAGTTCTCGTCAGCATAGTCTCAGATCGGGATAGTCGCTTTACTTCCCATTTCTTGAGGAGTCTGCAGACTAGCTTGGGCACTCAGCTCAAGTTTAGTACTGCATACCACCCCTAGAAGGACGGACAGTCAAAGAGGACTATTCAGACACTTGAGGATATGCTGCGGACGTGCGTCCTGGATTTTGGAGGTTTTTGGGAGGATCACCTGTATTTGGTAGAGTTTGCTTACAACAACAGTTATCAGGCCAGCATTGAGATGTCACCGTTTGAGGCTCTGTACGGACGGAGGTGTCGTACACCCTTATCTTGGGATGATGTTGGAGAGCGAGCTTTACTGGGACCAGAGATGGTTGTTGATGCAGCCGAGAAGGTGAAGCTCATCAGGGACAGACTTCGTATGGCGCAGGACAGACTTCGTATGGCGCAGGACAGACATCGGCACTAGGCCGATAGCCACCGGAGGCCGCTGGAGTTTGAGGTACAGATTTAGAGATAGGATTAGAAGTAGGTTGTATTTTGTTTTGTTTTTTTGTTTGATTGATCGTGTTTGATTTTTTGTAACTTGAGACCTTGCTTGTGATTAGGTTGGAGACATGGTTTTTCTGTAGGTATCTCCGACTCGTGGTACGATACGTTTTGGTGGAGGTGGGAAGCTTAGCCCGCGCTTCATCGGCCCTTTCGTTATCAGCGGGAGAGTCGGTGACATGGCATACAGGCTAGACTTGCCACCTTCACTAGTGGGAGTTCACAACGTATTTTACGTATCACAGTTGAGACGGTACGTGGCTGACCCTAGCCATGTGCTCGATCACTCGGAGATAGAGGATGGACCTACTCTCAGTTATCCAGAGCAGCCTGTAGAGATTCTGGATCGCCGAGAGAAGGTATTGAGGAACCAGGTGATACCCTTGGTACGCGTCGCATGGAGGCATCATTCTCCAGGAGAGTCTACCTGGGTGCGGGAGGATGAGATGCGCGAGCGGTACCCCTATCTTTTTGGACCTTGAGTTATACTTTTCTATCCTTCTTAGCAGTTAGTTTCGCCTTTAAATTTCGAGGACGAAATTATTTTAAGGGAGGTAGATTTGTCACTACCACTTTTCTAGCTTGAGAGTATTTTGGTCATTTTCAAAATTTTAGAATTTAATTTGAATTATTATTATTATTTATAATTAATGTGATTTTTAAGTGATTTTAGAATAATTGATTTTAGTGTTTTAGTGACTTTGACTTATGTTGACCTTGGAGACTAACCTAGTGGCAAACCTAGGTCATGACTAAGTGATTAGGATATGAAAACCTAGTTTGACTTAAGTTAGTGAGGTTTAGCTCATTAGAATTAGTTTGGTGAAATTAGGAGCTAGATTGATTAAGGAATGGCATGTGAAATCACAAGTCATTTTATGACTAATAGGCTTAATGGCCCATAGGCCCACACCCATTAAACCAAGCCCTAACCCTAGAAATTCTGGCCGGCCCACTATGGTCATTCCCCCCTATTTATATCCCCTTAAAATTAGGGTTGCCTCTTTAGGAAACATTGCCATTTGGAATAGGTGAGTCCCCATCTTTGTAAATTCTTAGAAAATTTATTTCTACTCCAAATTTCTTCAAACAAATTGCAATAGGACCTAATATTAGTATTCTTGCTGTTGTTGATGAGTATTTTTAGGAAGAACATAATTTGAGGAAGTTTGGTGGCTTGTGAAACTCTTTCCTTTGGGGATTTTAACCCATTGTTCACCTATAGGTATAATCCTTTGTTTTGCATTTAAATTATGTTAAAATTCATTTCTAGGATGTCCTAACCCTAACCTAACCGTCGGATAGGCTAACCCTAGATTTTGGACCCATTTCGTGTCCATATCGGACACGTACCAGTGTGGTTAGGTTGGTGTTCGACGAAATGCCTCAAAGGGCATTTCGATCGATTTTACGAATTGTATTTGAATAGGAAAATCCATTTTAGTCTCGCTTATGCATTTCTTGGACACTGAGCATGTTTTCCTGTCAGGTTGAGCCGACACGAGCACGTGGACACACGGTCGCGCGCGCGTGCACACTAGTAGATTTCTTCCCTGCTACTCGTGCACGTTTTCTATGTGCACAGAGGGTTTCAACCCTCGAAATTTGGCATGTGTGTCGTGTCCATGACTGACACGAGATCCCTAGAGTTTTAGGAGCTCTTGGGTCGTGTCGGACACGTAATGGCCTGTGCAAGTGTGTTACACTGTGCGGTCTAGTGTGCTATTTAGTGTTCTTGTGTTTAAATTGTTTTTTAATGCTTTTAATTATGTTTTAGTTATTAGTTAAGATCCTAAACTTGTTGATTAAACCTCTGTTATAATTGTTGCATGATTAACCTTGGTTTTCAATGAGGTGTATGGTTTCGAGCATGTGTTTTGGGTTTTCACTGATACTGATTTTTCAGTTTTCCCAAAACCAGTTTAATTCCCTTTTTGTGTTATGTTTTCAGTTGATATTTGATTCCCACATGTTACATTCTTGTTAGCTAAGTTTTACATTTCGATTTTAGGCTTTGGAATGAGGAATTAGGAAATGGTTGATTTCAATGCAACTGTCATGTGTAATATGCTGAACTATAGCTAACAGTTTTGGAAACCTGAAATTGAATGTTCAAACCTGAGTTTTATTTTATAATTGAATTTAATGTTTTCTTTCTTATTAACTGATATGGTTTCCCATAGAACCTGAGATATATATTTATGAACTGATTTTTGGGGTTTACTTGAACTGGAAATGAGGATAAACCTGGGTTTACTTCCTTAACTGAATGTACACTATACATTGATTTCCTTCCCTTTTATTTGACAAGAACCTGAGTTTTCCTTGTATTGATTATAATACTTTCATTCTTAAACCTGATATGGTGTGTTTTTAAACTGTGTTGAGGTTCAACATTAACCTGGGATTTGGTTTGTGTTTTCAGTTCTTTGATAACCTGAGATTCAAAATGTGTTAACTGGGTTTGAATTCTTCTAAAACCTGAGTTTATGTTCCAATTCTGTGAATGGGAGTTGTTTGTTGTGAACTGTTTTAGCTATAGGATATTTTCCTGTTAACTGTTACATTGATTCCTTTCTTTTGATTGGCAAAAACTGAGTTAAGGAGGTATTGTTTGATTAGTAAACTGAGATTCCAGTTTTGTTCCCTTTGATAACTTGGGTTTAACTGTAGAGAGGGGTATTGTTTTGGTTTGTAAAACTGAATTCCCTTCTTTCCTATACACTGTCCCCTATACACACACATCCACATTTGCACATTAAATGGCTCACTGTTTTTCAGCATTTGTTTTCTCTGTTATTTCCAGTTGCACATGGAACATGACACACACTCACACTTGTATATTCATGTGTCCCCTCATTTCCTTCCCTATAGATATATTATATATGCATTATTATTTAAACTTGTAACCTATATATATTTCATAGTTTTGTACCTATACATATTGGTTATATATATAGGAATGTATGAAAATGAATGTATATGTATATACGGGATATGACATGCCATGATATATGGTGTATGTAATGTATAGATAGCCAATATGGGTATATTCTATTTTAGATTGTAATTCATATACCAATATGTGTATTTATTAGCTATAGAGGATATCTTGGTAGATGTGTCTAGTAGGCTATAGGCTAGATATATGGCATGTAGAGATGTGTATTGGTAGGCTTGACATGGTATTGTCTAGAATAGCCTAGTAAACCTAGAATAGTCTTGTTAGACCTAGATTAGACTAGTTGACCTAGATTAGACTTGGTTGACCTAGTTTGACTTTTAGGGTTGACCAGAGTTGACCAAGAGTTGACTTTGGTCTAGATTGACCTAGATTCATGTAGAACATATTGTAGTGCATTACATTTCTATTCTGGACTTGTTGTGACTTGTACTGTTCTATATAGGAGCCAGACACCGCTCCTCGGACATTACTTTCATCTCGGACTTTCAGTTAGCAGGCGAGTACATTCTCTGATCTTTTCATACCTGTCTGGATTATATTCTTGCTCTAGATTACTCTACATGATGCTGACACGTATCTTCACGGATTAGTACTATATGGATCCTTTCCTGAGATGTTATTCCTCTACGGGTGCATCGGGTATTTTATGTTCATGTACTTTATCGTGTGCATCATATACTCCTTGTACTCGTACTAGTTCATGTTTTTACATGTTCTCATGTGCTTTCATGTGCTTATCATGTGCCTCATGTACTACTCATTACATGAGTTCACGTATCTTAGTTGTATTCATGTGCTTATGACATAACTTGAACGGATCCTTGTGTATTGATTGGGGCGGGGTGAGTAGAATTGGTTATGTGGACACAATCCCTAGTAGGTATTCATGTGCTCCTTATTTATATTCATGTGCCCCCAAGCCGTTTATATAACCATATTGTACTCTAAATCACGTAGTCACTTACAGTCTCTACTATCATGTATTTACTTTCAGTTACAAAATATCTCCTGTTTACTTGTACTTCCATTCAGCACTTCCTGTATTTTACTCTATTGCATGATTTATACTCCTAACCTGCTATGAACTGTTGAGAGATATGTGCTCGTTCCCGTCCTGACTGGACCTGTTAAAATATTACAGAGGACGAGGCTGAGGCGTTCTGCCCTACTTACTACGGTGCCACACTAGATGAGTGCCTGGACTTGGACCAGCAGCAGGATCCATTAGCAGTAGACGATACTCCATTAGTTTAGGATTGTCTTACTATTTGGATCACTGTATTAGATTTTGAGATATTCTGAGATATGTATTTATTTATAGACACTTAGAATTATGGATTGTATCTCTGTGATGTTTCTTTCCTGGATATTATCTTTCATTATCATTCCATCTTACCTGTTCTACCTTAGCTGTGATTGAGTTATATTTCTGTTATGTCACCCCCGTTCGGGGAGTATAACTGTTTTACCTTCAACTGTTAGATGTTGTGACCTAGGATAGCGTTCTACCGCCGACACTGCGGCGTAGGCTGGACGTACCCACGTCTCGTGCCCTTACTCTAGGGTGCGGGTCGTGACACGTTTTTAGTGGTGGCCCATGCAGGTCAAGGTTGGAAATGTAGTGGTATTCGAACTAGAATATCGCTGCAGCCTGCAGTAGAAATTAGCATATATTTTTTATATGTAGGGTCTTAGTCATTTGATGCATTGCTTGCTATGTTAGAATATTGTAGGGTCTTCAATCCTTGTGAATTTCGAGGACGAAATTTTTCAAGGCGGGAAGACTTGTAAGCCCCTATTTTTCAAAAATTATTTAATTAGTGTTAATAAATTATTAATGTTATTTTTAGCCTTAAAATATTTATTATGATTTTAGGAATTTTTTTAGAATTTTTCAATGAATTTTAAATGAGTTTTAAATACTAAAATATCAATTTGCAATTTTTCTAAAATGTTTTAATATCATTTTGTAATTATTAGAATTGTTTTAATATAGTTTTGTAATAATTAGAATTATTTTAATATTAGTTTGTAATTAATTAATTATTTTTAAGTCTGAAATACAAATTGTATTTGCATTTGGTTACTGCTAGGACCATTATGTAATTTCCTAAAACCTAGGGACCCTAGTGCTAATTTTCCCTCTCACCCACTCCCTGTCCGACGACCGACGACCCAGCTGCCCCCGCCATTTCCGGCCGACCTCGCCCCGTTCGACCGACTCTAAGCCCCTATAAATGACCCCCCTCACTCACCTCGACCCAACCCCCATCACCCTGACCCATCTACGACGACCACCGCCCCGTTCTTCCCCCATTTAAGCCTAAACCCTAACCCTACCTCCGGCGATCCCCACTGCCACTTCCCCAGCGACCTTCACCACCAACCACCACCGTCGACGTGTTTGCCGCAGCAAGGCGAGTCGATCGCCACTGGAGCGCTACCGCCCCGACCGCTCCTCCGTCGTCCAGCGCTCGACAAAACCCCCTTCGACGCCGGACACGTGAGTAACGGGACTCATTTCGTGTCGTCCGTGTCTCGAAACCACGTGCGTGGTTCGCCAGGACACGGGGACACTAGTCCAGTGTTTGGACACGTAAATAGACGCTCGTACGTGTCGTGCATAGCACGGACACGTAGATTCCTGTGTCCCTAACTGTCCGGACACAGGATTAATTTTATTATTATTTTTATATATTAATTAACCTAACCTAAATAAAACTAACCTAAACCTAATCTTAACACACCCAGCGGGCTGACCCCCGGGCCAGCCCGACCCAGTCAACCCCCCCCCCGGCGCGCAGTGGGCCGAGTTCGAGCCCCTGTGCTGCTGTGTTTATTTCTTTTTCTTTTTCTTTTTTTTCTTTTTCTTTTTTTTCTGTTATTTATATATATATTTATATATATATATATGTATATACATATATTTGTATATATATGTATATATATTTTTATAGTTAGTAAATTTTTATATATTATTTTTTTTTTTTTTTATAGTTAGTAAATTTTTATATATATATTTGTATTTATATACATATATGTATATATGTATATATTTTCATGTGTATATATTATTATATATATACTATTATATATATGTATACAATATTTGTATATATATATACTTTATAATTAAGTATTTATATATATATATATATATATATATATATATATATATATATATATATATATATATATATATATATATATATATATATATAAATATATATATATATATATATATATATATATATATATATATATATATATATATATATATATATATATATATATTTATATATTTTATATATATATATATATATATATATATATATATATATATATATATATATATATATATATATATATATATATATATATATATATATATATATATATATATATATATATGTATGTATTTTTAGCATATGTATGTATATATCCACTATGTATAATTTTACCTTATTAAAATATTAATATTTATTTTGCACTTTACCAATTTGTATTTTAGTATATTTAAATTACTGCAACCATTTTGTGTCCAAGCCTAGCATGGGTTTTTGGGCCCAAATGTGTTTTCACACATACAAGACCTGTACAAGTCATATTGGACTTGATTCATGGCCTTGGGTCCTGTATTTGAACTTTGGTTCAAATTATATACATGGACAAAATACGCAGATAATTAATTATTTAATTTCAATTGTGTGCAATGCTGTTTTTGAATTTCTAAAAATACTTAAAGTACTGTTAAAATTCTGGAAAAATAGTATTTAGATACTATGTTAATTTATCTAATTTAGTATAATTTTTATAGTATTTAATTTACAGTTTTGCCACTAGTTTGGCATATGAAACCAAACTCATTTTCTGTATACTAAGGAAAACTGATTTTTAGAAAATACTTGTACTGGTTAATAAATTCCAAAAAAATTATAATAAATTTCTATAATTAACAAGGATCTTTATGGTACTTTATTTTATGTAAAAATAAGCTTTTTATCTATCTCAAAAATTGTTGAAACACAATGATTATTTAATTTATTTATTGAATAATTACGACTTGTAACTTTTTGTGTTATTTTGAGTTTTAGCCGTGTTGAACCTCACCCCTCACTAGTGTAAAGACCCTAGAAAGTTAGTTAAAGTAGTGTGTCACCCCACATTGGTCTCCTATGCTAAAGTCATCATTTTGGCTAGGTGCCCAGTCACAAGTCGTGTTGCACCAATTAGTGTTCTAGTATTTTAGCTTAGTGTAAAAACTAAGTTTATATATTTATTTCTACAGTGATGAGTTACCAGACATCTATAGCACTTTTATCGTAGCTTGCTTTGCTTTGCTTTGCTAGAGGCAAGTACTTTCTATAAACTTTACATACTGTTACATAAATGAACTGCAAATCCAACCATGTTAAATGCTGATCCTTGGGGTAGCAAGTTAAATCTCCACATGTTTGTACTTTCAGTTACTACCATGCTTAGAACAGTCTTTATGTATCTCTCACATGATTAAAATATGGGTTATGGAGAAACTGATAGTTGAGTACGTGATCATACCCCCTCTACAGTACCGAGCAAAGTTTTATTTTTTATGTTACTACACCGTAGGCCTTTATCTCAAAGCTGTATTTGTGCGTATGTACATCTATCGCCTTTACACTTGTACGAAAGTACATTTTATTATGTGCCCCTGCACATTGTACACCTATTGACGATCACGTACCTGCTACAGTTTTAAACATTACATATACATCTGTCTCTATGACATATGTGTCCTTGCCATGATAGATTGTGTGATGCCATGTTTCTAGTTATTCCTCTTATGTTCATTTCCATGTTTCTTATGCTAGTTTGTTAGATTCAGTGCTTGCTCCCATCCTGACAGGATAACGTTGTAGGTGTCCTTACTGAGGAGGAGTTACTCTGCGACACATATTATGGAGATACTGCCGAGGACCCGACTTTGCCATATTTTGAATCCACTTGCAATAAGCTTCTTGACTTTACTCTCGATGGCCTCCATGATATCTGGTCGGAATCTTCGTAGCTTTTGCTTCACTGGCTTAGCTTTAGACGAAATATTTTGGCGGTGTATGGCAACTTTAGGATCCAAGCCTGGCATGTCTTCATAGCTCCATGCAAAGACGTCAATGTATTCTCTTATAAGCTGTATAAGAGATTGTCGTTCATCGTCAGACAGACTTTTGCTGATAAAGATTGGTTTAAGAGATGATTCATCTCCTAAATTGACTTGGACGACTTCGTCTTCAGTAGGTGGTTTACGTTGTTCGAAATGTAACTCCCACCTAGTATCCATCTTTTGAGCCTATTGTTTAAGCTCGATCGATTGGATATCGTCTGTAATTTGGTCAACTGACACCATGTTGACGTACAAAGTTGCTTTGAACATGTCTCCAAAGCTGGAGTCTGAATCCCAGAGGCCGGAATCAGAAGAATGAGAACAACGATCTGCTTCGACGTCAGGTCTTTCAGGAGTTGTTGGAGGAGTGACATAACCCAAACCAACACCGTTTTGTTGATAATAGTTCTCGGGTTTGCCGGGAGGAGCAAAGTGACATATTGGCAACCGTCGTCCCCGACCGTAGTCTAGCCCCTGGTCACTTTTTATATCATATTCCATGTTCTGGATGATATTCTTGGCCTGCCAACTATATCGAAAAAGTTGTATTTTCCCAGAATCATAGTCATCTTCAGTGTTGTGATTGGGAGAAGTAGAGTCCAGAACGAACTTTCTTTCGCCAATTATTCGACCGAAGATGATTAGTTATTAATCCATCTTTCTAGATGGAACGATGAAGTAGTGGATATCTTCTGGCCAAACTTTTTTCTGCAGATGAGACATCGTGATCGGCATGCAAAGGTGTGGTCCTATGCCGTGCTCTAGAGCGTATATCATATCTACATACTTATTTACAGATTGGTAGACATCAGAGTAATTCAAAGATAACCCTTTACTTAGAAAATACGCAAGTTCTTCTTCAGGGATAACATCATCCACTGAAGGTACATTATTATGAGTATTGATATACTCATTGAGAGGATCATTGTCTAGAACAGGAGCCACAGCCTTGGCCAAGTTTACCACATTGGGAAACTCTTCAGGATTAGGAGGACGAACTTCAGCAGGTTTCACTTGAGGTATTTTACGGAGAGTGATGATTAATGGTTTGACCATATCAGGGTTCTTCTTTTTAACCCAGATTGTGAGAGGCTTTGGAGTACTTTTTGGAGTAGTACGTCCTTTGACTCAGATAATCAGGGGACCATCGCTGGAGGATGAACTCACTTCAGCTTCATCGTAAGCTTCGTTGCGTCATCCATGGAGGGCTGAGATTAGTAAAGTACCGAATCTCCATAGTAGGCTTCAAGGCCCTTAAAAGAATCAACATCGGCAAACTCCGTCTTCACGACACCATCACTGTTGACGTACTTGAAGCACTAGTAAAGTGTGGAAGGAACGATCATGTTCTCGTGTATCCACGGACGTCCCAACAAGATGTTGTAGGATACAATGGCGTAGATTACATAGAAAGAAACCTCCGTTCGGAGATCACCAATCTGGCACTTGAGACGGATCTTGCCCAGCGGGTGGCTTCTTCCAGTATTGAAAGCCATGATAGTTGTATTGGTTGCAGATACCTTGTGTAAAGGGATTCCTAGAATTTGGAGTAAACTTCTAGGAATGATGCTGAGGGAGGAACCTGGATCGATGTGCATCCGATCCACCTTAATCGCCCCGATATACCCTGTATAGTACAAAGGTCTATCATGACGATTATTTTTGAGTAGCATGTCTTCCTGTAAAAAGGTGATATTGGACACCACTTCCATAGTACTGTGGCAGTGGGGACAGGAGACAGGATCTTCAGCGGGGGCTTTGACTTCAGCGGGATAAGAGTCGACATGTAGTAATTCCTCACTTAAGGCCTTATGCATTTCTTTGGAGAGTCATAATAGATCAAACAGAGACAACCTGGCAGGTGTATTGGCCAGCTGTGCCAGTATGTCAAAGTTATAAGGCTGATCCATGCCTTCAGAAGTTGGAACCTTCAGAGACTTGTCAAATCGTGTCTCCTTCTGCTTGACTTTGTTGATAGTTAAAGGCTTAGACGGACCGGCTTCTGAACTTATGGGGGCAGCAGGAGCTTGAGAAGGTACTGCTTCTTCTTGTACAGGGTCATAAGTCCGTAGGTAAGCCTTCCCAGATCGCGTCTCGCCAGATAGAACTTCGTAAATGGAGAAGATACTATATGACGTGATTTATATTTCTTGCCCCTCTTTACTTTGGGAGATACAATTCCCTGTGTCATTTCTCGTACAAGGTCCAGATGGACCCACATGATCTCACCACGTTCAGTCGTGAGTGGCATCAAGGTTGAGTTATAAGCTGGCGGCAGGTTGACGACTTCCATTATTGCCTTGGGGATTGGGACTACATTGTCTGAGACTTCTGTAGGAGAAAAGTCACCAAATTGAAGAGAGATCATGTTAGAAGATGCAATCTTGTCTTCAGCTTCAAGGTTGATCACCTGGCTGTGGATAAGCTGTTGTATCTCTTTCTTCAGGACGATGCAATCCTTGGTAAAGTGGTGCACGTAATGATGATAAAGATAGTACTTGGGATCGTTGAGTTGGTTCGCCTCTGCAGGACGTCGTGGTGGAGGCAATGTCAGTTTATTACCATTCGTTAATGTATAAAAAATGGTAATAACATCGTCCTCGTCAAAGGAGAATGTCGCCTTAGGTTTGTCAGGAGCATCCTGAGAATTGGAAGCTCCCTTGGAAGTGTCGACCTTCAAGATTTCTTTTCCTTTACCCCCACAGATAGGGATAGTTTGAGGGTGCTTGCCTTTGTCTTCAGATTTGGGTGTTCTCAACTCCAGTAATTCCAGATTAGGGACGTCATTTTCAGCAGCATTAGCAGCCCCAATAAAAGCTGGCCATGTATCATACTTATGTATACCCAAAGAAAACTTCACTGTAGGAAGGAAGTTATGTCGACAAGTATCCATAAGTTCTGAGTCTGTATACCGAAGGGCATCTTAAATGCTAGTCGCTTGAAGCGGTCGATGAAAGCAATGACAGACTCAGTCCTCCTTTGCTTAGTCTCGATGAGGGTGGACATACTAACATGCATGCTACTTTCGTAAAATCTATTGAGGAATAACCTCTTCAAGTCTTTAAAAGAATTGATACAACCGTCAGGCAGGCTGAAGAACCATTCAAAAGCTACCCCCTGCAAGGTACTAATAAACAGCTTTGACAAGAACGGATCATCCCTGGGTAAGTGTAGAGTCTGTGTGTTGAAGTATGTCATGTGTTGACAAAAGAAGTCATCCCGTCAAAAGAATTTAGCATCAGTGGCTTGTAGTTAGGAGGGCAAGTAGAATTATCCCATTCAGGAGGATAAGGTTGAGATATCCGCATCTTCTGAAGCTCGTCTTTGTGTGAGATGGTGTCGAGACGGACAACAAGAGAATCAATTGTAACCTGTTGATTGAGCAGGTATTGAGAAATGGCTGCTGTACGGTTGTCAGGCGACGTTGGTTAAGGATCACCCCCAGTATTTACAAGATTTTGAGGAGGCACAACGGAATGATACTCCTTCTGTAGTGAAGAAGGGTTGTTGTTATGAGCCAGGACTAACGTGTGCCGAGACAGTTTTGTTAAAGTGGAGGAACAGCCCCAGCAGCTTGGACCGCCGTGATACTGGTAAGCATATCAGTGATCTTGGCAAATGCTGTTTCAAGACCCTCTAGCCGTTTGTTGTTCTGATCATTGGCTTCTTCAGGTCTTTCTCCATCTGCCATGTATGTAGATAACATACGAAGACAAACAGAGGAGACAGTACAACTGGTGCTGATACTGTCTGTCTCTGAGTTGAAAAGTCCCTTGTCTTCAGGTAGGGGAGGTAGATAGTAGCCGTCAGACTCGGAGAGATCATCGTCATCTGGAAGGCTACCCTCGGTGTGAAGGTCATCTGCTTCAGACTCTGAAGGAATACTAACCCCAGCTGAAGGATCGTCACCTCCAGCTTGGGAGTCCTCGTCATCTATACAGAATCTCGTCCTCGACCGACTACCCATATAGACTCCTTCAGATGTGATAGCCTGCTGGCTATCTGTTGGCAGACTTCTTCTTCTTCTGTTTGCGGAACTGAGAAAAAAGGGTGGGTTCGTGGTCCACATTCTTTGATTGGGGCTCCCGTAAGGGGGACCCCATGAAGTCATATTGGATGAAACACACAGTAGCTTTTTATCGTCAGAGCGATGCAGTCATCGAAACACGGACTGTCTCTGAGGCACTCTCGTTGCTTTGGAGCAGTAACAGCTGAAAATAATACTGGTGCACGGATGTATGCCATGAATTTATGTATCCTCCCTCGCTTTATGCTTATGATTAATCATATCGCGTAAGTCAGAAGGGAGTTTTACCTTAAAACCTATGTCACATGCATCGCCAAGCTTTGTATAAGGGTTTGTAAGGAGAGTTGGTGCATCCGGACTTAGTTCACATGCAGGGCAACCCCCACACCTATGTTCTGTGATGATCTTGAAGACAGCCCCGTGCTATACGCGTTGGGACCTGTCTTTTTGCTGTGGGCACATAAACCCTGGAGTTTGCCTTTGGGCACACGCTTCCCAGAAGTCTTGGTAGCATGCCTAAGCATCCTTGATGTGGGCGCATAGTATGGGTCAGTAGAGCTTGGGTGCATAGCCTTGGGCGCATGACCCTGGGTGCATAATCTGTCGGAGATAGAAGTCTTCTGGCCAGAGTTACGTGCCCACACACCCTCTTGGGCGCATAGCTTTGGGCGCATGCTTGGTGAAGCAGCACTGTTTTCTTCCAGCTTCGTCTTCTTCGTTTGTCAGCCTCGTTGAGTTTGCCCAGAGTGTCAAACACTTCGCTTCTTGGCATCGTAGTATTTTCCTTGGCCAAGTCTCGAGCGTTGAACACTCTGTTATTGGTTGCACAAGAGAGAAATCGCTGGGCTAGTAGAGCCCGAAACGGTATGAGCCTTCTTTATTTGTGGAGCTTCTGTGGCAGAGCCATGTGCCCACAGATGTGCTCTCTGCGCCCATGTAGTAGAGTCCTTCGGTTGCATGTCTTCTATGATACTGACAGGAAATGCACCATGTAAAACCCCTAAATTTCTACTATTTTTTTATTAAATTTGGTACTGATTTAAAATTTTGTATTGTACGTCGCGTAGTCGTATTGTACGTCGCGCACGAAATTTTATTTTTCTTGCTCGTCGAGTACGAATATGTGCGAGCGTACATATTTTAGAAAAATATTTTTTCTATTTTATTATACACTTTCAAAATATTATATATAATTATTATTCTTGCTATAAAAAGCCTTTTGTTTTTAGCAGTTATTAATCATAAATAATATTTTATTATATACTAGGAAAAGCATAATCATGTATACATTATTTGTGCTTACATATATATTTCATAAATATTTTATTAAGTTTATTTCTAAATAATAATGTATTTTTGAAATTATTATTGTAGTATTTTTTGAAAATATATTTTAAAATTATTGTAGCAATTTAAATCTTGATTTGATTGATGGATATGTTTTAAATAGTAAATTAATATCTATATTTGGAATTTGATTTATCTTAATTGATTTTAAAATAAAAGATAGAATTTAATTAGATTTAAATTAGATTTGATTTGATTTGGATTTATTAAATTAAATTAAATTATAGATTGAATTATCAAAAAGGGGATTTAAATATTCTAATCCTTATTCAACTAGGAATTTCCACATCCTATAAAAGGCAGGTACTCCTCCAAATTTCTATCATTATTATTCCTCCAAAATATTTCTCACCACAAAACAAAACCTGTGCTTCGTGTCGGTGTCCAATTCCTCCTCGTGTCAGCCGTGACGGCCTCGAGTCCGACCCCGGATGTCTTCCAATAGATTGTTTTTTTTTTACATGTACTATCACAAACCAATTCCCGTATCCGACACTTGGACACGATTCCTAAGACCAAAACCCAAAACCCTAGACTTGTCAAAAACAGTCTCCTCGTCTGAGGCATTACCATCCTCCTCCTCCCTGTACACCAAGCCGCGCCCCGTCAATCACCCGTACCATCTCCGTCACCACCGCCAGTACCCGAGTCGCCACAAGGATCAGCGTCCACTGCCACAACACCGACCACCAGCCACTATCATCACCATCCATCCGACCACCTGTAGTCCCGGTCTCTTCCGAACCACCACGACACAACCCGACGACATCGCCATCACCACAACCATCCCACAGCAATCACCACCACGACCAGCGCCCCCATTGTCACCGAAAATCCCCAAAACCACCACCGCTACCAAAACCTCTCCTCGCTGTTCAACGGAGCAGCGCTCCACATTCCGAACTCCCCGAACACTACCACCGTAGTAAACCACAACCACCACCAAACTCTACCACCGCCCTACGGCCATCGCCGGAGCCCCAAACAAAAACACCCAAAATATAAAACCCTAACCCTAAAACTCATCTCACCGCCGGCCGAAGCTCCGCCGCCAGCCTCCTCATTCCGCGCCTGGTCGAGCGCCGCACTACCAACCGATCGTCCCCACACCGTCGTACACCTCCTTCGCCTCCGCACCAGGCGCGCCAGCCGATCCCCTCCGGTCGCTGACGCCGCACGCCACCGGGACCGCCGACCCCCGCCGTCTCGTGCTCATGCACCGTCGACGCCGAACCGCCTTCCTCCGCGGCCAGCGCTGAGACCCCCGAACTCCGAGTCTCCTCCGCTCCTCTCCGCACCTCCGCTGATCCGCCGATCCCTCCGCTCTTCCGCTCCCTCTCTCTCTCGATCTACTTTCTCTCTCACCATTCTCCTCTTTTTTTTGGAGCAGCAGTCCACTGACTACTGCATATTAGTTATTATTTTTTATTTATTTATTTTAGTTAATTAATTTATTATTATTAATATTTTTATTACTGTTATTTGATATTAGTAATATTATTATTATTATACTTTATTATGATTATTGTTATTATTAATTATTATTATTGATATTATTATTATTATTATTATTATTACTATTTTCTCTCCTTGAACAACAATATTATTTTATGATTATTTTATTGTATATGTTTTGGATTGTAAAGTAGTACGTAAAAACATGTATATATGTTAAATATAAATTTTATTTATTTACTGTTATTAATAAGGATAGTAATTGTCATTATTATTTCATTGGATCTACCAAGACCTATATTGTTATTTTGTTCTCATGATATGGAGATAATTCTAAAAATATTTTTATAATATTTTATAGTACCTTATTTACGTATTTAGCCTAATCGATATTTCCATATTTTTATGAATTTATCAAATATTAGTTTTACCAATAAAAATATAGCTTCCATCTAAGGAGTATATCTCACAAATCTAGGGTTTTACCTAAAAGCAATCTTATATTTTGATATATTTATCTCAAAGCTAGTTTTACCATCAAATATTTTATCAAGTATTATAAATAGTTTTTCTAAATTTCCTCCGACTATCCTTCTGTCCATGACTAATCCCATTTTTCCTAGTCTCCCGTCAATTCTAGACAACCTTATGTCTACCCTAACTAATTTGACCCTTCTGGATCCAATGGAACTGTCCATGTCACCATCAGAGGTCACCTTGCATAGTTGTTATACCGAAGTCGCAGTTCATGCTACCTTGATCATCGCAGCACACCAGGCGACCTACCAGGCAAGACACCTTGCCTTCACTGTTTAATTTTTTGCTCAATATCATGCATGTTTTAATTGTTGTTCTTTCAAAACCATATGTAGTTGCAAATTATTATATTTTAGTTTTCTTTATGCATTTGGCCTAGAGTTAGGGGACCACCTTTATTTGTGTCACATTTATGGGCCGACACTTGTGTACCAGGATGTCACGTGTCTCATATAGATTCGGACTTGCGTACCGACCGTACATCGGTGCATACAGGACGAGCGTTAGGATATAACTGCTAATATAGTTGTCTAGAAGACTTAGCGGTTATTAGAAATATCGTGGTGTAGATTCAGCACGAGTAGTGCATGGAGAGGGTGAAGACAGTTATTAGACGCAGGGGCTTTCACATCTTTACTTTTCTCTAGCTGCCATTTGTGACGCAGTCGAGAGATAGTGGCCGTGCACTTATTTACTATTCTCTAGATGCCACTAGTGCCTTGGTTGAAACACAAATATGCCGTGCATTTACTTTCCTCTAGCTGTCGTTAGTGACTCATCCAAGAGCTAGTGGCCGTGCATTTATTTTTCTCTAGATGCCCCTTAGCTCTCACTCGAGTGCTAATGGGCCGTGCATTTACTTTTCTCTAGACGCCACTAGTGCCTTGGTTGAAACGCTAACGTGCCATGTTTCTAGTCTCAAGGGGCCTTTTGTGGAACGTTGTCTTCAAAATGCATTTACACATAGAATGGTTAAGGACCTTTATCTGTTTAGGCATATATTTTTCTGTTGAGCTTTATTTATTCAGTTATTGGCATGATATTATGTGTCTTGTTACGTCTCTCTGAGGACCTGGTTATCTCGCCAGGTGTGTGCCCTTGTCTTTCGCAGGTGCTCTAGCTCTAGCCGTGATCCATCTCTATTTCTTCGAGGAGGATTTCACTCGGATCGTCTTCGCTTCGCTCGCCAAATTCATTTCATTTCCCATGTATTTTTCCTTTACTTATTGGTAGTGGATTTATCTCAGCCCAACATATTGTATCAAGATAATTCATTATCATTATATGATATCTTTTATTCATTTATTTTGTGTGGATGAGATTAGTTATGGTTCTACTGCATTTTACAGCTTATGTATTCATACGAGGTTTCCATATATTGGAGTGTACTTCATATGTATACAGCTGGCATGTCTACGTTCCTAGTCCTACGTATTTTGGGACTAGGGCATTATATGTTTTTGTGGTGGCCCATGCAGGTCAAGATAAATTATTTGGTTACTTTACCGTACCAAGCAAGCCTGCGAATAGGATTAGAAGTCTAGGATCTCATCCACATACTTGACCTTTTCTTCGATTCCATATTCGACCGACTCATCGATTGCATCTTGCTTGATTCCTTCTATCATTATCTTCTCTTCGTGCTTACTAGAGATTGACCCTACTAGTCAGATGTCCCAAACACCCTTAGCTTAATTCTTTAAGTTGGGTAGAATACCCCACGACCTGACACACCCTTGACCATTAAAGGAATACCAATAGTATTATCTAGACCATAGAGACTAGAGGAATTTAACCCATTTGGTCAACCAAGCCTTGGTCAATAAAATTGTAGAATGATGGTATAGGAATAAACAAGACTTAGATCCTTATAACCCTTAGACTATTCATATTTATTTTTTTATTTTCATCTACCATCATGCATATGTTCTACTATCTAGACCAACAATGCTAATGTAGCCTAGTTTTGCAAGCTCAATTCTTTATCAAGCTTGTTCATGGCATATGCTATTGAGCGCTCACTAGCCTATTGTCTAATCAGAACCGATGCATAATGGTCTGATCAACCAAGTGTACTTTGGTTCGCTTTTGTCTATCGTTCCACGTGGATAGGGACATAGCTAAACTTGTCCTCTAGAATCCCATCCACGACTGCCTTGACAATTCTTTTGAAATTATTCGATCGTCTTTGAATTACGTATTCGTATTCGATACCGCCTCCTTCGAACTCTATATTGCTTTCGCCTTCACCTATTTTAGGAGGACGAAGGCGTTATACTAGAACTTCCTCTAGCCATCCTATCGATTATGACCATACCGTATTATTTTTCTATGATCTCGATCGTAATTTCTTACGACATGATTTTGTTGAAATATTGTCATTATTTCTTCCCCATCGATACCCCCTTGTATCTTCTCACCCTCTACTAATTCTTAATTTCGAGGACGAAATTCTTTTAAGTTGGGTAGGATGTAAAACCCCAAATTTCTACTATTTTTTTATTAAATTTGGCACTGATTTAAAATTTTGTATTGTACGTCGCGTAGTCGTATTGTACGTCGCGCACGAAATTTTATTTTTCTTGCTCGTCGAGTGCGAATATGTGCGAGCGTACATATTTTAGAAAAACATTTTTTCTATTTTATTATACACTTTCAAAATATTATATATAATTATTATTCTTGCTATAAAAGCCTTTTTTTTTTAGCAGTTATTAATCATAAATAATATTTTATTGTATACTAGGAAAAGCGTAATCATGTATGCATTATTTGTGCTTACATATATATTTCATAAATATTTTTTTAAATTTATTTCTAAATAATAATGTATTTTCAAAATTATTATTATGGTATTTTTAGAAAACATATTTTAAATTATTGTAGCAATTTAAATCTTGATTTGATTTATGGATATGTTTTAAATAGTAAATTAATATCTATATTTGGAATTTGATTTATCTTAATTGATTTTAAAATAAAAGATAGAATTTAATTAGATTTAAATTGGATTTGATTTGGATTTGGATTTATTAAATTAAATTAAATTATAGATTGAATTATCAAAAAGGGGATTTAAATATTCTAATCCTTATTCAACTGGGAATTCCCACATCCTATAAAAGGCAGGTACTCCTCCAAATTTCTATCATTCATTATTCCTCCAAAATATTTCTCACCACAAAACAAAACCTGTGCATCGTGTCGTTGTCCAATTCCTCCTCGTGTCAGCCGTGACGGCCTCGGGTCCGACCTCGGGTGTCTTCCAATAGATTTTTTTTTTTACATGTACATCACAATCCAATTCCCGTGTCCGACACTTAGACACGATTCCTAAGACCAAAACCCAAAACCCTAGACTTGTCAAAAACAGTCTCCTCGTCCGAGGCATCACCATCCTTCTCCTTCCTGTACACCAAGCCGCTCCTCGTCAATCACCCGTACCATCTCCGTCACCACCGCGAGTACCCGAGTCGCCACCAGGATCAGCGTCCTCCGCCACAACACCGACCACCAGCCACTATCATCACCATCCATCCGACCACTTGTAGTCCCGGTCTCTTCCGAACCACCACGACACAACCCGACGACACCCGCCATCACCACAACCATCCCACAGCCATCACCACCACGACCAGCGCCCCCATTGTCACCAAAAATCCCCAAAGCCACCACCGCTACCAAAACCTCTCCCTGCTGTTCACCGGAGCAGCGCTCCATATCCGAACTCCCCGAACACCACCACCGTAGTAAACCACAACCACCGCCAAACTCCACCACCGCCCCACGGCCATCGCTGGAGCCCCAAACAAAATCCCCCAAAATATAAAACCCTAACCCTAAAACTCACCTCGCCGCCGGCCAGAGCTCCACCGCCAGCCTCCTCGTTCCGCGCCTGGTCGAGCGCCGCACGACCAACCGATCGTCCCAGCACCGTCGTACACCTCCTCCGCCTCCGCACCAGGAGCGCCAGCCGATCCCCTCCGGTCGCTGACGCCGCCCGTCGCCGGGACCGCCGACCCCCGCCGCCTCATGCTCATGCACCACCGACGCTGAACCGCCTTCCTCCACGGCCAGCGCTGAGACCCCCAAACTTCGAGTCTCCTCCGCTCCTCTCCGCCCCTCCGCCGGACCGCCGATTCCTCCGCTCTTCCGCTCCCTCTCTCTCTCGGTCTACTTTCTCTCTCACCTTTCTCCTCTCTCTCTCTTTTTTGGAGCAACAGTTCACTGACTGCTGCATATTAGTTATTATTATTTTTTATTTATTTTAGTTAATTTATTTATTATTATTAATATTTTTATTACTGTTATTTGATATTAGTATTATTATTATTATTATACTTTATTATTATTATTTTTATTATTAATTGTTATTATTGTTATTATTATTATTATTATTACTATATATTTTCTCTCCTTGAACAACAATATTATTTTATTGTATATGTTTTAGATTGTAAAGTAGTACGTAAAACATGTATATATGTTAAATATAAATTTTATTTATTTACTGTTATTAATAAGGATAGTAATTGTCATTATTATTTCATTGGATCTACCAAGACCTATATTGTTATTTTGTTCTCATGATATGGAGATAATTCTAAAAATATTTTTATAATATTTTATAGTACCTTATTTACGTATTTAGCCTAAATCGATATTTCCATATTTTTATTAATTTATCAAATATTAGTTTTACCAATAAAAATATAGCTTCCATCTAAGGAGTATATCTAACAAATTTAGGGTTTTACCTAAAAGCAATCTTATATTTTTATATATTTATCTCAAAGCTAGTTTTACCATCAAATATTTTATCAAGTATTATAAATAGTTTTTCTAAATTTCCTCCGACTATCCTTCCGTCCATGACTAATCCCATTTTTCCTAATCTCCTGTCAATTCTAGACAACCTTATGTCTACCCTAACTAATTTGACCCTTCTGGACCCAATGGAACTGTCCATGTCACCATCAGAGGTCACCTTGCATAGTTGTTGTACCGAAGTCGCAGTTCGTGCCACCTTGATCATCGCAGCACACCAGGCGACCTACCAAGCAAGACACCTTGCCTTCACTATTTAATTTCTTGTTCAATATCATGCATGTTTTAATTGTTGTTCTTTCAAAACCATATGTAGTTGCAAATTATTATATTTTAGTTTTCTTTATGCATTTGGCCTAGAGTTAGGGGACCACCTTTGTTTGTGCCGCATTCATGGGCCGACACTTGTGTACCACGATGTTACGTGTCTCATATAGATTTAGAATTGCGTACCGACCGTACATCGGTGCGTACAGGACGAGCGTTAGGATATAACTGCTAATATAGTTATCTAGAAGACTTAGCGATTATTAGAAATATCATGGTGTGGATTCAGCACGAGTAGTGCATGGGGAGGGTGAAGATAGTTATTAGGCGCAGGGGCTTTCACACCTTTACTTTTCTCTAGCTGCCATTTGTGACTCAGTCGAGAGCTAGTGGCCGTGCACTTATTTACTTTTCTCTAGATGCCACTAGTGCCTCGGTTGAAACACAAATGTGTCGTGCATTTACTTTCCTCTAGCTGCCGTTAGTGACTCACCCAAGAGCTAGTGGTCGTGCATTTATTTTTCTCTAGATGTCCCTTAGCTCTCACTCGAGTACTAATGGGCCATGCATTTACTTTTCTCTAGACGCCACTAGTGCCTTGGTTGAAATGCTAACGCGTCGTGTTTCTAGTCTCGAGGGCCCTTGTGTGGAACGTTGTCTTCAAAATGCATTTATACATAGAATGGTTAAGGACCTTTATCTGTTTAGGCATATATTTTTCTATTGAGCTTTATTTATTCAGTTATTGGCATGATATTATGTGTCTTGTTACGTCCCTCTGAGGACCTGGTTATCTCGCCAGGTGTGTGCCCTTGTCTTTCGCAGGTGCTCTAGCTCTAGCCGTGATCCATCTCTATTTCTTCGAGGAGGATTGCACTCGGATCGTCTTCGCTTCGCTCGCCAAATTCATTTCATTTCCCATGTATTTTTCCTTTACTTGTTGGTTGTGAATTTATCTCCGCCCAACATATTGTATCAAGACAATTCATTATCATTATATGATATCTTTTATTCATTTATTTTGAGTGGATGAGATTAGTTATGGTTCTACTGCATTTTACAGCTTATGTATTCATACGAGGTTTCTATATATTGGATTATACTTCGTATGTATACAGCTGGCATGTCTACGTTCCTAGTCCTACGTATTTTGGGACTGGGGCGTTACACATCACGAGCCTTCGGAAGCCAAGTCTTGCGAGACTTGTTTGGTTTCACTGATTTTGAGGGGGTAGAGCCGTCCCTCGAGAGCATCTCTTCGAACGCCTGCTGATCGAACTTCACGATCAACATCTTCTGAGTGCTCCCCACTTTGTCTGTATCGGATTGCACCACCACCTTCTCGTCAAAGAAAAACGTAGCCCCTAGCAGAGTCGCCATTTTTGTGGACACACACAAAAAGAAGAAGAAATACTGTCTTTTCTTATTGGCGCAAGGCACCACAAATCAACTACGCCTGAGAGATCCTGCGCTGAGGATCCCCAAGTACAAAAAGAATTCTGGGTAATGGGACGATGGAGATCGAGCGGTAGTTGCTCCTTTGCTCCATTGACACTCCGATTATAAAAGTGGGAGAAAACCTAAGAAAATTGCTAACTCTCGGCTCACTGGCAAGAAGTACAGCAATTTGGCTTTTGAAAATGCTCTCCGTTATGTCATTTGAAGAGGTATGAGACCCCTTTTATAGTCATTTTTATGCTGAAATGATGTTATGCGCCCATATAAAAAAATACACTGGTTTTCATGTGGGCGTATGGTCCTGCTTTGGGCGCATAGAGTGTAGGCGCATGCAGACTACGTGATCGTAGGTTGATCATGGTATTGACGTGGCCACATGCTTCGGTGCACGACTGCTCGTGGAGACTGACATGGCCGTATGCTTCGGTGCACGATTGATCGTGGGTTTGACCGAGTCGGGGGCTGTTCTGAAATGGGCACATAGTCTGAAACAGGGCTATGCGCCCCCTGCTGGAGGGGTCCAAAGTGGGCGCATAGCTTGCTCTGGTGGCTTGGGCGCATAGCATGCTCTGGTGACTTGGGCGCATAGTATGCTCTGGAGACTTGGGCGCATAACATGTTCTGGTCACATGGGCGCATATGATTTCTCTGGCTTGGGTGCATGGTTGTCAAGACTGCTAAAATTTTTATGCTTCTATACTAGTGCCTTATGTTGACAGTGTTAAGACTTGGGTAGACACCTTTGTCACGACCCACACCCGCTTTTCAGTTACGAGACGTGTCCAAGCCATCCTACGCTGCAGAGTTGGCGATAGAACGCTGTCAAGCCCGCAAGAAATAAATGCTCAAAATAAACTATATTGTTCATTCATATTTTTAAATTTGATTACAAAATTTACAACATTTACAAGAATTATATTCAAAGAAAATACAATGTTCTTATATATTTGAAATGACTACAACATAGCTACAGAATCTCTTGGTTTGGCCTGCAAATACACCCGTATCTCCTAATGCTAAATAAAGCCACAGCTAACCTGAAAAATGTTGGTTTCCAGTCAGGAATGGAACGAGTACATTCTCACAATAGAGTCAATAAATGACGAAGTCCATAATCTGTAATAATACTGAGATACATGATAAGTGCATAAACAGGGAATCATGGTAGAAATCATACGAGTAAAAGTAGGAAGACATGGTACTCAAGACAAGCAATGACAAGAAACTGTAATGTAGCAAGACTATATCTAACAAGTGATTTGGAATACACTTTCGACATGTAAACGGCTAAGGGATAAATTCGGCACCCCACACGTGAATTGTACGACTGCTATCAGGCAAGAAGAAATATTTTTGGATATTTCTGGTTATGTTTACATGTCTACTAATGTACTCCCCTGCCCGGCTAGTACCCATGGATTCAAACAGGTCACAAACATGAAAATATATTGGTCACGAACAACATGCAAGAATCCATAACTACTATCTCGTGTGACAAGCGTGTCAAGAATCAATATGATATCAATGTAAAACATTATTAAATACAGGAAGTATAGAGATAATCAAATATAAAAACTATCAGAGATGTACTCATCTGAGGTCCTGTGCTGGTAAAATCGATAGTCCCATTGGGTCCAGGATCGTCTGATTAGCCTAGGGTCGATATGACAAGTTAGAATTCACAAAATTAGGACCGTACGATTAGCACGATCAAGATCAATTCAATCTATGATCTAAAGAAAATTCTAAAATAAAGGAAATTTTATTTATTTTAGGAAAAATATCTATAACATATTTTTGAAAATATTTATAATGGTTGAAGCCCTATTTTACTAAAATAGTTTTAGATAGATAATCGTAGAAACCCTTTTAGAGCTAAAATCCACATTTGATAAAATATAATTTTTGGTTCAACTGTATTGGAAAAATAACTAGAATTAATCTTTATAAAATAATTTATTAACAATATTAATGAAAATACTACTTATTAAGTCTAACATTAATATATATATGCTGTTCCCTCAATTAAGGTTAGAATACTATACTTCATACTTATTGTCATATATGTATACCCCACATGTGTATACATACCATGTACTGATATTATTATTAGAAAAGCTACAAAAGCAATAATAGAATTCATCAATACCTATTCTCTCTCTCCATTATTATAGAGAAAGGAAAACAGAGAGGTCTCTCTATCATTTATTTCCTCCGAAAAAAGATGGAGAATAAAGGAAAGGAGGAGGAGAGCAGAAGGTTTTTAGAGCTCACCTGAAGAGAGGGAGGGGTGTCCCCACCGCGTGCGATGGAGGCGAAGCTGGAGGCGGTGGCGGCGACAGTGCTGACGGCTCGGCAGGTTCGATCGGCCTGATCCAACGGTGAGGCGCACAACACGTGGAGTATATGCTGGTCACACGAGGCTCGACAGTCATAGCTCGAAGAGGGGTAGCTCGATCTCTCCGGAGGAGGAAGCCGGGACTCCGGCTTGACACGGTGGCGCAAACGGTGCTGTAAAGGAGCGTGCACGCCGGAGCTGACGTGGACGGCTCATCCGGGATGCGTCTTGTGGGGGATAGACGCGGTGGCGCGGGTATGGATGCCCGGGGCGCACGCACAAGTCATCGGCGGTATTGACGTACGAAAGAGAGGTAAGGCGGAAGAAGAAAACTCGCGAGGGCCACCTCGGCTCGAACTTAGCGGTCGGTCGCCGAGGAGTCGCCGATGCAGCATGGAGCGCGGGCACCGGCTCGGAAGATGTAGAGTTTGTCGCTGCCTACGAGAGTGGTCGTATCACCCTCAAAATCCGTGTTACGTATTTTCGTATACGTGTACATATTTTGGGTCCGTATTTTTATTAGTCATGGTAAGCTAGTCATGATTTTATTTTTAGCATGTTGCATTGGCATGATTATTTTGGCATTTCATTGGTTATGGCTTAGCTTGGTTCGATTTAGCTTGGATTGGTTTGCTTTTGGGTTCATCATGAACCAAAAGAAAACCCCTACCTACCACTACCATCATCATTTAAAACCCAACCCCCTTTCTCTCTCATCTTTACTCTTTATTTATTTCTTCATCTTCCTCCTCTTAACTTCTCCACCTACCAAGAGAAGCTTAGGCAAGTGCAACTTGCTTCATGGAGAAACTCCATTTTTGTTGTTCTATTGTCTTTCTTGCGAGATTCTAAGATACTTTAGAACTTGGCATTTCCCATTTTGATGGATATTTTCTTATAGATCTAAGTTTATATTATTTTCGGTTTTCTTGGATTTTGATCTATTAAACTTCATTATTTTCATGTTTTGATTGTTTCATGTTGTAGAAAATTCGATTTTACCCAGAATAGACCTTTGAAAAGTTAGATTTTGACTTGTTTTGAGGAAGTTATGGCCAAAAGTATTTTTGGCCATTTTTATGTTCATCTGTGCTGATTTTGGCAGGGACGATGAATAGTGCCGTATAGTGTCCAGCCGCATAAGGGTGCTGCTTAGTGCCGCACAGTGTCCAGCCGCATAAGGGTGTTGCATAGTGTTGTATAGTGTCCAGCCGCATAAGGGTGCTGCATAGTGCCGCATAGTGTCCAACCGCATAAGGGTGCTGCATAGTGCCGTATAGTGCCCAGCCACATAAGGGTGCTGCATAGTGCCGTATAGTGCCCAGCCCCATAAGGGTGCTGCATAGTGCCGCATAGTTCCCAGCCACATAAGTGTGCTGTATAGTACCGCATAGTGTCCAGTCGCATAAGGGTGCTGCATAGTGCCGCATAGTGTCCAGTCGCATAAGGGTGCTGCATAGTGCCGTATAGTGTCCAGCCTCATAAGGGTGCTGCATAGTGCCGCATAGTGTCCGGCCGCATATGGGAGTGCCGCATAGTGCTGAATAGTGCCGCATAGTGCCTATTTTGGCTATTTTTGGCTATTTTAAGTCCTATTTGGCTGAATTGTGGCCAGAATTTCTCCTAACTCCCAACATGATAGTTGTAGATCTTTTCTTTGGCTTCAAGAATACGTTATTAGTTATTTTATGCAAGTTTTTCTCATTCATGATAATGTAAAAATAGAACACGGTAGTGGCCCGCTGTGGCGCACTCTTGACAAGTAAACTGACATGATATATCTTAACATGCTGTTACGACAGCTAGCCTGACATGACAAGTAGAAACGACCTGGACACCGTGGGCGATTGTGTTTGTTCAAATAAACTGGCACTGTCTTGCACCATGTCTAGGATGGGGTTCCCTGAGTACCACGGTCAGGGGTACCAACTGTAATCGACTAAGGCTAATAAACTAGAATAATTCAGTAGACATGAAGATATTCCCAGCTACAGGTAATCCCGTTATCTAGGCACATTAAGTGGACTTGTAGCCTACCGACGAGTAGGGCACATTTCCAGCACACAGTCACGTGTTGTATTCTTCATAAACGGACATTCGACCTGGATAACCGGATGGTCTGCAGGGCTTGTGGCTTTTGGGATAATCTTATTGCATCTTGCTAGTAACTAGGCCTGTGATAACCCTAGTTAGTTAAAGTATCAAGCCGTACTCTTGATTGGCCATGATTGATTGGATGGAGTTTATTCCAGCTTAGTCTTATCCTGATCCTGTGCAAGATTGTGATATGACATGATTATTGATGCTTGCCTTAACAATAACGATCGGGGGTCCAGTTTTGTTCAGGCGAAGGGTTACAACCTCGGTCCTTATTTGGTTTAAGGGTTGTAACCTGGCTCCCGGAGTATTTCTGTGTCCTCTCTTCGTTTATTATCTTATTTCAACCCCATGTCATATTCGTCATATTTTACCTTACCTTAATACCATGATTATTTATACTGGCCTTAGCAATAAAGATCAGGGGTCCAGTTCTGTTCAGACGAAGGGTTATAACCCCGGTCCTTGTTTGGTTTAAGGGTTGTAACCTGGCTCCCGGAGCAGTTCTGTGTCCTCTCTTCGTTTATTGTCTTCATTGTACCAATAGTATTTGAGACGGGTTTCTATTCAGGTGAAGGGTTGTAACCCCGGTCCTTGTTTGGTTTAAGGGTTGTGACCTGGCTACTTGAATGGTTTCTTCGTACTCAGTTTACTGTTGTTATCTCTATTATTATCAGCTCTTTATTTATTATTTATCTTTAATATTCTATTGTGATATGCTGGTTTTAGTTCCTAAGTAAAGCCTCCTTGTGGCACTTGCTCTTTCTGGGGTTTGATCTAGTTGGTTTTGTGTGGCCAGATATCGGAGCAGTACTAGAGGTTCCACCTGTCTTCCAGCCAGATGGTGACCACCAGGCGTAACCCTGGCAACGAGTGGGTTTCTTTTTGTCCTTCCACTTTATTGTAAAAATTATTCTTTTGAGGCGTTTAGCCGACGAGCACGTGTTAGCTCGGTTGCACATTTACTTATTGTCTGCCTACGGGCTGTAACATGATTGACAAATCCTAGGGTTGATCATGTATTGACTAAAACTCTTGCTAGTCTTGACATTTTGTATGACTAGCTTCATGATCATCCGAATATGTAATGTATGGGACACCTTACTATTGTATATTTGGTGCTCTGACATCTTGTAACTGTTACTACGTGCTTGTGATTGAGACAATAGGCTTGTTCATGACCATAGGAGACTGTTGACTTGTAGTTAAACCCTCATGTATCTAGACAGCCGTGACCGTATAGCGAGATGGGTTGCACTTCAATATACGTAGCTGGCTATGTACGCCCCCGCTCTCCAGTATTCTGGTTCTGGGGCGTTACAGGTCGATGTGCTGGTGATCTGGTCGGGTACGGTAGACAGATCTGGGGTTCCAATGGTCACGGTGGAAGGGGAAGTTCGAGTGACGTTCGGAGACGTCGGGTCGGTCAGGGAGTGCGGTACAGGCGGCACAACACGGCAAGGTGAGTCGTCGGTTCGGATTGCTGCAGATCGAAGTGGCACAGCATATGGAGAAAGGCGGAGATGGCTGAACTTAATTGGCCGCGGCACCAGGAGGAGGACGTCGCCGCTTGCTTCAGACGGGGTCGACACGGTAAGGAGGTAATTTGGTAAATGTCGACGGGTTTGGTGGCAGAAAGATGGTCGATATTGTTGATGGTACTGCTCGTGTCGGGTGTGTCCAACGGGGGTTGGGTTTGTAATGTATAATGGAATAAGATGGGATTGACACGGATACACGGGTCCGGACATGGTTTGGCACTTTTCTTTTCTGTAGCGGACACGTGGACACGATCGGCACAAACTATTGTATTGGCTGTGACGGGTTAGCGATGATGCTGGTCGGAGAGGGTGGTCGTCCAGATGGTAGCGGGGTTGTTGTCGGAGTGGCCATGGCGGTGGTTCAGATGTGTGGTGGTGATGAAGATGAAGGTGCAGTGGCGCTCGTAGTCGACGAACAGCCGGTGGGTGGCTGAGAGAAAACTGGTAGTGTACTCCAGTAGTCACGGGTTGCAACGGAGGGAACAGTCGGTGGTGACGGCGGAGCTTGTGATGGAAATGGTTATTTGAAGGGATACGTGGGGATGGATTCTGTGACTATTTTGTTGGCATTTTTTGTTTATGGGAAAAAAAAACAAGTGACTCTCTTTAAATAGGAGAAGCTTGACATGCAACTCCTAAATTGGGTTAGGATAAAAATTCCAATTAGATAATCATTCCCTTTATTTAAAATCAAATAAACATTTGAAACAACTTAATCTAATCAAAGCCAATAATGACCGCAATTAAATTTTATTGAAATCATATAAATAATATTTTAAAAATATTTGATAGTATCTATTAATTTAAGTCATATATATTGTAATCCTAATCCAATAATGGATTTATGCTAATGATTTGAAAAATATCTAGTATTTTCAAAGTAAAATTTAATAGTAGTTGACATTTGGCAAAAATTATTTTAAAAATATATCAAAATAATTTTGACGGAAGTCTTACTTATTCCTTCCAAGTCAATGGTTTTGAAAGTCCAAAATAATGATAACATCCTTATGATGTATATTAATAAAAGACTAAATATTTTTAATACCCTAATTTAGTATTTTAATACTATTTATTTAAAACTAAAATTTTGAAATGACAAGAAAGTAGTAATTAACAAGTATACGTTTCAAAATAATTTATTTCAAGATACTAAAAGTAGAATAAGCAAATAAATAAAAATTGGAAAAAATTCGGAAAGAGGAGTTACAACCTTAGAGAGAGTATTATAGATAGATAAGGATGTATCAATAGAGTGCATGGTTGCGGTGTATACCAGTGTTCATCGTAAGAAGAATGGTTAAGCAGTGTTAGGTGATTGAGGAACTGAGGAAGATAATAGAAAACAGCATCCTATAAGGTGTAATATAGTATCCTGGATAGTGTGTGCTAGTGCGTTAAGTATGCTTATGGCCTAGAACCATAGTATACCGGTGGTATTAGAAGTGGTAATCCATTGTAGATAATTTTTCTATTTATTATGATAATTTCTAGTTTCTATAATTATGTTGAATGATAATCTGTCTTATAACCCTTTGATGATTTCTTGTTTCCATATGTCTTTCCAGTATGGCACCCATGACCAGAGCCCATAGTCTGAGAGCAGCTGAAGTTCTGAACATGACTGAGGGCGTACTTCCACCTTCTATTGCTCAGGAGGTAGTGACCCCTGCCGCTGACCAGGGGTAGTTGCACCTTCTGCCATTGAGGAGGTGGTAGCAGCCTTACCAGGGAGTCATTCTCCACCTCATGCCATTCAGAAGATGGCTACAATTTCATCTGAGACCGAGAGTCTTCCTCTGCCTCCTGGAGTGGTACCCCATACCATATTCTCAGGATGTTTGCCCCTGATCGAACTCAGATATTTGGACTTCTCTAGGACGTGTTAGAGACACAGAGAGTTCAGACCAACATCCTGAGAGAGCAGAGCCATAGGATCCAACAGCTGTGGGACCTAGTACATTCTCGAGGAGAGCCTAGTCCTAAGAGAGTGAGAAGTAGTATCCATCCTGGGCCTCAAGAGTGCCCAAACCTTCAGCCTATGCCATCCTTTCTAGTTTAAAATCCTCCTCAACAGAGGCCAGTTGAGCGGGTTCCTACCTATGCCAAACTGTAAGAAGCTTGGGCATGTATGGACTGACTGTAGGAAGAGAAAAGGATTGTGCCTGTTTTGTGGGTCAGCTACGCACATGATGTGAGACTGTGCTAGTGCACCTATCCTAGCCGAAGCCTCGGCTCAAGGAGGGAGTTCCAGTCACTAGACCCGGTTGGAGGTGAGTAATTAACCTAGATTTTAGTATGCCTTTTTGAGATGAATTGATGATACATGAATATATTGTAGCCATATATATATGATGTAACCTAGTACTAGTTAGATAAGCTGATAATTAGGTCTGAAAATGGGAAGGCCAATACTACATGAGGTACGTTAGCATGTTATTTTTTTGTGACCCTTCTCCCCTTTCTTCTACCATTGTTTGTGTGTTCTTGGTACCTTATGAATTGTCTTGTGCTATAGTGTGGTTAGTGTAGTTAGGTGATACCCCAAATTGATATTGCATGTCATGACCAGTAATATCATGACCATGTATGTTTGTTTCTTTCAATAGAATTATATGGTTTAGATAGGGCTTTCTTGGATCATGATTATTGGGGGCATGACATAAAGAAGAGTACAACCAACTTAAATTTCGAGGACGAAATTTTTCTAGGGGCTAGGATTGTAACTACCACTTTTCTAGAAGAGGGGTATTTTCAAGTTTGTCCTATTTCATGATATTATTATGAATAATGGTATTCAAATTATATTTTGAGTGATAAATCTATTTTTACAAAATTAGTAATTATATTTTTGGATTAATTATTTATAATATTTAATATAGTGCATATGCTATATTATTGAACATGATTAGTGGTTAGCCATTAGTTACAATAGTTGTCATGACCCTAGTAGACTTAATTAGTGATATTAGACAATCATCAAACCCATTTCATTAAGTTTAGTTAATCTCTAGTTGCTAGTGAATTTAATTAGAAGAATAGGCTAAAAACCAAATTAGAAGGAAAGCCCTTGTCCTAAACTTGTCATGACAAGATAGAGGGGCTTCTTAGACATTTTCCTCTGGCCAAGCCCTAGCCAAAGCCTTTGCCGGCCATATGAGGAAAAACCCTAGTTGGAAGAAGAATAACTTCTTCTTCCTCCTCATTTCTTCCCAAAACCCAACCCTAGTTTAGAGGTTTCTTCCCCAAATTGTTCCTACCCTTAAAACCCATTCAAATTAGTTTAAATTAGTCTCATTCTCTTTCTCTTGGAAAGTAGAAGGCTCTAGAAGCAAGCTTGGAAGGATCGGAGCACTTGGAGCCTGAGGGCTTCTAGATCTTGGGACTTTTCATTGGGAATCCATCTCCCAATAGGTATATGCATTCTAAACCCTCTAAATCTACATTAAATAGTATAATGGCATTAACTAGGGACCCCCATGCATTAGGGTTGCCATTAGTGAAGTCTAGTTTAGACTCTCCTCTTCCTATTTAAGAGTTTTTCCCTTTGCATTTGACTCAAATTGGCAGAAATCCGAGAATAGTAATTCTAGGATTTATGAATAGGTTCATTAGGTCATGCTAGTAATTTAGAACATGTGGGTATGCTTTGAGTCATGTTTGGATCCATTTGGAGTGTGTATCATGGATATATCTGATACGTACCCCAAGTGTTTGACAAAATAGCCAAAAGAGCACCAATACTCTAAGTTTTAACCATTGAATTTTCTATGGATTAAGCATTGGTAAGATTATCTAGTAATTATGAGTTGATTTGATGTGTTTTGTGTGCCTTGGGGACTTGTGGGATGTGTGGACTGTTTGGTTTTCATTTTGGACTGTTGATACATGTGTGGGCTGCTATGTATGGACTGTTGTGTAGTGGGTTGAACAGTGTATGATAAGGGGATTACAAATTGTATCAGTTACCAGTCCTAAATTATTTGTATCAGTCCACATTTACATATTGGTTCAGTCTTGCATTATGCAGTCCCAATAATTTAGTATTCAGTTTAGTTGTTCAGTCCCAATATACCTATTTGTTCAGTCCTATAGTTTCAGTTTTCTTTCTTTTGTTTCAGTCCATTTGTATTATTTGGAGATATATCTATCGTTCAGTCCAGATTGAGGGGATTACCTCATTCTATTTGTTTAGTTCCCTAGTTATAGTTATCAGTCATAGGCTATTAGGGTCAGTCCTATAATTAATCAAGTTTAGTCCTTGTTTATACTCTTGTTTCAGTCTTTGTTTATTTGTTCAGTCTTTCTATTCACTCGTATCAGTTATATTGCACACTAGTGTCAGTCTACTTGGATAGAGACTTTCAGTATAACATTTCTTATTTGTTCAGTCCTGCTTTTTTTAGTCCCTACCTCTAATATCTAGTTTCAGTCGAGATGGTACTCCAGTTTAGTCCTTATTCGTCAAAGTAGCAGTCAGTCTGTCTTAATGTTTAATCCTAATTGATATGTTCAGTCCTTTTGTTTCAGTCCTACATGTTAGGAGATATTAGTTATATCTCCCTTTGTGTAAACTTTTTTGTTTTAAACATATTATAGGGGGTAGGCCAATATTATTGTATCAATTAATCAAGTGTCAGTCCTTAGTATTCAGTTTTGTTCTGTCCTAATCGATATTATAGTTGTTTATTGTTAATTCCTTCTCCTATGCAATTCATTCCCCAGTTTACCTATTGTTCAGCTCTTGCTTGCAATGGCATCAAGTTGTTTGGGGGCTCGAGTGTGAGGACTTAGCATTAGTCCTCGACACCACAGTCCTAGTCCTTTATTGTAATATGGTATTAGGCATCCCCTTGTTTCAGTTTTACCTATATTCATTTGAATCAGTCTCCTATTTCATTTTATTGTTTTAGTACTCTATTTTAGCATCAGTCTTTACCTATTGTTCAGTCCCTGGTTGCCTTTTCACATCAGTCATAATATAGCTCGAGTTAGCTCCAAATTGAGTATCAGTCTTTACTGATACCAAGTGTCAGCCGCACTTGATACTTGATATCAATTATTTGTTTATTTCAGTCCCATGCGTAGGGACAGTTAGCTATGTTCAGTCCTTGAAGGACATTGGATATCAGTCTTGTAGATTAGGGGAGTTACCTACTGGTTAGTCCTACTTTTGATTTAATGTTTCAGTCCCCCTACTTTATTATATATCAGTCCTTATTTAATATATGTATCAGCCACTACTTGATATGTTTCAATTCATGTATTTTAGTACCTTATACATTGGTATCAATTCAGTAGAGTAGGATATGGGGTATTCCATATAAGGGAACTTTAGGCAAGCCTAGATAAGTAATATAGTTACTAAAGTAATCTAGGTTATAGCTACCATAATATCCTATTTAGCTAGTATAGCCTAGAACATAGGGTATGGTCCCAACATTCTAGAATTTAACTCATACAACTAAGTTTGACCTAGAGTTGACCTAGTTGACTTCTCTGACCTAGAAGTATATAATGAATGCATTTAATATTTTTTTTTTACTTTAAAACACCTTTTAACTCTGTAAATTCATAATAGGTCCTTATGACGCCAGTTCAGACATCGATACACATTCGTTGTTCAGGATATCAAGCGAGTACCTACCTCTGATTGTTTTCATCATGATAGTATCTATATTACCTGTTCTAGACTACTTTACTTGGTGTTGACACATTGTTACACGGATTGATACTAAATGGATCTTGTCAGGAGATGTTATTCCTTATCGGATACATCGGTTCTACATGTTCATGTACTTTATCATGTACATCGTGTACTCCTTGTATTCATATTATTTGTGTACTCTCATGTTCTCTTATGTACTCTCATGTGCTTCATGTACAAACTAACAATCATGTACGTAACATGTCATGATCAGATCTATGTGTATTGATTTGGACGGGAGAGTAGAAGTAGTTATGTGATTAAATCCCTTAGTGTAATCATGTATAAGTCAATTACACCTTCACATATAATCGAGTTACCATAGAATAATCATATGCAACCTAAACCAATCACATAAATGTCTTGTGCTCTAAATTACTAGGGTTCATTAAAGGTTAACATGTTCTCTATCTTATTCATGTACTCAGTTTTTTTGCATCTTTATAATACTATTTCTCTATTTTCCTGTATTTTCTATTCCCGTACATCGTTTATTTTATTCTAATGTGAGATATATATTTTCTACCATGTAATGGAACTTCCTTCAGAGTTATGTACTTCATTCCAATCCTGACTGGAAATATTTTTCAGAGGTCTTGAGGACTTTTGCACGACCTATTATGGAGCGAGTATCGATGACGATTGTCACCCGGATCACCAGGAGGATCCTGCTAGCTTAGAGGAGACACCAGTAGTGCATAGTTCGATAGCTGGGACATTTATCTGGATTTGTTTCCAGTTATCATTCTGAGATGTTATATATATTACTTCTACTCTTTGAGATGTGATGATTACTCTTAGACTTATTTCTATTTGGTTTGTATTGTACTTTGACATCTATCTATTTCTATATCGTGCTGTTATTACTCTTTAGTCGTTGTGATTGAGATTGTATCTTTCTGTGATTGTCCTCCGTATGGAGAGTATTATTGACAGGTCTATTTATATTGTGTTATAGTTGGTTATGTGACCTAGCACAACGTTCTTCCATCGACCCTATGGCGTAGACCGGACGTGCCCACGATCTCGTACCCTTTCATCGGGTGCGGGTCGTGACAAACTATATCCCTAAGAATTTTGAAGGAGCTTCTATAAATTCAAACAAGTCGATTATTGTAAAAAAAATAAGTATCTGTCCTTGATGTAAAAGTATCAATTTTGAAAAGACAATGATCGAAAAATGAACGAGATAACTTGGAATTAATATATAGATAATTGAATCAGGTTAGGCTCAAAACTCAATAGTTGGAAATAAAATATCGACTCTTAGAAAAAAATAATTACTTATAGTCAATGGAAAATAAATAAGCAATACGAACCTAACGATATGATGATGTTTAGATAAGGCAAAGATAAGATTGCACAAATGGCTAAGATTAGGAATTGAATCATAGGAAGTCCTAATTTATCAAGCGAATAGTCTACCCACCTTTGGTCATACTATCGTATTAAAATACAGTAGTATATCCATCAATAAAAATTCCTCAAGTTATCTAACAGGGTTTAGAATTCAATAAATTCCTAAATAAACCATATAGCCTATGTAGCAACCTTAACTACCCTATAGTCAAATTGTATAAGGGCTTTCCTATGATATACCTAGTCCTAACCATTCTTCTAAAATCAAATCAATCCTAATTATGAATGAGCAGTTCCTAGTCGAAGGATGCAATAGTACGAATAACTTAAGTACTACCACGACTTTGCATAATTCTGCAAAATAGACCTGCATGGGCCACACAAAAAACTTGTCACGACTCGCATCTGTTTTTCAGAATACGAGTACATAGCCATGTCCAGCCTACGTCGAAACATCGGCAGTAGTTCGCTGTCTAGACCTCTATGTTAATCTCAATAAAACAAAATTACATCTATTTGCTCATTCATAATAACTATTTTATTTACAAATCCAAGAATACATAAAAATGACATTTTGGAACAAACTCGCTAAAAATAAAGAACTATCTAATCTAGAATCTAAGGTCGGCCTCCAAAGTCTATATCTCCCGTATAATCCAAAGCGCAAAGTAGAAGACATGCCAAGTCACCTGCAAAGATCTAGTCAGGAAAGGAGCAATAAAGGAACATGTAAATGAACTGGAAACAATAAACATGTTCAAGAAACCACTAGCAAGAACATGTACGAACGAGACAACAAGAAATGAACATGTACAAGTAAACATACAGTGTCTTTGAAATACTTTTGACATGTGAACGACCGGACTAGTATGGTACATCATACGATGGCTATCATTCATTTTTGGTATGGCTAAACCATACGTGAGGTGTATGACTTAGCTATCATTTATTAAACATTTATTGGAGTTTGTTCACATGTCTACTTAGCATTTTTCCTCCCGACTCACTAGGCAATAAATAAATGAGCAATGATACAATCAAGCCTATCGTGTCACAATCGTGTCTCAACATGATACTCAATGAAACACAATGAAATATAGGATTATAATGTAATAAGCATATATAGTAATAGTATACTTGCCTCAAGTTAAGTTGTATTTGACGTGTGCGACATAATCTCGATTTGGTTAAAAATTGTTGTAATAAGGCTAGCCGCTACTAGTTCGATGAATCATCGGCGATCTATGGGTTCTACAAATTAAACAAAGTATAAAATTATTTTATTAATTTCTAAAAATTTAGTATGCTTTATATCTATGTGTCAGCTTTCCAAAACATTAAATGGTTCACAAAACGGAGTTCGGAATCTCTTGGAATCTTGAAAACAGTACGAAATGTTAATTTTTTTTGGGTAACTGGCACTCAAATAATTTTCCAGATATTTGCATTCATAATTGTAGAAATAATTATAGATTTTGAAAGCTAACCTCAATATGGTTCTAACAAAAAAATTGGAGGTGAAATAGAGTTCGGAGCTGGTCTCAACGACCTTGCGAAGTTGCTATAGCTTCAAAAAAATGAGGCTGAATTTATAACAATTTTTTGGGGGCTTTTTTAGACGAAAAAGAGAGGATTTAAGGAAAAAAATGAGAGATATTCAAAAGGGTATATATAATGAGTAGAAATCACCTAATAAGGATTAGATTGGAAAGGTTTAGATTTTGGAAGAAGAATAAGGACTCCTTAAATAGATGGAGATGGTTAGGGCTTATTGGGTTGCAAAAATTTTGTGGAGAAAATAAAAGAAGGACTACCCTTTATATAGGTGGGGAGGTATCCTAAATAGGTAAGGATTAGAATTTCTATGGATAGATTTAAATCAATAAACAAAAAAATGATCAAATCTCAATCCATAAATGATCACAATAATATTACTTTAAAATAATATCTACCACAAATGAACACAATGGTATTACTTTAAAATAATATCTAATATTTTAAATACAATTTAAAATAGATTTTATAAATTCAAATAATTGATAATCATAAATCAAATACTTCTAGAGATATACTTTCATAAATAAAAAATCAACTTAAAAATAATTTGACAAATCTCTTCTTCAATCAAAATACCTTTTATAAAATTAAAATTAAAAAGTAAAAGAAATATTTTCTAACTCGAAAAATAAATAAAAAATTATAAATTTTTTTTGGGAAGTGGGCTTACAACAAGAAGTTGCAAGTGTGCTTCGGATCAAATCATGTGTTTTACTGCATAGTGGATTAAACATCTAGCTAGAGTTCTCGAGACTGAGCTAGTCCTCTCAGAGAAAAACTAGTATAAATCCTGGAGTTTGTGTTTGCTCTTCTAAACTTCTTACTTTACGCAATTTAATTGTTACGTAGTTGGATATTGACATGTTTATATCTGCTACACATACTGCTATAATTTTTTAATTGGGATTATTATTATTTTTGCTGCACACATGCACTCTATTCACACTCCTTCCTCTAGAGATCTCAACGTTCCTATAATGTTATCTGAAGAAAGTTTGACATAAAATCTCTTGATTCTTATTATGATGATTAGGACAGATTTCATCATGTAAATGATTCAAACTACCCTATTAATATTTATTGTGATTTCAAAAAACTCCCACAAACTTTGAGATCATGCAAAATACGTTTATGTGGTAAATGATGGTTTCTTTCAAGTTTTTAAATTTTAAACAGTTTATCAATAAATTTGCTGAAAGTATAAGAAAGTTTAGGAAAGAGAAAGTATTTATTATTTTAAACAATTCATAAACGGTCGATTCAAAAATTCTTCAAAGTACCTTTGCCAACAGACCCTAAGAATTGTAACACGAGTGTCTTATAAGCTTTTTAAGACATGAGCATTTCTTGGAAGCAAAATAAATGTCAATATATTTTTTGTATTCTAACAAAATTAGGCCGGTTAGACCGATTCCAAAACCCGTTCATGATAAAGTTCCTCATTTGGAATGTACGGGGTATTGGTGGTGGTCTGACTCTTAACAGGTTGAAGGTATTGTGTAATTCCAACAAAATTCGGTTGTTGGTGATTTTAGAGCCGAAGGTAGCAAAATCAAAACTTGTATCGCTCCAACTCACAATGGGGTTTCATACTTCTGTCTCGAACTCTAAAGGCAATATTTATGTAATGTCTCAGCATGAGTTGTCTTTCGCAGTATTAGATTCTTTCGATCAAGCGATCTTGCTCTCTATCAATTTCTCAAAATTGCCTAAGGAAGTAATCTTTTTTTGATCATAGGAGCAACTTGAAGTGGGATCGTCGGCTTCTTTGGGACAGGTTACTGCATGTTCAGAGTGCAAGGCCTATCCCTTGGCTCTATTGTAAGGACTTCAATGCCATCTTGAAAGCGGAAGAGCGTAGTGGGGGTCGCATGTCTGATGCCTCCTCCATCTAATGCTTCATCAATTTTCAATTGGCTGATGGGATCGTGGAACTTCCTGTCTATAGTAGTCCCTTCACTTGGTTCAATTTGTAGGAGAGACCGGGTCGACAATGGTCCAGACTTGATCAAATTTTCACCGACTACTGCTGGTTAGAGTTTGTTGCGACGTTTGATGTCATGCCCCGAACCCGCAATATCGTTCATCCTTTCTTTGATCTCTGCAGAATCGATCGTCCTCGCGTGGGCTTGATGTCATGCAAGCCTAAGTTGTGCTGCACAAGGCCAAGACCTGTATAATAATAAGATAGACAATGTTGACAACAGTATAGCAGAACAATAATGTAGAAATTGAAGCAGGAGTGGACAATATGACAAAAATAGAATTGAACCCAATAATAGCAGAAACATATTCTCTTTATTGACATCATTTGAAATGATTACAAAGTTCTCATTATATCTTTGATACATGCCATACTTGACTTACAATCTCTCATGAACTATACAGATTACAATGATCTTATTTTATACATTAGATCCTTTTATATAGAAAACTATCTCTTTTACATATTTATCTTCTGATTTTTGGCTCCCAAGGATGAGGCTCTTTCTATCGCTTCAGACTATCCATCTCGATGCATCTTTCACCTGCAAAAAATTGGTAGTGGGTTAGTACATTAACGTAGTGGTGAAAGACAAAGGCTACACCATCTGAAACTATCACTATGTAATTTAGTGATAGAACATTTATGTGATATTGAGTTTTCTACTTTTATCTATGTTCATTTCATGTAGTACTAAATCAGATTACTTCTTTTAAAAACTCTTTTCAAAAAGCAATATTTTATTTCTTTCATTCAAACCAACTAACGGGTCAATTCCATGTACGTTAATAATTCTGTCTATCTTGACGTGTGCAACTTGTCTCGTGACTATATCATTTCATTAAGGACTTTAGTAATAACATCTCATTTCTATTATGAACATATAGCAGCGTATGAGTACACATTTCTATATCTATAAATCGGACATCATCATTTCATGAGAAACATCTTATTCTTAGTAAAAGTTCATGATTTTATAATCTAAAACATAGAAGGTATCTCTTATTCAACGATTCTTACCCATAGTCGATGATCCACCCCTGCATAAGACAAGGATTATAATAGCATAAAAAATATACAAAATAAGCTTTTTCGTTCTTCTCTGCATTACTAGACTAGAAATTCTCTATATATGTATGCACCACCAGATTAGCAGTTGCGACTCAAGGCTCTGCTCTGCACTAATACATGTGCATACCAGTAGCTCTGACTCAACGTTCAGCTTTGTACTGATATACACACATACTAGCACCTGAGGCTCAGGGTTCAACTCTTTACTAACTGGCATCTATCTATATCATGATCCATGGGTCATTTTCTAATATTAGCCGCTATTACTCTTTGGTTTAGCTCGTCACTATTGGAAACTCTCAACACCCCCCTGATCGTGAGGTCTCTTTTACCTTAGGGTGTTCCTCTAATCTCCTCTAGGTCGAGCGACTCAAGTAATCGGAACCGGTTGTGGGATTCCATCTTGTGCAGAAGTTGTCGAGACCAATGCATGAATGCAACTCTATCAGATAAAACTCTACATTATAATAGTTCATCGATTTGCAAGCATTCTGTCTTTTCATATCTCTGTTCTCTATATGGTTAAGCTGTATCATCTCTTTTATGTAACTATTTATAACATTTGTAGTACTTATTAAGCATTTTGATGTTTGCAGCAGATGATAACAGAAAACACGCAAACAATATCTAATTACATAGCATCAGGACAGTTAAATATTATTAAGCATGGAAACCTACTCTTTGATGGCATATAATATATAACATGGAAGCAATCTCTTTTCTCTTCTTATTAGCATGGCAAGGTTCACTCAATCATGGGAACATTAATTTCGTTTTAGAAGGCAACATTCTACTTCTTAGCATGCACATTATTTTTTTTACTTATTTTAGCATAGCAACATGTAAATTCTCTTATAAGCATATTGTTTCAACGATTAACATTCTCAATGACTTACCAACTTGTTAGTAGCAGGAAGCATTCATTCAAAATCATCGATTCTTTATTAGGCATGAAAGAATCAAAAAGTGGAGTCCTTGTCACTCACCCAGATCATTCTTCTTTTGTTCCAGAGCCAGAAATACGATTTGTCTTATCTACATAGTGCCTTCACGGAGCGGGGCACTACATCTGAGGTAGAGCACTTGAACCGTGCATAGTCGAATCATGCTTTACTCCTTATCTCGATTATAAAGGAGTTGGCTTGTAGGCCCAAAGGATTCAGGTTACTCTCATTTTGGCCTTCCCACCAGGACTTTCTTAGGGTAGTGGCCGAGACTTGGCTATACGTCACTCACCCTAACGAATTGATGTGCTTAGGACTTAGGTTGCGGCCACTCGAAAGGCTTTCTCGAGATGGAGTTTTGAGGCTTTTAATGATTTATTTGAGGCGATCAGAGCCGCAGAAACGGAGGTATTGGCGACAGTGGCTGCATTTGACGGATCCAAAGATCCTCTCTTTATTCCAGATTGCATGCCTCCATGACAACTCTTAAACAACGAAAGGCGATTGAAGTAGCCTTTTGGCGGCAGAAGACTAGGCTCAAATGGGACTTGGATGGAGATCATAACTGCTTTCTTCCATTCTTGTGTCAACAATGAACATAAGAAACTTTCCAACCATAGGATTCAGAAAGAGGACGGGCAGGTGACAAACTCGGTGGAGAAGATTCAAGCAGAATATGTTGCATCCTTCTTCAAGCTATTCCAGAAATCGAAGGTACAATTGGACGAAAACTTCCTTTCGATATTACTGCCTCTCATTTTTGTCAAGGACAACAGTATTCTGATGGCACCCCCGACTTTGGAGGAGATTGACGGGATCGTGAAGGCCCTGGATTCTGGTAGTACGGAGGTGTTTGATTGTTTCAATGGTACTTGTCATGACCCGCACCCACTTTTCGGGATACAAGTGCTCGTCCAAGTCCAGCCTACGCCGCAGTATCGACTTAGTAAGCTGTCTATATTTCAAATTACACCATAGGTACATATAACTAATCTCTTGCTCATTCAAAATACTAAATCAAATTAAAATATTCCAAAGTTTAAATTTTGATTAAAATACAATATCTCCTTAATACATCCAAATTGGAAATAACTCATTAACCTTTATGATTAAATCTATCTAAAATCTAATCTCCAAGATTGTCCTTCTGAACATATCTATAGCCAGGAATGAAACAAGTACAATTCAAGCATGCAGTTCCAAATATATAATAATAACTATAAAAATAGTGAATAGAAATGGCATACTTGATGAAATAAATAAACTGAAATCATAGTATGGAAAGTAAAGCAAAACCATTAATAGTGAACTATAAGGACAAGTAAGCATGGAACAAGAAAATATATAACCATCTAAGTGAATTTGAAGTACAATTTTTAATGTATGATCGGACTGGGACATTACACCATACGATCTACATAGGATTTGCATCCTCACAGTCTTAATATGCATAAAATATAAACTAAAGCAAGGTCTATGGTCTGATCACATATCTATTTAGTACTTCCCTACCCGACTACTATATATGGATCAAGTCACGACAATGGATCATGAAACACGATAAAACAAGCACGGTAAAATATGGTATCAGGACTAAATTCCATATGTCACTAATCCGTGTAATGAGCGTGTAAAGAATCAAGTATACATCACTACTCATGCAAATATAGTAACTATCAATACTGGAAAAAACAAGAAATATACTCCCTTGGGGTCCTTAGCTGGTAGAACAAATAATTCCATTGAGCCCAGAATAGTCCGACTAGCTAGGATCGATATACATAAATTCAGAATTCGCAAGAAAAACATGAATATGATTAGTCATGGTCGAGAATTAATAATCGAAGGAATTTTGTAAATAAATATTATAAACTATATTGGAAAAGTATTTATAGTATTAGAACTATATTATTTTACTAGTCAAAATACTTTTGGATAAATATTTAAAAACCACGAAAACCAATTTAAGGCTAAAATCCTTAATTTTGTCAAGTATAACTTTTAGGCAAAAAAAACATTTTAAAAATAATTTATAATAATATTTTAGGGCTGGACGCCCAATTTGAAATTACATGTAGGCCTCAAAACCACACATTATTTATCATACATATAATTTTTGGAAAACTATTTCGTATGAATTTACATATTAATAAATAATAACAAGGATGATATTAATAATACTGATGAAAGTATAAAAATGTAAAGATTGCCTAGTTCAATTATAACATATAATAAAATAATATTATTATTATACTTCATAGTAAAACATATACTGCCATTACTGATTGTAATGAAGTAATAAATTAATAGTCCCCATGATAGTAGCCCGTTGGAAACGGTGGAGCACCCCGGCGTAGTGGCGTGGGTTCGAGCCCCCTTGGAGGCATGCCTCCAAGCACCATTAAGAAGTGGACACCTTCAAAAAAAGAAGTAATAAATTAATAATAATAAATAATAGTACTGGTGAAAGAATCAAAACCCTAATTATGACTTGCGTTGAAAAGGGAAGGAGAGAAGGATTGAAGTAAAAGGGAGAATTGGAAAGAGGAAAAAGAATTTCTTTTCTCCTGCAAAGAGAAAAAGAAGACGAGAGAGAGAAGAAGAGAGACAGCGGGAAGGAAGGGGAGAGATCGAAAGAAAAAGCGAGAGAGAAAGAGACAGTAGAGAGTGGAAGAGGAAAGAAAGGAAGATGAAAGAGGGATTTGCAGATGGGAGCTCACCAGGGGCATGGCCATGCTGGCGCGGTGGTGGGAAGATGAAGATGGCGTCGGTCGGATCTGGGGCGACCACTAAGTCGTAGGGCGTTGGAGGCTTGAGGTTGGGTCGGCGCTCGTCGGGCTCTCACCGACTGGTGGAGGTCGTACGGCACAGGTAGGAAAGAGCAGCCGGCGCACGGGGTCATGGAGGACTGACGGGATCCGTCGTGGTAAACAGATCTGGGTTCAGATCGGGTCCACGGATGGTGGTTCGATGGCATTGGAGTTGGAGGAAGAGAGGGGACGCGGGGAGGCGGCGGTCGACTTCGAGTTGGTGGCACCTCCGGTGTCGCCTAACAGAGAGTAATGGTGTGTCGGATCAAGAGGAGTTTGTCGGGATAGGAAGGATGCCAACGGGGAAGAAGCAGGTGCTAATGGTGGTGTTCTTAGAGATGGTGGGGAGTCGCTGGTGGTTGACACCAATGTGGCTGGCCATTGGCCGAAGTTGGCCGGGCACAGTGGTGGCAGAAGTGAGGATGATGATGATGTTGTTTGCTGACAGTGGTGGTTGCTGGGCTCCTGTGCGGTTAGGCCGGAGTTGGCTCGGCCAGAAAGAAGGGGTACGGTAGGAAGATTAGGGTTTGGGTTGTACGTGTCCTTGTGTCGGACACAATAACAATTTTTTTTGGAATGGGTTGGATGTGTCCGGTGTGTTGGACATGAAAGATATTATAAATGTGCACGTAATAGAATGTAGAAGAAAATTGTAAACCCCTAAATTTTTACTATAATTATTTTGGGTGCGACTATCCACACCCCACCACATGCTAAGCACACCCTAAAAATAAAAAAATTCCTATTCTACCCCTCCCTTCCTCCGAACTGCTCAGCACACCCCACCCCCCTCCCGACCCCCTTCCTCCTCCTCCTCCCGCCGAACCTCCTCCACCTCTTCCTCCTCCACCCGACCCTCCCCCTCCTCCTCCTCCCGCCGAGCCTCCTCCTCCTCCTCCTCTTCCTCCATCCGACCCTTCCTCTCCTTCCACCGACCTTTCTCCTCCTCCTCCCGTCGACCTTTCTCCTCCTCCTCCCGCTCCCCTTCCGACCCCCCCTGCTCTCCCCTCCGTCTCCTCCTCCCGCCGATCCTCCTCCTCCTACCGCTCCCCTCCCGACCCCCCCTCTTCCCTCCCGCCGATCCTCCTCCACCTCCTTCCGACCCCCTCCCCTACTCCTCCTCCTCCTCTTTCCAACACTCATCCTCCTCCTCCCCCCTCCCGATCCCTCCTCCTCCTTCGGGGTCGGAGCCTCCTCCTCCTCCGGGGTCGGAGGTCGGGGTCGAAGGTCAGAGGAGGAGGGGTCGGGATTGGGGGAGGAGGAGGAGGTGGCTCGGCGGGAGGAGGAGGAGGAAGTGGGTCGGGAGGGGGGTGGGGTGTGCTGAGCAGTTCGGGGGAAGGGAGGGGTAGAATAGAATTTTTTTTTTATTTTTGGAGTGTGCTTAGCATGTGGTGGGGTGCGGATAGCCGCACCCAATTATTTTTGGTATTGATTTTTCTTTTTGGTATTTGTACGTCAAGTGAGAATACGTACATACGAGAATATATTCTTTTATATAAAGTTTTACCATAGAAAATAAGTATACTTTTTAAACATAATATAAGGTAAATATTTTAACTTGCATAAAGTTGTAAAATACTTCACGTCGTGATTTGGCAAACTTTATTTATTTATTACAAACAGGCTATTTTATTTTATTTTATTAATTTGGAAAATAATATTTTATGTAAATATTCTATTTGCATGCAAGGCACATAAAATTAAATTCATGTCTACATTGATTTCAAAAATTATTTGTAACCGTTTATTTATTTTAAAAGTATTTCAAAAATTTGAAAATTTATTCTGATTTTCAAAATTCTTTATTATGACATTTTTATTATTTGTAAAACAAATATTTTAAAATTTGTTTGATTTATTATTTAATTAATTATGGAGATTTTAATTTGAAAGAGATTTTTATTGAATTTACTTAGATAGTTTAATTTAAAGATGTAATTTATCTATATTAATTTGGATTGGATTTATCTATATTGGAATTAGATTTGATCGGATTTGTTTTAAATCGATTTAAATTAATACATGATTTATCTATCGGGGTTTAAACCACTACTAGTCCTTATCCAACTAGGGGTCTTTACCTCCTATATAAGGAAAGCCCCCGTTACTCTTTTTTATAGAAACTCAAAAAATACAAAATTTTCCACCACAAGTGTCTGTGCACCGTGTTTGTGTCCAACTTTTCTCATATAAGTCAAGACGGCCTCGGGACCCCCTCCCAATATGTCAAATTTTGATAGAAATTTATCGCAACCTCCTTCGTGTCCGACAAACCAGACACCATCCCCTTCAATTTCCAGTACCTCGCAGGACACGAATCTTAATATTCTCCATCGTGTCCGACACCCCGAACACGACAACAACACTCAACCATCAGCCCAAACCCACCATCACCGCTACCATCACTGTCATCATCACCACAGCACTCGCCGCGCTGATCCCTGCGACCACCGGCCGGCTCCACAACCGCCACCCGCGGCTGCAGGCACCCGACCCCCTGACTCCATCCGGCCACCTCTCCCGCCCGTTACTACCAAAGCAGCCTCACCATCACTCATGACGACCCACCAAAACACCCCGACGACTACACCAAAGTAAATCACCACCAGAGGAAAAGTAGAAGTGAAGGAAAACCCTAAATCTGACCTCCGCCACCGTAGTCCTCCGTGCCACCTCAGCGACCGTGCAGAGCCAGATTCATATGCCACCTCCCCGGAGCGATCAGCGAGCCCCCGCACCTCCGTGGCTACCCTGTACGTCTTGCCACCACCGGTGATCTCTCTGTCGTCGATCCCCCGCTAAATACCTGCGAGAGATATGGTCGAAATCCATTCCGCCCCGCATTCCGAGCCGTGAAACGGCCGGCCGAGGGCCAGGCCAGCCGCGCCCACCTGCAGTACGCCGCCACATCCGTCACGTTGCCACCGGTGAGACCCCCTCCGCTCTTCCCGAGCTCTTTGTTCCCCTCTCTCTTCCATACCTCTCTCCCACTTCAGTCCTTTCCCCCTTCGTTCCATTCTTCCTTTCCTTTCTTCAATTATTTTTTCCTTATTCTCTCTTCTACGAAGGGATTGAACAGCAGTTAAGGTTGCTGTCATCTATATCGCAGAAATATTTTTTCTTTATTTTTATTGTTTTATGTATTACTATTATTACCATCTACAGATATTTTCTAATATCTTCTGAATTAAAAGAATATAGGTATGCAGGTTTATAGTTACCACCATTACAATTAGCATAATTATTGTTATTATTATTATTATTATTATTATTCTTATTATTATTATTATTATTATTATTATTATTATTATTATTATTATCATTATTTAACAGAAGTGAATAGTTTGATTTATAAATAGTTAGTAGTAGTATTTTAGCTATTCAGTTTTAAATTATATTTAAGATTATTTTATACATAGCGAATCTAACTTAGAATTATTTTTACAAAAGATATTAGGGCTTGGCCCAACCATTTGAAAAATATAGTCTTCGTACTAGTCAATTTTTAGAGATCTTATATAGTTTTCTAAAATATTTACTTTGACTAGTAAAATATAGTTCCCTATATAAAAATCATATTTTACAACTTAGAGTATTTTGCGTAAAAATGATTTTTTTTAAAAACATATTTTGACTAATAAAAATCTAGTTTTAAATTATTATAAATATTTTAACAAATAATATACTATTCCACAACTCTCTTCGAGTATCATCGCTAATCATGACTGATCGTTCGTTCCTATCACCTCACAAATTTGGACCCCTTCACATCGACCATGACTAGCGGACAAATTGAGATTTTCAGAACATCGCACTACACCAGGCGACACACTAGGTAAGATATCTTATCATATTTACTGCTTATATTTAGTCTGCATCTCTATTTCAGTTTATTGCATATTTTTTGCCTGTTTATTTTCAGTTCATCCAGTTGCACCTTTGATTATTATTCATGATTTACTTACTTGCTTTCCGTAATACATGATGCAAGTGATAGTATTATTTTCCTTCATGTCCTTAATTTATGCATATGGACTTAGAAGTTAAGGGACTACTGTCTGTTAGTGTATTTTTCATAAAACCTGTCACGACTGTGCCATAAAATATGTGTTAGATATGAGTAGCTTGAGAGGTACTTGCATGTTGGCTGGTCACCCATGTACATGCGTTAGGTCTAACTGCGAATAGAGGCATGTTAGAAGACTTAGTAGTTAGTAGAAGTACATGGTCGTGGCTACGACTTAATATGTGCATAGGGTGGGGAGAACAGTTCCTTGACGTATAGGTCACCTTTGCACTTTCCTTCTTAAACCTGTGAGCTCCACCGGAGATGCAGGACATTGATGCCCTCTGACGTTTGCTGAGTGTTATGGACAAACCTACTATACTGATGCCCTTTGACGTTCATAGGAGCGTTATGCAGGTAGGCAACTTGTGACCAAAGGAAAGGGACGATGCGTAGAAGGTTTGTTCTTAACTACATGATCAAAGTAGAATGGTTTGGTAAACTTAGTTATGTCATGTTACATTCCGTTCTCGTCATAGCATAGGGCAGTATCATATCACGAAATAATGTTCTATCCCTTGTCCTTGTTTGGTTGTAAAGAAAGTCTATTGTTTCAATGATGTGATATTGGGGCATGTTATGGTTGGAACACTTTACTTTTTATTATGACTTATGACATACTTTATATTCATTTTATATGGCATGTTCTTGTATCTTGTTACATCTCTCCGAGGACCTGTTGATTTTCCAGGTACGTGTGTTTTTATGACTTTTTGCAGGTATTTTAGTTGAGGTCGTGATCTTATCTATTCTATCGAAGATGATTGCTCTTGGATCGTCCTTGCTATTTTTACCAATTCTTTTCTTGTATTTTTTCTCTCATTTAAAATAGTTGGTAGTATTTTCGTCTCTGCCCAACGTCTTGTACAAAATAACAATTCAAAATTAATTTTATGATATCATTATTCTTTTATTTGTGGATGAGATTAGTTATCATGGTTATACTGTATTTTACAGCTTACGTATATTTATTATACGACTGGCATGTCTACGTACCTATTCCTACGTATTTTGGGACTGGGGCGTTACAGAAATGACGGACAAGGAAACGGTGCACCACACAATTGGTTGGATGGTAATGGTTGCTTGGTGGTAATGGCTATAGGATTTGTTGTGGCTAGTAGCATATAATTTGTTTGGAGAAAAAAAGGAAGAGGTCCTCCTGAAATAGGAGTTGAACTCCTGATCCGATAAGGATTATTAGTCTGAATAGATAAATTTCTTATAAATTTGATTTAAATCAAATGGAATTTGACTACAAACTAATCTAATCGCAATACTATAAACTATTAGAATACTAATTTTTATAATATTCAATATTATACAATAACTTAAACATTAATTAATTATCATTATGATAATTAAAAAATATTCGGTATCACCAGAATAATTTAAAATATGTTTTTATTAATCCAAAATTTTATAAATATTTATTATTTTTAAAACCACTTTCCATGCCAATAATTTTGGAAGTCCAAAAGTAATAACGAATATCTTTCGTAATGCCAATAATGAATTTCAAATTTTTTTTAAAGCTAATTATTATTTTTGAAACATAGAGGTTAAATAGTTTTAGAAATAGAAAATAACGTTTACGCATTTCAGAGATAATTTTTTTCAAAACACGGTTTAAAAGAATAGAATAAATAAAAAAAATTTAAAAATCCGAAAAAAGGGATTAAAAATCTTCCCATCTTAAAAAAAATTCGTCCTCGAAATTTAAGATATGTCTAGGATAGAGGCTCGATAGGTCAGAAGGAAAATGTAGTAAAAGAACATTTTAATAAGAAAAGTATTGATCGACAAGATAAAATTGATTGATGATAGCAAAATCATCTTAACAAGAAATAATGATATAAACATTGACCAAGGATGGAAATGGAAAAATAAATAGATATGGCTTGACATTTAGAATTTAGGTCATGTCCCTAAATTGTAGAAAGTTCTCACAGAAGATAAGGGACAAATTTTCGATAAATAGAAAAATAAGACCAACGGGTATAGTCTAGAAAAGTTTCCATAATGACTTCTAACTTATATTCCCTCAACGGCTTGTCCTTCATCTCAGTCAATATTTGAAATTTTCCATCATCTTTATAAAATTGTAACCTCAAGAACATTATAAAACTTTTCTCAATTTCTATCATTAACCTTTAAATTAAAACACAAAACTTATGATAATCTTTAAGATTATGACTCAAAATCATGATTACCGTCCTTCAAGTTCGGCTCATCATCCTTATTGGTGTTCAGCCTAAAAACATAAATTTTATAAGGATTTAAATCTTCCAAGATATTTCAAATTTAATGTTTAAAAATCCACCATCATAATATCATAAAATTTAAATTTTAATCGACAACATATTAAATTGTCTTCATTCGCAGGTACCATAATTTTTTGAGCTTCTACCCATCTTTAGTCACACATACTTATCAAAATACAAACTCGAACTAATCAAAATTATCTCATAATATTTATATTCCAACTAGGTCAACATTTATTTCTCGTCCGAATTTCAAAAATCTTATTTATTGTCATCAAAATATCCTTTAAATACAAAAATGTCAATCTTATCGTAGATAGATATCAAACTAATTAAAATTTAAACCTCAAAGGAATGCAATACTTATCAATTCTCGCCTTCCAAAATTATTTGAATTGAAGAACCAATTTGTCTATCGATACTCTACATATTTGAAACAATCATCACAATATCAAGGGAGTATCCTCAATTTTGTCTCACAAGTTCATGTATCCATAATTTAAATCAACCTCCACAATAGCAACCTTAACGACCAAACAATAAATCTGTTAACCTTTGTTTTTTATTTTCAGTCACATCATTCTTTTTTCAATTCTATGTCAACGTTTGAGATATCATTTATGAGTTTCTACCAATCCAAATAAACTCCACAAAATTTAAATCTTTAAGCATTTCAACGACTCTATGTAATATTTTAGTCATGGTTTTTCATTATCACAATATTCCATCATATTATCATCGAAGTTGTGTTTATTTCATTATAAATGAGATCACAAGGTCATCCGTTTCAAAATTATTTTTTATATTAATTTAGCAACCTGCAATATTGATCATAATTATTATACCACTAGCTAGTAACCATCTACAATCATATTCGTTTCTCATAGCCATCCTTAAGATCTCTATTTGATTCTTGTTTGCTGTTATGCAAATCCTTGAAATAAATGTCAACCACAAGCATTTATCCAAAAATTTAGTCATACCATTTTATTCTTTTGTTCCTCCTACTGCATTTGTCCTAATTATTCTTTCTTTCATTCATTTTGAAATCTCGTAGAATAATGGCAATAAATTCATCCTTAATTATCTACATAACAAGTCTATCATGTGACCTTCCTCGAAATTTAAGGAATGTCTAGGATAGCGAGGCTTGATTGGTTAGGTGAAAAAAGAGAAGAATTTCATAAGAAGGAATGATCATTGAGATGGAAAGATAGTAAACATTCTCTTAATAAAATGAAATTATAATCAATTTTTTTAATAAGAAATGGATCAAGAATGATGGAAATATATATATATATATATATATATATATATATATATATATATATATAAATATAAATATATATATATATATATATACTCAACAAAAATATATATATATATATATATATAGTCAACAAATATGGTTCGGGGGAGTATTACCTACATGACGTCTAACTAATCACCCACCAATTCTATAAATCCGTATCCTCAATAATATTTCAAAACTTTCTTAATCATAAAAATTTAAATTACTGTTCAATACTTATCATACATAAATTTTAACCTCAAGAGAATCTCTTCAATTTCAAATACTAAAATTTAAATCCATAACTCATATTCTTCAAAATTTTCAATCATTACATTTAAATCAATAATTCAACCCTTATCATAATCTTCACGATTGTGATCTAGCATAAATGGTCAACATTGACTAATCGAATATTCAGCTATTAGTCCAAATTGATATTTATCCTCAAAATTTAAACTCCACAAAATTTAAATTCTTCCAAAATATTTTAAATATAAATCCACTTTTGCATAACTTTCTCAAAAATTTTATTTCAAAATCAAAATCCAAAAATTTAAAATTTTCAAATTTAAACCCTTCAAAATTTAAACTTAAACATATTCTATCACAATCTCCTCAAAGTTTCAAATTCATTAAATCTTCAAATTCTTAACTTCTTTTTATTTATCACTGATTAAATTAAAATTACTTCATTAAGAAATTTAAAATTCATCCTATCAAGCCATACCGAATTTAAATCTCAACAAGCTAACAATTTTCATCTTTAACAGCTGGTTAACTTTAAAAACTCGATTTATCAATCGAGGACTCTACCCACCTTTGATTAGATTCATTCTATCAAAACGCAATATTATCACATAAATATTTCAAATTCATCTAATAGGATATCTCAAACTCATTGTATATTACTACCTAAATCATGTAGCCTAGGTAACAACCTTAACTACCAAGCAATTAATTTGAAATAAATATATTGGTTGCCCCTGGTATACCTAGTCCTAGGCCTAGTCATTTTCCTAAAAATTATATCAATTTAATTGTGAATGAGCATCCTAGTTGAAGGCTCGCAACAGTACGACTAATATGGTACTACCACGAGTTCGCACAATTTGTAAAAATTTACCTGCATGGTCCACCAAAATTTTTTGTCACAACCTGCACCCATTTTTTGGAATGCAAGTGCATGTCCAAGTCCAGCCTATGCCGTAGTATTGACATAGTAAGTTGTCCAGATCTCGAAGTACACCATAAGTGCACATAACTAACCTTATTTCTCATTCACCAGAAGTACACCATAAGTTTACATTTTGATTAAAATACAAGATCTCCATAGTACATCAAAATTGGAAACAACTCATTAACCTTTATGATTAAATCTATCTAAAATACAATATCTAAGATTGGCCTTCGGAACATATCAATAGCTCTCCCAAGAACCCAAGTGCATAGATTAGTAAACGACTAATCTGAAAAATAGGTCTCCAGTCAGGAATGGAACGGGTACAATTCAAGCATGCAGTTCCAAATATATGATAATAAATATTAAAATAATAAATAGAAATGACATACATGATAAAATAAATAAAATGAAATCATTGCAGGAAAAGTAAAGTAAAACAGTTAATTATGAACTATAAGGACAAGTAAGCATCGAATAAGGAAGACACAACCATCTATGTGAATTTGAAGTACACTTTTCAATATGTGATCGGGCTGGGATATTACACCGCACGTTCTACATAGGATTTGCATCCTTATGGTCTGGATATGCATGAAATATAAGATAAAACAAGGTCTAAGGTCTGATCACATATCTGTTCGCCGTCGAAAATGCAACAAGGTCTTTTTGATTGATAAACATAGATATTTCAATTACAAACAGAGCCGTATACAATATAGGACTTAGACGTAGTACTAGGAGTGGTAATGCGTCGACTCCGTTGACGATCTGACGGCGATCTTGGATTCTCTGAAGGTCTGGGTTGCTCTGGATATCGGAGCATTTGGAGGAAAAGTAGACGTTAAGTGCCTCTCTTCTCGTTTCTGTCCGTAGATATGATGATCTTAGGTTTTTCTCTGTGCGTGTGGATGAAGTAATGGTCCTTCTATTTATAGGCAGCACACTGGTCTGCTCATGCACACATATGTAGGATGTGCCTGTATGTGGGAACGCCATATGGCTGATACTGTGGGGCACATGGATGATGCATCCTGAGTCAGAACTTAATCTGTTGACCTGCTCTGTTGGGCTATGGTGGAGCTGACACGAGGAAGTCGCCAAGATTCGTCTGTTGTTGAGATCTTGGGTGGTTAGTACCCATTCTTGAGCAGAACTGAGTCAAAAGACACTTGGCGCATGTCTGTGGCTCAAAGATCTCAGATTTTATGGAAGGAATGATCTGTCAGGATGCGCCCAAGATCTGGCGCATGGAGCGACTCGATCTATGACTTTTAGTGATCACAGATAAGTCCGGGCACATGGCTTCTGAGGCGCATGCAAACCTTTAGGCGCATGGATGTGGAGGCGCATACAGAGACTTGGCTTCTGTCTTTTGGGATCAGGAGTAAGTCGGAGGAGCATGGCTTTTAAAGCACATACAGAGCTTTGGGCGCATGGCTGTGGAGGCTCATACAAGTGATCGGTCGGCCATATGGCAAGGACAGTTGTAGCCGACAAAATGTAATGATGAAGATGATGTTGGCGGCTCTTCTTTTTTGTAAAAAAAGCTGTCAACTGTTCAGTCTTCGGGAATCGTGCTGCTGACTCTATCACATAGCATTAAATGCTTGATGGATGACGTGTTGAAGTGGGTGCATCAGTTTATGTCCCACTAGGCTATGTCCCATTGGTCGTATTGGTATTGAGCGCATGGCTGATGGCACATATGCCGCATGGTGCATCCTTATTGGCCCATCTGTTGAGTTTTTCTACGCGTTAATGGATGTTTTGACTTGGTTGAATTCGAATGAGCAGATTCATCACCATAAATGCAAGTTCATTGCACTGACTTCTGAAAAGTTGCCACTTGGCGTATGGATTTGATTTGCCCTGGCCTATAAGTAGCAGCATGAAGAGAAGTTTTGCTTCTCGTTTTACTTTTCTTTCCTTCATGGAGACGAACTCGATCGGTCCTCTGCCTTGGCGATTTGACGATGAACTCCTTCCAAAGACGAAGATGTGACGAGTTTGGTTTTTTCACCATCGGCCCTGTGAAAGTGCCTGTTGCATCCAAATATCGGGATTGTTGTGTCCCGACACAGGTTGAAGGTGCTTATTGCACCTAAAGATCGGGGCGATCGTGCCCCAATTTTTTTATACTGGAAGAGCCGCCGGTCGGGGCTATCGTGTCCCGACTTTGTTAGACTAGACGAGCCACTCCTCCTGCTAGAGTGCCTGCATGATGACAAGGAAGTGATTCACTCTGACTATGAACAGGGATACGTATACGCTGAGATGTTGGAATGATGCACCTAGTTGTACGTTGAAGTGATGCGCCTGGCTGTAGCACTGCGCCTGACTGTAGCTTTTAGGATTTTTTTCTCTTTTGTAAAAGAATTTTCCTTTGTAAAAGACATGTAATAGACTTTCATATGATATAAAAGCCCTATTTATATGTCCCTACTACTTTGTTTTTTTCTCTTGTGCCAAGTATTCTATTCCTGGTGCATGTTTATTTCTGGCACATGAGAGTTAGGGCGCATAGGAGTTCCGACCTTAGATGCGCATGAAATTTCATGCTTCTACAAGACCCCCTTCAAAGTTTTCTAAACTTTCTACCAAGTTTTGGATCACTTTGAACAAGAAGGATGGGTAGTCGTTGTTCTGGACGTATGTCCTCGTCTGGGCGCAAGGCTCTTCTGGACGCATGACCGCTTCGCGCATTGCTGTGGGGGCGCATGTTCTTCTAAAAAAGATAACGCCTCGAACTTTTGGAAGATTAATAATAATCTTTTGAAAGATATACAGCCGTCAATTTCATGAGACCCGAAGAGTTTTTGTTGATGTCAGCTTTTATCGGTTCTCGCGCGTGGCTCATGCCTATAAATAGGCATCTGTGAGAGAGAGAGAGAGAGAGAGAGTCCTCTACTTCTGTTTTCTCCTTCTCCTTCATCCTCTAAAGTCTTCGAAAAACCTAGCTTCTTTAGAGAGATGGCTCCCAAGACTCCCCGTGGAGGTGCTGGCCGAGGAAGGGGCAAGGACAAGGAGCCTGTGGAGGTCAACAAGGAGGACACTCCCGTCGTCGCAGCGACGAACTTCGACGTTCGGTCGGCGATAATCGATGGTCCATCACTTTGTTGCAACACTGTTGGGGATATGGGTGTGACTAAAATGAGTCGCATCCCCATAGACACGCCCAGGCTTCCTATTGCTAACGCGTATGGACTTTGTCCTGATGATGCGCCGAAGCTCCCTTTGCTGACGTGCATGGACTTAGGTCCTGATGATGTGCCGAAGCTCCATTTGTTGACGCGCATGGACTTAGGTCCTGATGATGCGTCGAAGCTCCCTTTGCTGATGCGCTTGGACTTAAGTCCTGACGATGCGCTGAAGCTCTATTTGCTGACGCGCATGGACTTAGGTCCTAATGATGTGCTGAAGCTCCCTTTGCTGACGTGCATGGACTTAAGTCCTGATGATGTGCCGAAGCTTCTCTTCAAATACGCCTGGGCCTCGGTCCTGAGCATACACCTTTGGTGGGATTCTATTTGTGCGCATGGGTTTCGACCCAATTGATGTGCCAGATTTGTTGATGCGCCTCAGATGCTTGTTTTAAGCTTCTAACTTTTCTTTGAAATGGCTCTAGTCTTTTTGGCTGACAACTTTGTCTTTGCATGACAGTGTCGATGACTATACCTTTATTGAATGAAGTCCTTTTAGACCCTGCTCTCTACGAGATGGGTTTGGACATTAAAGAAGAAGTCGTCAACCCTGCCAAGGCTGCCATTATGTTGGACCAACCTTCAAAAAAAATGGCTCAGATTCAAGATCAATATTTTATTTATCTCCAACTCATGATAGAGAGTAGCAGACTCAAATTTGTTGAATCTGATAATGTGTCCTTCTTGAAACCTGAGTTTTTGTTCGGTGACCATTTAACTTCAACCGAAGCTAAGGTATTAAAGGTCAAAAAAGATTGTTTCTTTATGGTGAGAGATGTGAACATATACATTCGGCAAGTGGAACGTCAATTGCCCTTGACGGCTTTTCGTAGTCTTGCTTCCAAGAGGTGGATGAAATGGGAGCTCACTCCATCTCAGGGAGGGACAGTGGAAGGAATCATCCGGATCGACACCTCCTCCAATCAGAAAGATACCTTAGCCACTTCGTAAGCTGGAACCTCTTATCATTTATAAACTCTGCGTCCTGGGATTATATATAGTGATGTTTCTCCTAACACTTTTGTCTTTAGTACCTCAACCTTTGTCAATCGCGTGTTGGGGGCAAAGATTTCGTACCCGAAAGGGGAATTTCATGTCGAAGGCTGGTGCCATTATGTGCAGAAGTGGAACGAGTTGACACTCTGGGTTCTGTTAAAATTTAAGACTGAACTCAGGGAAGTTGGTCTTACTGCTATTCTCCTTTCTACTTAGGTGGGCATAAATATAAATCGGCCTATATTCCTTGCTCTTCTGGAGATTTACAACACTTATACCGATAACTTCTTCACTCCCATGGGGAAGTTAGGCTTGGCACTACATGGGATATATAAGGTCTCGAAGCTTCCTTGGGGGTCTGAGCCCTAGGAATACTTTTCTACGAATGAGGAGCTTCTGGCCTTGGAAGAAAAGAATTCTGAGATGATGGCAGTCTTCAAAGAGGTGGCGAGCCATCATTACTTGGCCCAGCGGAGGGATAAAAGTAAAACAGAGCCTCATGTGACTGCTTAGAGGGATTAAGTCTTCAAATAAGACATGACGGACCCATCGAAGGTTCGATTTGTTACACCTTAGGGGCTTAGCCATGCAGAGATACTTACTGAGATGACTAGACTCAGCGAACAAAATCCTCTAAAAATGAGAACCATGAGCCCTTCGATCACATCTACACCTACTTCTAGCATTGTGTTTACAGAATGTCTCCAAAGGCAGTACTGGCGGCCTATCTGATGATATGGCTTTGAGACTATGTGTTTGCTGGTGGATCTGACTCCGTGGAGAGGGTAACCAAAAATCTCATCTTGTCGGCTGTGAAGCTGGTCTTTGGTCATCATTTGGCTTTACTTCCCGCTTTGGTGTGCAACCTAAAGCGGGGCCTGAGAGAATTTGTGGATAATGTGGTCCATGAGACGGGTAAGAAGGGCAATTTCCCTCGTATGGAGCTGCCTTTCTATTATTTGATGTTACGGTTGATCTTGTACCTCCAAATACAATAACCCCTGGCTCAGAAGAGGAGTATGTTGCTGGTGATGCCTTTATCCGTCGCTACTACAGAAGGAAGTGGCTGCATACAGGCGTTCCAGTTTGTAGAAAAGTTCTGTCCTACCTCCAAGGGTGGGAGATCACCAAGCATGGCCCAGTTTTACTGGGTTTTGAAGCAGAAGAAGAGCCGAAGGACTCTGGTGAGGATGCGATCACTTTGCTAATATGGGCATTCTATTGGCTGCAGAGCATTCGGCCTTCCTACCTAGTGTATCGGAACAAGAATCGTTGTTTCTTAGAACTGTACCGGCCGAGTCATTTTACCCGCTAATTTGGCTACACCCAGTTGATGTTGAAAAAACCCAATAATTGCTTGGAGTTTGTTAGATGGGGTCTGAGGTTGGCAGGATTACAATGCCGGGTGTACTGGAGTACGTTTCATGCAACCGGTTCACAATCCTCGGCCGCATATTTTGTTTTTTGTTGTAAAGCTCTATTATACAAAAAATACTGTTTTCCTGGGTATGACCGGAGACCAGTTTCATTATCGGGCCGCAACTTGAGGCGTCGGAGTGTATGCTGGCGAAGGCTCGGGTGTATCGTCTGCCTGACATGGCAGCTTTCGGGGCTACCCCCGCAGTACCAACGAGAGGTTATCGAGAGGAGCCCGTGGCAAGTCAGCTGAAGAGGCGTGCTTCGGCGGAGGCAGATTCATCGGCTCCCAAAAAGCCAAAGAAGATGTTTGCCACTAAGGATGGGGACATAATACCGCCTTCGACGGCACCAACAAAACCAGCTCCCGTAGTGGTATGTAATTTAGCATACGTCTGGCTCGGTCTTTCCCCTTGGGCTTATATGTCCCTTCTTTATAGGAGGTGTTGAAGAAAAAACCCCGGTCTTCGAGGTCGAGTAAACCGAAGGAGGTGGCGAGCTCGTCTAATGAGCGTATCCCTCCGATTGTGCCATCTCCCATGGAGGAGACTTTGGATGATGCCATTACGGTGGAGGTTCCGACCTTTTTGGACTGGGTTGGAGATGATGCTGCAGCATCTGAGAACATTGAACCTTCTCCTCCAACTGGTCGGGAAGGTGAAGCAGAGTCTTCACAGACGGTGAAGCAAATAACTGTGGGGGCCCTAAAGACTGGTGTGGGAGCCTCGAAGGAAGTTATCATGCAAGATCCTCCGAGTGAGGGGGATAAATGGGATTCATCCTCTCCGGATGACATCCCTCAAGAGGATATTGAGAACGTTGAAGAGGACTCTGTGACGGGCAAAGAGGAGCAGACTGAGGAGTTAGCGGCTGAACCCTCTCCTAGAAATGATGTAGAGGAACTGGCTTTACGGGAAGTTTTACTGCCGAGTCCTACTCTGTCCCGGTGACAGGGACTGAGGTGGAAGGAATGACTCGTCTGCCGTATCCTTCTTCCGCTCATGAAATCGGTGCTGACGAAGTAGGAGTGACTCATCTGTCAAGTCCCACTCCTGCTTTGATTGAAGAAGAGGCGGTAGGGTCCACTCTCCCTCCAGATGTTGGACTTGACCCTCCATTGAGGGTTGAAGAATCTGTTCCAGTTGCAGATGTTGCTTCAGGGTCTGTTATGGCAGACCCGGATGTTGTGGGGCCCTCTGGGGTCGGTTTAGACAAGGGCAAGGGCCCCATGGTGGAAGACACCCCCTCCGTTCCTTCTACTTGGGGAACACTGTTGGGCCCCAAAGGAGACTCAGCTCCGGCAGTTGGTGGTTCCGTCGATATTGTTGGTGAGACGGCGATCGTGAATACCGAGACTCTGGCCTTGAACCTTGTTGGTAAGCGGTGGCCACATCGTTAGGCTCAGGTGTAAAAGCCTCGGCAGGGTCAATTGTTCTTCCGGCCCATATAGTAGCTCCGACAACTCCTGCTATGACACATCAAGTGTTGGCCGATGCAGATGAATATGTAAAGTTCATTGTTGAGGCCATATACAAGATGTTGAGGATGGGGGTGTCGACTGTGCTGGACGAAGGCAAGAGCTTTGCGACTGCGAAGGCAATGGCGATCCCGTATATCGGGTTGATCCGAACTCATCAGGGTCCCGACCATATGGCAGAGATCTTAGAGGCTTCTGTTGCTGAGCTCAATCATCACCTTACTGAGCTCAAGAACATTCGACAGAATAATTTTTTCGTTTTGATAGAGGAGGAGCCGAACAAGCTAGTGGCTGAGGTTGAGTCAGCCTATGCTGACACCATTGCTATCTGGAAGCAGGATCTGGCCGATGCTGAGGCCAAGGAGAATAGATTGTCTTCGTCTATGAAAGAGAAGGTTGTCACTACCATATTTCTAGTTTGAGGGTATTTTTGTCATTTTTGAATTATTTGAATTTAATATATTTATTAGGAATTTAAAATGATTTATTTGAATGGTGAGATTTAAATACTAGTTTATTTATTGCCATATGATTTTGGTTAGCCTAACCAAGATTGGACCTAACCTAGATTAGCCATAACTAGTTTAGTTAGCCACTTTGAGAATTAGTTAGTATTGGTAAGTGGTTTGAGACATGTTTAGCTAAGAGGGTGGTTTGCAACTTAACTAGGAAAGAGCCCTAGATTTTATGCCACACATTAGCCTTGATTTATTGCTAGCCATTAGATGAAACCTAAAAACCCTAACCCTAACTAAAGTGGCCAGCCAAGACCCCCCCTTTCCTATATAATATCTCTTTAGAAATTAGTGCCTCTTTCCATTAGTTCATCATTTTCCCTAAGAACTAGGTGAGCCTTTATTTATTTTTTTCTTCATAGTTTAATCAATAGAACTCTATTTTTATTGAGATTTCTTCCATAGTGTTCTAATCAATGTTCTCTTGCTGATTGTGGAGTCAAATCTCAGATTTGAATTAATTTGGAGAAGTTGGGTGGCTTTTGGAGATCCCCTTTTAAGAAGCTTTTGTGTTGAAGAACACACATAGGTATATTTCTATTCTACCATTAAAATTAGGTTTTCTTTGCATAAATACCTAGCCCTAGGTGTCCTAGTTCTGTAGGAATAGGGTTTGTCAATTTTTGTGTCCTGTACGTGTCCGTATCGGACACGTATCAGTGCTGTGCGTAGGTGTTCGACAAAATGCCACAAAGGGCATTTCGAATGAGTTTTCGAGAAGTGGTTGAATAGGAAGTTGAGTTTTAATGTCGCTTACACATTTTTGGTGGACTGAGGTGTTCCTTGAGTCGCGTCGTGTCGCTTTGGACATGTGCACACGCGGGATAGACCGTGCGCGCACGCGGGTAGCCTTCCCTGCTACCAGCGTGCTCGTGCTCAGTGCACAGAGCACGTGGACACGCGTGGCTGGACGTGAAGGAAGGGGCAGTGACAGTCGTGTCATCCTCGAGGTTTCGTGTCCTAAAGATGCGTGTCGGGTGCATGCGGACACGTGCACTGGTCACGCGAGCTTGTGCAGGCTCGTGCGTGCGTGTGTTTTGTTCTGGACACTCGTGTGTCCTATTTTTGGACACCACATTAACTGTGTGACACGTGCCTATATGGTACATTAACTAACTACCTAGTTTTCATTATTTCATTGTTGATCGAGTGTGGAATGGGAATAATCCCCATTCGACTGATACACTGAGGTATCAGTGATATCAATCACTGTTCTTAAATTGTCCTTCACTAATTTTTTTGTTAAATGTTATGTATTAGTTATGTTGTGATTACCTGAATGACATCATGGTTTAGATTAAATTTTTAGTTTTAGAATGTTTACATGATCGAACTACATGATTGGGTTCATGTTTTCTCATACATGGAGTATCATGCCTATTCTTAATTCGAATGGTTCAATTCCAGTTTCAATGATAACTTACACATATTTTATACATGTTATATAGGAGTTTATGTGTTGGTTTTATGTGGAAAGTTAATTGGGAATCGATATCCTGAGAATCTGCCTTGATTCCTGTTCAATGATAGCTGTCTTGATTTCCTGAAATCTAAGTTCCATTTTAATGTTAATTAGTTGGTTAAAAACCTGGGATTGATTAAGGTTGAACCCATAACTGAGAATTTATGGTGTAATGTTGGTTAAGTTGTTGGTGGGATTTAGGTTTCGAATTGTCATTAGACTATTGAACTGAAACCTGTACACACTGTCAATCCCTGAGTTAATTTTCTGAGACACACACATACAGCTCACATATATTTCTACACACATGTCACATCTATTTTCCTGCCACACACACACACCCTCACATTCCCTCACACACACAGTGCACTTTCACACACCTTACTGTATTCCTGAGACACACACACAGTTCACATTATACACTGCCTTGTATTTCCTGTCACACCATGCTAACCTACACTCCTTGACACTTACCCTCACTGTCACATTTGAACTGAGACTCTTTACACTCAATCTGGAAATGTATACTGTCCATTACCCACTGTTGAAGAAAACAGAACCTGAGATTGAATTCAATTCCTGAGAACTGCATTCATATTTTACTGTTAGGATGATTTAATCCTGAGATTGAAATGTGAACTGAAAACCTGAGAATAGGGTTTTCGAAAATTGTTTGGTTGTTAACTGTTGGGTTGTAACGAACTGTCATTTCAATTGTCAATTGGTATCCTAAAATCTGAGAACTTATTACATGTCATTCTTCACTGTTTGCTTGTGTTACTGAGAACACATTCCAGAGTTTTCCTCCAAATTAGAGAACACATGAACATGTGACACACTCCAATTCCTGTCATACATTTTCCTGCACACATGTTACTGTGACACACTGGAACACACACCTACACATAACCTGAGAATTGATTCCTGTACTGTTTGTAATTTCTGCCACACAACTTCTTAATTCCTGCCACTTGTAATGATTTGAGACCCTAAACTATACACACACACACTGATTTCTAATTTCCCTCACATGAATCACAGCCACATACACACACACATATCTCATATGCTACCCCCTCTCTCTATGTATATATATATATATGTATACATATATATATATATATGTGTGTGTGTGTGTGTGTGTGTGTGTGTGTGTGTGTATGTATGTCTACAAGTATAAACCTAAATGCCTCATCGAATGTGATGTGTGGGTGGCATTTATGGGAACTTCAATGTGTAATGTAAAGCCATGTGGGATTTACATATTCTATATGTGTGATAGCTAGAGTACTAGGCATATCCTATTGTATATGTAGATATATATATATATATATATATATATATATATATATATATATATATATATATATATATATATACACTCATATATATGAAAATATTGATATATATATATATATATATATATATATATATATATATATATATATATATATATATGGTGTTGGCCTATAGGCTGTATTGTATTAGCTCATGGCCTACATGGCTATGACTCTACATGAGTTATGGCCTAGTGTATGGGCTAGTGCCTAGAGGATTGGGCCCATAGCCTATGGTTGTCCAACCTAGACTAGTTTGACCTAGTTTAGACCTGTTTGACCTTAGTTGACCAACTTGGACTAGAGTTGACCTAGTTTGACTTCTAGGGTTGACCAGAGTTGACCAAGAGTTGACTTGGCCTAGCTTGACCTAAATTCATGTAGAATGCATTGTAGTGCTTCATCTTATCATTTTAGACTTATTGTGACTTGTGCTGTTCTGATTAGGAGCCAGAGACCTCTCTTCGGACAGTACATTTCAGTTGGACACTCAGATAGCAGGCGAGTACATTCTCTGATCATTTCATATCATGTTTGGGATTATATTTCCTGCTTTAGATTATCTTACTTGATGCTGACACGTTGGTAACACGGATTGGTACTATATGGATCCCTTCATGAGATGTTATCCCTCTCGGGAGCATCAGATACTTTTGTCTCGTGTGTTTCACTTACATCACGTATCTCATGCTTCTATTATCATGAATCTTCGGGAATCACCTAGTAACTCATGTACCCTCATGATCACCGAGCCTTCACGAATCAATTCATGAATCACCCTTTATGGGCAACGTAGTATAATCATGAATCTTAACGTAACTTGAATGGATTCTTGTGTATTGATTGGGGATGGGGGAGTATAAATAAATATGTGAATAAATCCAAGTAGTGTAATCATGAATCAATTCCAAGTAGTGTAATCATGAATCAGTCCTTAGCCATTCACATGTTTATCCAGTACTCTGAATCACTAGCACTGTCTCTCTTTTACATATATCATAGATATTTACTTACAGACTCTCTCTTACATTATGCTATTCTTCAGTTTTCTGTATTTTATTCTCTAGCATGATTATATTTCCTTTCCTGTATGACTTGTTGAGATGTATTGTGCTCGCTCCTGTCCTGACTGGACCTGTTAAAATATTACAGAGGATGAGGACGAGGCTGGCTGCCCTATATATTATGGGGCTACCTAGATGAGATGTTGGACTTGGACCAGCAGCAGGTCCCACTAGAAGTGGATGACACTCCTCTAGACTAGGATGTTTCATTTACATTACTCTATGGATGACTGTATATATTGATACTTAGGATTTGTGATTCTTAGACACTTGGACTCTCTGTTTGTACTTATGGATTTTATTTCATTTCAGCAGTATCTATCTATCTATCCTTCTATCTTATCTTCTGCCTTAGTTGTGAATGAGTTTATATTCTGCTATGTCACCCCCATTCGGAGAGTATAAACTGTTTAACTTATATTGTTAGATGTTGTGACCTAGGACAACGTTCTACCGCCGACACTGCGGCGTAGGCTGGACGTACCCACGTCTCGTGTCCTTACTCTAGGGTGCGGGTCATGACACGTTTTTAGTGATGGCCCATGCAGGTCTAGATTAGAAATGTAGTGGTATTCGAACTAGAATATCACTGCAGCCTGCAGTAGGATTAGGATTATTTGAAGGTACTCAATCACATTAGGAAAACTCTTTATCAGATTCCGTATATCTAAATTTTACTGCTTATTGTCTTCCTTTGAATTTAAACTGTCCTTCCTTGATATTTCAACTCATTTTCAGCAATTGTTCTTTTTGATCTGTCTCCAGGATGGTTGAGACGAGATCATATCGCCAGGGCCAGGGGGACGCCGATGAGAGGTCTGCCACCTCTCATACTCAGCAGCCAGCCCCTGGTACCGCAGCCCCAGTCATGCCAGCTGGGGTAGGCATTTCAGCTGCTTTCGGAGGAGCCCCTCCACCTGTGAGGCATGAGCCGAGTCCGGTGATTTCGGATGTGCTTTAGCAGCAGCAGCCACCTGCGGAGACAGTTGACGCCATTCAGTTGTTAGCTTTCTTCCGGCAGTACATGGAGGGTCAGCAGACCCAGCAGCAGAGGCACATAGCAGAGCTCACACGAGGCATTGAGCTGGCAGTGACTACAGTTGAGAGAGTTGTAGCTCAGCCAGCGGCAGCCTCGCAGCCGCACCAGCTACGGGAGAAGGGCATCAAAGATTTTCAGAAGATGCACCCGAGAGACTTCCGAGGGACAGAGGGAATCTTGCATGTCGATGAGTGGATTGAGCACATGGAAGAGATATTCAGGTTGGCTGAGATCTCGACGAGGCTCCAGATTGAGGCAGCGGCCAGCATGATGCAGGATCTGGCCCGTACATGGTACTAGACCGACCCGACGGTTGGTACAGCAGGACATACTTGGGCAGCATTCAAGAAGCTGTTCAAGGAGAAGTTCTTCCCAGACGCAGCACTGGGAGCCCTCGAGACTCAGTTCGAGGCCCTAGTCCAGGGGAACCAGTCTGTAGAGGAGTACGCAGGAGAGTTCTGTCGCCTGGGCAGATTTGTAAAGGGCTTGACGGAGGCGACGAAGGCCCGAAGGTTCCGAAAGGGCTTCGTAAAGGAGGTCAAGTCCTACACCAAGAATGCCCACAGCGCTACCTTTGAGGAGATCCTGGTGGACACGTTAGCTGTAGAGGATGATCTTGAGCTTAGGCTCAAGAGGGGACAAGATTCCCAGGGAGGCAGCAGTAGCGGAGGACCGGCCAAGAGGCCACACTTTCAGCAGTAGCACCAGCAGCACCACCAGCAGCAGAGGTTCCAGCCGTAGCAGTTTCAGCAGTCGAGGCATCAGCCAGTGCAGCAACAGTTTTAGCAGCCTCACGTTCAGCAGCAGAGGGTGCAGCAGCAGGCACCGAGGCAGCAGGCCACCACCTGTACTTATTGCAAGAAGCTAGGACACGGGTAGAACGAGTGTAGGAAGAGGCTAGGCAGGTTCCTACTCTGTGGGGTAGCAGATCATCAGCTGAGGGAGTGCCCTATGTTCTCGGAACGTTCAGGATAGGGAGCAGGAACAGGAACAGGAGCCAAGGCTCCAGCAGGACAGCAGCAGAAGGGACCGTTGCCGACTCAGCAGCAGCGGTTCGTACAGCACCAGCAGCAGGCCAGAGGAGGACAGCAGGGGCGAGCTTTCGCCATGGCAGCTAAGGATACAGAGGCGATAGGAGAGCTAATTGCAGGTTCGGTTCTTCTCGACTCCAGACCAGCCTTTGCATTATTTGATTCCGGCGCTTCGTATAGTTTTATATCAGTATCTTTTGCGATTAGACACGGTATTATAGCTGAATCATTGCCTAGGACTTACAAGATCACGACCGGGGGTGGCATTATCCTCGTATGTGATGTTTGTAAGGGACAGAGTGTTATTTTGGGAGGCCGTGAGTTGGAGGTGAGCCTACTCGTAATGCCATTGCCGAACTACGATATAGTACTCGGTATGGATTGGTTGAGCAGACACCACGCCAGCATTGATTACAGAGGGGGTAGAGTTCTCTTCAGAGCGTCGGGGGAGCCAGAGTTCGAGTACTCCAGACGTCATGCGGCGCAGAGCAGCGGAGTTTTCTGCGGAGTCTCGATTGAGGAGTAGACGATTCCACACCCCTTGATAGCAGAGTATATGGATGTTTTTCCAGAGGAGTTGCCTGGATTGTCACCAGACAGAGACATTGAGTTCTCGATAGACTTGGTTCCAGGAGCGGAACCCATCTCTCAGCACGTCTATCGAGTGAACAACAGTGAGTTGGTGGAGCTGAAGAAGCAGGTGGATGAGCTGCAGGACAAGGGCTTCATCCGTTCGAGTTCGTCGCCATGGGGTGCGTCAGTATTGTTTGTGCCGAAGAAGGATGGGTCAGTACGGATGTGTATTGACTATAGGGAACTCAACAACCTCACGATCAAGAACAGATACCCACTGCCGTGGATCGACAATCTTTTTGACCAGTTGAGTGGAGCTCGGGTATTTTCCAAGATTGATCTGAGGTCGGGATATCACCAGGTGAAGGTGAAGGTGAAGAGGGAGGATATTTCCAAGACCGCTTTCAGGATACGGTACGGGCAGTATGAGTTTTTGGTTATGCCGTTTGGGCTAACCAATGCACCAGCAGTGTTTATAAACCTAATGAACAAGGCGTTCCACCAGTACTTGAAAAAGTTCGTGGTGGTGTTCATTGACGATATCTTGGTATATTCCAAGACTGAGGAGGAGCACGAGGAGCATCTGCAGATAGTGTTGGAGACTCTCAGGAGGGAGCAGCTTTATGGGAAGCTCTCCAAGTGTGAGTTCTTCTTGGACCGGGTTGACTTTTTGGGGCATGTGGTGACTGGAGATGGTATCTCAGTTGACCCCAAGAAGATCGTAGCATTTGAAGCATGGCCAGCACCGACTTCAGTGGCAGAGATCAGGAGCTTCCTGGGGCTGGCAGGATATTATCGAAGATTTGTGCAGGATATCTTCCGGGTTGCAGAGCCGTTGACTCGGTTGACCCGGAAGGATACTGAGTATGTTTGGTCAGAGGAGTGTCAGGCAGCTTTTGATGAGTTGAAAAAGCGGCTTACGACAGCTCCAATTCTGACATTGCCTTCGGGATCAGGAGGATTCACTATTTATAGTGATGCTTCAGGGAAGGGGCTGGGTTGTGTCTTGCAGCAGCATGGAAAGGTGATTGCCTATGCTTCCAGGCAATTATGTCCCCATGAGAAGAACTATCCTACCCACGACCTGGAGCTGGCAGCGGTGATTTTTGCTCTGAAGTTGTGGAAGCACTACTTGTATAGAGAGAGGGTGGAGATCTTCACAGATCACAAGAGCTTAAAGTATGTGTTCACTCAGAAGGAGCTGAACATGAGGCAGCACAGATGGCTAGAGTTGATGAAGGACTTCGATATATCACTTCAGTATCACCCAGGAAAGGCAACGTAGTTGCCGATGCCTTGAGTAGGTATCCGACAGCTATGCGTTTGACCATGGACTGTCACTTGCTTGCTGATTTGGAGAGCCTGGGAATTGAGGTGATCGTGCCTGGAGTTCAGATGCAGTTATGGGGCCTGCAGATTCAGTCAGACTTGGTGGAGAGGATCATGTCGGCACAGTTTGAGGACGTTGCTCTGCGGTGTCTCCGAGAGCAGGTTCGAGCAGGATTGGTGGATGGCGAGTTTTCTCTTACAGAGGATGGTACCTTGAGGTACGGTTCCAGATTATGTGTGCCCAACGGGGAGCTCAGGGAGCAGGTTTTGCAGGAGGCCCACAGATCTCAGTACTCTATACACCCTGGTGCCAATAAGATGTACCGAGATCTGAGGGAGCATGTTTGGTGGTCCGGGATGAAGCGGGAGGTGGCTCGCTTCGTAGCTAGGTGCTTGGTCTGTCAGCAGGTCAAGGCAGAGAGGCAGAGGCCCGGTGGATTATTGCAGCCGCTGTCCATTCCCAAGTGGAAGTGGGAGCATATCACTATGTATTTCGTATCAGGATTGTCACGTACACCAGGAGAGAAAGACGCAATTTGGGTCATCGTTGACAGGTTGACCAAATTGGCCCACTTCTTGCCATTCAAGGTGGGTACGTCTACAGATAGGCTTGCAGAGATGTACATGCGGTAGATAGTCAGGATTCACGGGGTTCCGGTCAGCATCGTCTCGGATCGGGATAGTCGCTTTACTTTCCATTTCTGGAGGAGTCTGCAGATTAGCTTGGGCACTCAGCTTAAGTTTAGTACTGCATACCACCCCCAGACGGACGAACAGTCAGAGAGGACTATTCAGACGCTTGAGGATATGCTGCGGACGTACGTCTTGGACTTTGGAGGTTCCTGGGAGGATCATCTATATTTGGTGGAGTTTGCTTACAACAACAGCTTCCAAACCAGCATCGAGATGTCACCTTTCGAGGCTCTATACGGGCGTAGGTGTCGTACACCCTTATCTTGGGATGATTTTGGTGAGCGAGCTTTACTGGGACCAGAGATGGTTGTTGACGCAGCCAAGAAGGTGAAGCTCATCAGGGACAGACTTCGCGTGGCGCAGGACAAACATCGACACTGGGCCGATAGCCACCGGAGGCCCTTGGAGTTTGAGGTACAGATTAGAATAGGATTAGATTTAGGTTTGTTGTTGTATTTTATTGATCATGTTTGATTATTTATTAAATTGAGACCTTTCTTGTGATTAGGTTGGAGACCAGGTTTTCTTGAGGATATCTTCGACTCGTGGTACGATACGTTTTGGTGGAGGTGGGAAGCTTAGCCCGCGCTTCATCGGCCCTTTCGTTATCAGCGGGAGAGTCGGCGACGTGGCTTACAGGCTAGACTTGCCACCTGCACTAGTGGGTGTCCACAACGTATTCCAAGTATCACAGTTGAGACGGTACGTGGCTAACCCTAGCCATGTGCTTGATCATTCGACGATTGAGGTTGGGCCTTCTCTCAGCTATCCAGAGCAGCCAGTGGAGATTCTGGATCGACGGGAGAAGGTTCTGAGGAACCAGGTGATACCCTTGGTACGCGTCGCATGGAGGCATCATTCTCCAGGAGAGTCTACCTGGGAGCGGGAGGATGAGATGCGCGAGCGTTACCCATATCTTTTTGGACCTTGAGGTATACTTTCTATCCTTCTCATCAGTTGCGTTTCGCCTTTCAATTTCGAGGACGAAATTCTTTTAAGGAGGATAGATTTGTCACTACCACATTTCTAGTTTGAGGATATTTTTATCATTTTTGAATTATTTGAATTTAATATATTTATTAGGAATTTAAAATGATTTATTTGAATGGTGTGATTTAAATACTAGTTTATTTATTGCCATATGATTTTGGTTAGCCTAACCTAGATTGGACCTAACCTAGATTAGCCATAACTAGTTTAGTTAGCCACTTTGAGAATTAGTTAGTATTGGTAAGTGGTTTGAGTCATGTTTAGCTAAGAGGGTGGTTTGCAACTTAACTAGGAAAGAGCCCCAGATTTTAGGCCACATATTAGCCTTGATTTATTGCTAGCCATTAGATGAAACCTAAAAACCCTAACCCTAACTAAAGTGGCCAACCAAGACCCCCTCCTTGCCTATATAATATCTCTTTAGAAATTAGTGCCTCTTTCCATTAGTTCATCATTTTCCCTAAGAACTAGGTGAGCCTTTATTTTATTTTTTCTTCATAGTTTAATCAATAGAACTCTATTTTCATTGGGATTTCTTCCATAGTGTTCTAATCAATGTTCTCTTGCTGATTGTGGAGTCAAATCTCAGATTTGAATCAATTTGGAGAAGTTGGGTGGCTTTTAGAGATCCCCTTTTAAGAAGCTTTTGTGTTGAAGAACACACATAGGTATATTTCTATTCCACCATTAAAATTAGGTTTTCTTTGCATAAATACCTAGCCCTAGGTGTCCTGGTTCTGTAGGAATAGGGTTTGTCAATTTTCGTGTCCTGTACTTGTCCGTATCGGACACGTATCAGTGCTGTGCGCAGGTGTTCGACGAAATACCACAAAGGGCATTTTGATCGAGTTTTCGAGAAGTGGTTGAATAGGAAGTTGAGTTTTAATGTCGCTTACACGTTTTTGCTGGACTGCGGTATTTCTTGTGTCGCGTCGTGTCGCTCTGGACACGTGCACACGCGGGGTGCACCGCACGCGCGCGGGTAGCCTTCCCTGCTACCAGCATGCTCGTGCTCAGTGCACAGAGCACGTGGACACGCATGGCTGGACATGAAGCAAGAGGCATTGACTTTCGTGTCATCCCTGAGGTTTCGTGTCCTAAGGATGCGTGTCGGGTGCGTGCGGACATGTGCATTGGTCACGCGAGCTCGTGCAGGCTCGTACGTGCGTGTGTTTTATTCTGGACACTCGTGTGTCCTGTTTTTGGACACCACATTAACTGTGTGACACGTGCCTATATGATACATTAACTAAATACCTAGGTTTCATCATTTCATTGTTGATCGAGTGTGGAATGGAAATAATCCCCATTCGACTGATACACTGAGGTATCAGTGATATCAATCACTGTTCTTAAATTGTCCTTCACTAATTTTTCCTATTAAATATTATGTATTAGTTATGTTGTGATTACCTGAATATTAGACATCATGGTTTAGATTAAATTTTCAGTTTTAGAATGATTACATGATCGAACTGCATGATTGGGTTCCTGTTTTTTGATACATGGAGTATCATGCCTATCCTTAATTCGAATGGTTCAATTCTAGTTTTAATGATAACTTACACATATTTTATACATGTTATATAGGATTTTATGTGTTGGTTTCATGTGGAAAGTTAATTGGGAATCGATATCCTGAGAATCTGCCTTGATTCCTGTTCAATGATAGCTGTCTTGATTTCCTGAAATCTGAGTTCCATTTTAATGTTAATTAGTTGGTTAAAAACCAGGGATTGATTAAGATTGAACCCATAACTGAGAATTCATGGTGTAATATTGGTTAAGTTGTTGGTGGGATTTTGGTTTTGAATTGTCATTAGACTATTGAACTGAAACCTGTACACACTGTCAATCCCTGAGTTAATTCCCTGAGACACACACATACAGCTCACATATATTCCTACACACATGTCACATCTATTTTCCTGCCACACACACACACACCCTCACATTCCCTCACACACACAGTGCACTTTCATACACCTTACTATATTCCTGAGACGCACACATAGTTCATATTATACACTGCCTTGCATTTTCTATCACACTATGCTAACCTACACTCCTTGACACTTACCTTCACTGTCACATTTGAACTGAGACTCTTTACACTCAATCTGGAAATGTATACTGTCCATTACCCACTGTTGAAGAAAACAGAACCTGAGATTGAATTTAATTCCTGAGAACTGCATTCATATTTTACTGTTAGGATGATTTAATCCTGAGATTGAAATGTGAACTGGAAACCTGAGAATAGGGTTTTCGAAAATTGTTTGGTTGTTAACTGTTGGGTTGTAATGAACTGTCATTTCAATTGTCAATTGGTATCCTAAAATCTGAGAACTTATTACATGTCATTCTTTACTGTTTGCTTGTGTTACTGAGAACACAGTCCAGAGTTTTCCTCCAAATCATAGAACACATGAACATGTGACACACTCCAATTCCTGTCATACATTTTCCTGCACACATGTTACTGTGACACACTGGAACACACACCTACACAAAACCTGAGAATTGATTCCTGTACTGTTTGTAATTTCTGCCACACAACTTCTTAATTCCTGCCACTTGTAATGATTTGAGACCCTAAACTATACACACACAATGATTTCTAATTTCCCTCACATGAATCACAGCCACATACACACACACATATCTCATATGTTACCCCCTCTCTCTATGTATATATAATACATATATATATATATATATATATATATATATATATATATATATATATAAAATATATATATATATTTTTTTTATTATATATATATATATATATATATATATATATAAAAAAAAAAATATATATATATATATATATATATAAAATATATATATATATATATATATATATATATATATATATATAAATATATATATATATATATATATATATATATATATAAATATATATATATATATATATATATATATATATATATATATTTTTATATATATATATATATATATTTATATATATATATATATATATATATATATATATATATATATATGTATGTATGTCTACAAGTGTAAACCTAAATGCCTAATCTAATGTGATGTGTGAATGGTAGGGTGGCATTTATGGGAACTTCAATGTGTAATGTAAAGCCATATGGGATTTACATATTCTATATGTGTGATAGCTAGAGTACTAGGCATATCCTATGGTATATGTAAATATATATATATATATATATATATATATATATATATATATATATATATATATACTCATATATGTGAATATATTGATATATATATATGGTGTTGGCCTATAGGCTGTATTGTATTAGCTCATGGCCTACATGGCTATGACTCTGCATGAGTTATGGCCTAGTGTATGGCTAGTGCCTAGAGGATTGGGCCCATAGCCTATGGTTGTCCAACCTAGACTAGTTTGACCTAGTTTAGACCTCTTTGACCTTAGTTGACCAATTTGGACTAGTGTTGACCTAGTTTGACTTCTAGGGTTGACCGGAGTTGACCAAGAGTTGACTTGGCCTTGCTTGACCTAAATTCATGTATAATGCATTGTAGTGCTTCATCTTATCATTTTAGACTTGTTGTGACTTGTGTTGTTCTGATTAGGAGCCAGACACCTCTCCTCGGACAGTACATTTCAGTTGGACACTCAGATAGCAGGCGAGTACATTCTCTGATTATTTCATATCATGTTTAGGATTATATTTCCTGCTTTAGATTATCTTACTTGATGCTGACACGTTGGTAACACGGATTGGTACTATATGGATCCCTTCATGAGATGTTATCCCTCTAGGGAGCATCAGATACTTTTGTCTCATGTGTTTCACTTACATCACGTATCTCATGCTTCTATTATCATGAATCTTCGAGAATCTGCTAGTGACTCATGTACCCTCATGATCACCGAGCCTTCACGAATCAATTCATGAATCACCCTTTTTGGGCAACGTAGTATAATCATGAATCTTAACATAACTTGAATGGATCCTTGTGTATTGATTAGGGATGGAGGAGTATAAATTAACATGTGAATAAATTCAAGTAGTGTAATCATGAATCAGTCCTTAGCCATTCACATGTTTATCCAGTACTCTGAATCACTAGCATTGTCTATCTTTTGCATATATCATAGATATTTACTTACAGACTCTCTCTTATATTATGTTATTCTTCAGTTTCTTATATTTTATTCTCTAGCATAAATATATTTTCTTTCCTTCTATGACTTGTTGAGATGTATTGTGCTCGCTCCTGTCCTGACTGGACCTGTTGAAATATTACAGAGGATAAGGACGAGGCTGGCTGCCCTATATATTATGGGGCTACCTTAGATGAGATATTGGACCTGGACCAGCAGCAGGTCCCACTAGCAGTAGATGATACTCCTCTAGACTAGGATGTTTCATTTACATTACTCTATGGATGACTGTATATATTGATACTTGGGATTTGTGATGTATTAGACACTTAGACTCTCTGTTTGTACTTGTTGATTTCATTTCATTTCAGCAGTATCTATCTATCTATCCTTCTATCTTATCTTCTGCCTTAGTTGTAATTGAGTTTACATTCTGCTATGCCACCCCCATTCGGGGAGTATAAACTGTTTAGCTTATATTGTTAGATGTTGTGACCTAGGACAGCGTTCTACCGCCGACACTGCGGCGTAGGCTGGACGTACCCACGTCTCGTGCCCTTACTCTAGGGTACGGGTCGTGATAAAGGTCAATCTACGAGAAGCCCTGAATGCTAACATAACAGAAGTCGATGCCAAGTTTCTCCTTCTTCAGGAGCAACGGGCTCTACTTTTGGCTGATTCTAACGAGCACAGGCTGACAACGTCCAGCTTAAAGAAGAAACAACAAAATTCATACGCCATGTGGCCTTCTTGCTTCGTTAGAAGGAGTTGGACGACAAATATGCAGCTGACCTCGCCTCTGAGGCCAGACAGATGATGCGTCGTGAGGCTGAGCATCGTATTTTGGTGACTATAGAGACCAGGGCCAAAGGTTTGAATCGTCGTATTGACGAGCTCTCCGCTGACCCTTAGTTCCTTTATCCTTTATTACGTTACTTTTAGTTAGAGACGCAGTCGTCTTTTTTTTTCTTTGCAAATGTAGTCCTTTCACTTTCTGTTTTGAAGAAATAAAGAACTTTTTTACTTTTTTCATTCTTGTGATGAATCTTGTGATCTTTTGGTGGACCTATTATCTTTTGCGCACCTTAGTTTCTAGGTACAGATAATAAGTTGAGAATGGAGAAAACCGACATATTTACCCAGAGGTGATATGGACGTGGTAAATATGGGTTAATGATAGAGCTTTCCTACTCAGAGGTAATATGGACGTGGTATAAGTGAACTCTATAGGGATGTATAGAATAACTCAGAGGTGATGTGGACGTGTATGTTCTTATGATTGACGTGTAATAACGTCGGGGTGGTTGCACGGGATGTTTACTCAGAGGTAATGTGGACGTGGTAAACGTAGTAATGAGCACGAACCTACGCAATATAGAATTTTGCTTGTAGGGTGTAGAGAAGCAACTCAGAGGTGATGTAGACATGGTTGTTCTCCTACTGGGGATGCGACGGAACAACTGGGTTCCAGGAGCATGTAATTGTCAAAGGAGGGGCGTGAACTTGGTTTGTCAAGTTCATAAATTTTCTTACTGGAAAAGGGAAGTACATTCTGAAGGATGTCAGGAGTAGTACTTCTTTAGGAACTTGCCATTGATGGACATCATTAACAAGTCCCTATTAGGTTGAGCGAGACGGTAAGCACCATTTGAGTATATCGTCTCTTTGATGAAGGTTGCTTCCAATTTTGGTTCGAACTTTCCTGGTGTCTTGTCAGTCATCACCATCGGTCTCCTAACTGCCAGAACCAGGTCGCCTACTTGGAAAGTTCTCTGTTTGACTCTTCTATTGAAAGCCTATGAAATGCGGGCTTGATAAAGTTCAATGCACTGTTGAGCCAAGAGACGTTTTTCATCGAGCGCTTCCAACTCTTGTAGACTGTGACGTTGATAGTCTTCTTCCGTCAGCTGGTTCGTGATTGCCACTCAGAGTGAGGGTATCTGGATCTCTAGAGGCAGTACTGCTACGCTTCCATAGACCAATGAGAATGGTGTGTTACCCGTCAGAGTCCGTACCGTCGTACGAAAGGCCCAAAGGCATTCATCGTGCTTCTCGTCCCGACACTTGTTGGATGACATGACCTTTTTGAGTAGCTTGATGATGGTTTTATTAAAAGCTTCAGCCAATCCGTTTGCTACTGGATTGTAGGCGGTTGATGCCATATTCTGAATATGATTTTTGTTGCAGAATCTACTGAACGCATGGCTGATGAATTGTGGACCATTGTCGTAGATGAACCATTTTCGTGGATGATCCTTCGGGGTACCCCAAAATGATAGATGACATGATACTTGATTAAGTTGATCACCTTTAAGCTTTTTACCTCTATCAATGGTACTGCTTCTGTCCATTTAGAGAAGTAGTCGGTAATTGCCAGGAAAAGGCGGTGGCCCCTGGATGATGGAGGGGTGACAGGTCCCACCATGTCCATGCCCCAGGCTTCAAATGGCCAAGAGACAACCGTAGGATGTAGAGGATCTGATGATCTGTGGATGAAGTCGGCGTGTAGCTGGCAAGCATGATATTTCATTGCATACTCGACAGTATCGGCCATCATGGTGGGCCAGTAATAGCCCATGCGTCGAAGTCGGTCCTGTAGCTTAGGACTTGGTTGGTGAGCTTCGCGTGTTCCGTCATGGGCTTCACGAAGAGCTTCGGCTACTTCTTCGTTTGATAGACATCGGAGGAGAAGTCCATCGTCGGAGCGTTGGTATAGCATTTTAGTGTCCGTATCATAATAGAACCGGAGGGAGCACCTTTTAACAGGTACTGCTTCCTTCGGGTCTTCCGGGAGGATCCCGTAGATGACAAAGTCGATGAACAGAAATCTCCAGTCTCTGACATTGATGCTGATGTCAGTAATCATGGCATAACTTGTTCGCCTGCACAGATTATTCCTAGGACAAGCCAAATCCCGACCCACTACTGTGATGAAGTGTTGAGTCCCGACGGATGCTGCCATTGAGGCCGCGAGGCCAGCAAGAGCATCAGCCTCCAAGTTTTATAGTCGAGGCACATGTTCTATGAAGAATTTAGCAAAGGTTGAGATGATGTCCAACGCTGCTTTGTGATAAGGGACCAGGTCTTTATGGCGGACCTCGTATTGTCTTTGAACTTGATTGACAACAAGTTTTGAGTCACCGTAAGACTCGAGGTATTCTTCCCCCAGTTGCTTTGCTAACTGGAGTCCCATGATGAGAGCATTGTACTCTACAACGTTGATGGAGCACGGCTCTTAAAAGGAATAGGTACGCTGTATGACCAGCTTGTCGGGGGAGATCAGGACTACCCCCACTCCTGCGGTGATTTGGCCTTTGGGGCCTGTTCTTGAAGCACCATCGAAGAATATCCGCCAAATGGGGTTCTCTTCGGTAAGGTTTGATTCTCGCACTTCATCTGGAATGTCCTCATAGAGTCGGGACGATTCCAGAATTAGGTGTGCGGCTAGGAAGTCGGCCAGTGCTTGGCCTTTGACAACCTTTTGCGGGACGAATACCATGTCATATGGCGTCAATAGTATCGCCCAAGTAGCTAATCTTGAATTTAGAGCTCCCGGCTTTTTCACTCTGAACGGATTGACCCAGGAGATGACATGAATTATCTGTCCCGAGATATAATGGCGAGTTTTCTGGATGGCGAACACTAGAGCTAGACATTCTTTTTCGACAGAATTGTACTGGTGTTCGGTCCCAACCATTGTCCCACTGAGGTAGTAGATGGCCTGCTCATGGCCCGCATCATTGTTCTGGGTCAATAAAACGCCAAGGGAATGGTCCATTGTACGGACATAGAGTATAAATGTTTTACCTGCGACGGGTGCCACCAAGACTGGGGGGCTCGTTAGATAAGCTTTAATGTCGTCAAAGGCTTTCGGATATTCTTCCGTCCAGACATAGGAGACTCCCTTCTTCATGAGCTTGGTGAAGGGTTGGCATTTCCCGGAAAGGTTCGTGATAAACCTTCGGATGTATGCGAGACGTCCCTGTAGGCCTCGAAGTTCTCTAAGGTTCTTCGGAGGGTCCATGTCAAGGATAGCTTTAGTCTTCTCGGGGTCGATATGGATGCCTTTTGTAGTGATAATGAAGTCCAAGAAATTTCTACTGGAAACACCAAGGAAGGATTTGGCGGGGTTCATCTTGAGCTAATGTGCCCGCATGAGATCGAAGACTATCTTCAGATCTTGGAGGTGATCGCCTCAAAGATGGATCTTGACGGCGATATCGTTAATATAGCATTCGACTATTTTACAGAGGTGCTGGCAGAATATGGTGCTCATAGCTCTTTAGTATGTGGCACCTGCATTCTTCAGGCCAAAGGGCATTACTGTGTAGCAGTAAACCCCCTTCGGAGTCCTGATTGACGTGTGTTTTTTGCCGTCGGGGAACATCTTGATCTGGTTGTAGCCTGAGTACCTGTCCATGAAGGACATACGCTCGAAGTCACATGTGTTGTCGATCATTACGTCAGTAATCGGTAGTGGAAATTTATCCTTTTGGCAAGCTGAGTTGAGATCTCGAAACTCGATGCAGACCCGGATCTTCCCGTTCTTCTTTGTGACAGGAACGATGTTAGCCACCAGTCTGGATGTTGCTCTTCGTGAAAAAACCTGCTGTCTAGGAGCTTATCTACTTCTTTGTCAATCGCGTCCATAATATTGGGACGGAAGCGTCGTTGTTGCTGCTTAACGGGCTTAGCGTCAGGTAAGATATTAAGCTTGTGCATTATGACTTGTGGTTCGAGACCCCGCATGTCTTCGTAACTCCAGGCAAAGTCATCGATGTATTCTTTGACTAATTGGACCAAAGATTCTCGATCCTTTTCTGCTAAGCTCTTACTGATGAAGATCCATCCCCAAGGTCGATCTGCTCGACTTCGTCTTCAGTAGGGTATTCTCGTAGTTCAAAGCGAGATTCCTATTGCACGCCTAGGCATTGAGCCCAGGATTCTTCTTCGAAGAACTCTATTGTTTGATTGTCGTCTTCATCTTCTGAAGGATGTGCAGATGTCATATTAGCTGACAGCACCCGTAACACCCACTTTTCTAAAATGAGGGTAATTTTAAACTTTTGTAAAAGTTTATTATTTAATAATAGGATTTATAATTTATGAGAATTTTTAATTAATTTAATACTATTTAAAATTTGTGAATTATAATTTTGATGTGTTAGCTAGTGAACCCTAGAACTGTTGAGCCTAGAGACTAACCATGACCATGGAGACCTAACCATGTGATTAGAATGACTATTTACAACTTTTTAGGCTAAGGGTATTTGGTCATTTTGTGACTTTTGAATTATTTATGATTTTGATTAATTGGTGAATTTTAGATTATTTTAATAATATTTAAATTGATGTTATGATTTTGGTCATTTTTTATATTTTTAATATTTTGGGAAAATTTTATATTTTTAATATTATTTTTATTGGATTTGTTTAGTCGGGTTTGAGTTTCGTCTCGTTCCGACTTGTATTGTGACCCGGGTAGCTTAAACTCTATATGGGACCCAATATTAAGTTAAGCATGGCCCACAAAATCCAACACTTAAGTTAGTTAGTTAGACTAATTTTTATCATGTTAGAATGGTTAAGTTAGAGACTCAAAACTAGATCATTTTGACCCCAAACTTGAACCTAGTCTAGACTTAACCATATGAGACTAGAGAGGGGTAATTAGGACATTTCCCATTAGCCCTAATGGACTCTTTATGGCAGCCACCTTTAGGGGAGAATGATTCATTTTATTCATTTCAATCTTGCCACTTTTATTTTCCTTTTGTTCTTCCCTAATTTTAGAGAGCCTTCCCTTTGATTTGATCTCCAAATCAAATCATTCCTTCACCAAACCTTCCCTCAATCATTCCCATTCTCCAAGGGAAGGGTGCTACCAAGGATTGGAAGAGGAGTGCAAGGAGGAGTGTCCACTTTGAGGGATCTTCGTAACGTAGCCGTGTCCTAAAGGATTTCATTGGGATTCCACTTCTAATAGGTAAAACCCATCCTCTAAATCGATTTCTTTTGCATATAAATTAGTTTTGAATCCGTAGGATCCATCCTCATGCATGTGTCCCATTTAGATTCAAATTTAAGGCTATTTGGAGCTCTCATGAGAATTTTAGATATGTGTCTTGTGTCCTTGTCAAACCCATAATTTTAATTAATTATTTTAGTGCTTATTATTATTATTATTATAAATCATTTATTTAGGAAAATGGTATTTCTGGAATTTTAGTGTTGGTCAAACCAGTAAAAATTTTATTGTATAATTTATTTGCTAAATTATTAATTATTATTATTTTAGAAAAAAACATATTTTTTAGAAATATTATTAATCCTGGAATTTGATTGTTGGGCCTGACCCGTTCTGACTCATTCTGACCGTCCCGAAAACCACATATATAAATATTATTTTTCCTATTAAAAAAAACAAATCTTTTTCCTTTTAAAACTTTATTAACTCTTTTACTCTTAAACTCACTTTCTCTCCCTCTTAATTCTCTAACCATCAGAAGGAAAGGAAGTCATTCCTTTACCATCCGTTCGTGAGAGGCCGAGCTCTTCCCCTCCCGAACGTCCGTCGCCACCCCGACTATTCCGTTCATCTTTCGAAACCCCCATCTTTCCCCTATAAAACCCTCTCCTCTCCACCATACTTCATCCACTCTCCATCACAAACCCTCTTTTCCCCAAATCTCGTGCACTAGCCCGATCCACTCCGATCCGTACCCGGCGCACCTCCTCCCGGCCGACCCCAGTCCGGCGCCTCCGTCCATCGGCCAGCGCCCCGCCGGACCTCCGACCGACCCCGCCTTCCGGCGCCCGCCTCCACCCGAGCGCGCGCCCTGTCCAGCGGCTCTCCCCGCGCGGCCACCCACTTCCGGCGCCGTCCCCCGGCCGCCTAGCTCCGGCCAACCGCCGACCCCACTCCCGAGCGCCGCCCGCGGCACCGTCCGCCTCCGACAGCGAGCTCCCTGGCCCCGATCGGGACCTGTGCCCCTGCCTTAGCTCCGGGGCTGTCCCGCGGCTGTGTCCTAGTCGTTCCCCTCTGTCCTGGTTCCCACAAGGTTCCCGCGAGCTTTCCGCTGATCCGAACAGTGCTGTCCAGCGCTGTCCCGGGGTTTTTGAACCCGTTGTTCGTGTTTTCTTCGTGCCCCGATCTTCGGATCCTGACGTTCCAGCGCAGCCGTACCCCGGCGAGGCGCTGTCCCGAGTCGGTCCACTGTCCGCGGATTTCTTTTCTTCTTTATAACATCTGAGAGCTCTAGCCGAGCAACCCAAGGTATAATTCCTTTGTCTCGTTCCATTTTCGGTAGTCGATGATGAAATTGGTCCCCGATTCCTTCTCGGGAATTCGGTTCTTTGTGGGCGTAATGGTTTCGGAGTTTCCGAAACTGATTCTATGATGTTCTGTGGTTATTTCGAATTTTTCCGAAATGTGTTTTCTGGATTTTGGGTGCTGTGGTTTCCGATTTCATTTCGGGATTTCCGATTATATTTCGGGTTCCGATTAAGCTTCGGAAATTATTTTGTGAATTTAATTTTGTGTAAAAATGGTTTTAGAAGTTAATTTTTGGGTTTTCCCTGGTTTGGGATAATTGTTGGAGTTGTCTGCGCATTTTCCCAATTTTGGGTTGTCTCGAATATAGAGGAAATGCTGTCCAATTTATAAAAATTTATAAAAGCATTTCAAATCGGTTTTCGGAAATTATGGATTTTTGGGCGACGACTATACCGGTCCATGGGCCCTTAGCGAAATGCAAACGAAACCGGTTTTACCCGGACGTTGAGGCATTAGCTATTTTGACGATTTAACCAAAGTCTGAGACTCATATTATATTTTAATTAATTAATCTTATTTTATAATTAAATTGTAGGAAATTTTAGGACTAACCAATGTTTTCTTCTTATTTAAATTTATGTAAAAAGTTTGTAAAGGACATAAGCCCAGTTTTTATTACTTTATGTGGTTTTGTAATAAGTTAGTGTAGTTTTATTCTTTTCTGGTTTGTGGTTGGCGTAAACACGTAAAAATAGTAAAATAATTATTTTATAGAAAATCAATATTATTTTCTCACATTAAATAAATTAGGAAAAATTACAAGTTTATTATTTAAACAAATTTCACGTTTTTCCTCATTTAAAGAAAAATATTATTTCTAATATAATATAATGAAATACAAAGTTTTATCAAATAATTGAAAAAAATACGATTTTCCCAATAAAAAGTTAGATTGACTTTTCTTCGTAAGATAGTAACTCACCTCGATAAGCGCTCTAAGTAGAGTTGTAAATAAAACTAAAATTTGACTAGGGTTATGTTCTAGAGATTTCAACTAGATATGGTACAACATTGGTTCTATGATAGAATTTTCAAATTGTAGGATTTCAAGAACATACTTGACATCTTCTTCGGTTCAGACATCTCAATCCAGTCAATAAAATAAAGGCAAGTACAATTTGTGTTAGTTTACCAATTATTTAGTAATCGTTTTATTGCAAGTTTAAAGCACGATGCAACACGAAACTCTCTCTGAGAGCATTGACTGATTGACTGTTGGGTACTGGGGGAGTAGTGTAATGAGTATGACCACATCCAAAGTAGTATACTGACTGTGTTAGCTTACCCCTCACACACACGGGGATAAGCCATATCGTATCAATAGGATACAACTGTACAACCCAATTCGGTCATATTCATTGCCTATTCGTATCACAATATTTTAACTGCTGAAAAACTGTTTTTTTCAAATTGTTTAAAAGTGCATAACTCTATTATTATTTCAATTGTTGAATCATCATGAATTGTACCTTGCTCTCTCCTGACTGGAGACCAACATTTTTAGGTGATTGCGTCATCGAGGATCTGATGTCTAACTCTGGTCCCGAAGAACTTGGAATCCCAGAATCTTAAGAGCTGGATTAGTATTTATTTTTCTTTTGGAAACAAGTGTAATAATTGAATGCTGTATTAATGTTCGTTGTATTTCAGGCTTTTCAAATTGAATAAATTTTTTTTATATTTCGTTAGAATTTTATCTGCATGTGATTCACTGCTTGATACAGCTTACTGCCGCCGTCTCAACAACGGTACAGGCTGGGCATGATCCGATTCGACCCAAAAAATTAGGATCGGGTCGTGACATAGTTTTAGTGGTGGCCCATGCAGGTCAGATCTGTAAATTGATCTAGTCAACTTAGTCTAGACCATCGCACAGTTCTGTAACTTGACCTAGGGATAGTTGAAACTTTAGGAAAATAGACTTTAGAAACAACTAGAACACTTAGATGAGATACACCATGTTACATTATAGGGCCGAAAATTATTTACTTAAATATCTATTTTTGCCTGCTTATAGATTCGTAGGATACCTTGTTTATGTTTGTACCTAAACCTTATCTAGATTAAGTTGATTGTACCTTTGAGTGTCCCATGACTTTGGAGGTTATTTTTACCATAATTTTCAGGTTCTAGTCGACCTTAGGATTCATATTCTTTTTGGAATAAGATTGAATTCTTTGGTCTTCTTCTTCTTTACCAAACCTAAATTTCGAATTCATCATTACTTCTCTACCTTTAATTGAAATCTTGATTCGTTCGCTATGTAGAATTTCGAATTCTCTTAGCAACCCTGATAAATTCTTATCTACCCAATATATATCTACAACCATTATCAAACCTTTTGCCTTGATCTCCTTTCCAATTGACTAACTTTCTCGGAATCAATCCTGAATCAAAATTCTTCTGGGATCATTTAAACCTCAAGGTCAATTATTACCAGAAGAATTAGTTTAGTTCATGATTCTCTTAAAGGAGTTATTTTCAATTTCAATATTGATTGTTATCTCTTGAGTTATTCCAAAGACCGAGAATATTCTCATCTGTTAATTTCCTCCATTCATCTTGAAATCCTACTCTCTATGCAATTTCTTGATCAAATCAAGGCCTAGAAAGCTTCTATAATCATAAAGCAGGAACAGTCAGAAAATTGATCACATTTTTGAATCCATTCTATTGTTAAATTTCCTTAAGTCAAGAAGATTTTTTAGCTGTCCCAAAGCTATTTAATTTCTTGGCGTTACTAGACAATTTCAATTTGATTTCCTTGAATCAATGAGACTTACCTTCTCTCAAATTTTCAACTTTTCTTAGTTATGAAATTATTCTTCTCAAAATATTTTTGTATTCCCTGAGTGATTTGTCGGGAATATTATCATTGGTTTTTCTTACTTAATCTGAAGCGGTGATGCTTCTATCTTATCTAATGTTTGACTCAATTATTCAAATCAAGGTTGATCGTTTCATCTTTGAAATCGGAGAACAGATACTCCTCTTGATTTTTAGCCCCAGTCTCTTGAATCTCAAACACATATTTTGATAAATCTCTTGATCTCAGAAGAACAGTCATCTACATTTTCTATCCTGTTTAGAACTTTAAACTCGTTATAATTATTTAAATTATACCTCGATGTTTATTCATGATTTTGATCAAAACAAAATGTTCTAAACTCTATCTAGAAGATTCTAAACATGTTTACCATTTTATCTTGATATTTAGCAATCATGCCTCGAATCTGATTTTGTCTTATGAAGTAAACCTAGAATATTTTATAGCTTGGATTTTTAGAGTGCATGATATATAGGATATATGAGTTAAAATGTACAATGGTAATTAGTATCGAGGAAAGTTTGTGAATAGTTTGACATTGAAGATTAAAGGATGTCAATGTTAGGCATAGAGATGCACTCTAGGAAGGTGCATAGTGAATTAACTATAAAGGATAATCAAAGAAAAAATATTGGACTTAAAATGTAAATAATTGAGGATGACGAATTGTATGAATAGAAGGGTGCCAAAAAAAAAATAAGAAGATTGCACCCGATAATATGAACTTGAGTTTAGTGAAAATTAATAAAGGAAAAGATCTTATTTGAGTAATAATATCATATGCATCTTAGAATTAAATTTTATATTAACTTTGAAGAGTTGACACTTTTGATTTTAAGGAGAACAATTTTTGTAATGATAAGCCACAAGGAGTTTTGATTAAATATTTTCGAAGATGTAATTGATTGAATATAAAATCTACCAGTTGAGGGAAGAATATCATGTCGAGTAGAAATTGAAAGATTAGAGGATTTAAATAAATTTTTGTGATGTGGCTTCGAGTTTTAAATTAGTTGTCTCTAGATATGAGATATATATTTGAAACGTTATGATTTCAGTTTTGAAAGTAAATTTTTGATTTAAGGATCCCATTTAAAGGTTATCAAAGTTTTGAAATATGATTTTTTTTTATTTACTAATTTTCCTCATTTATTTTATGTAGGAATTTGATTTGTGAAATGACAGTAAGTTTTTTTTTGATATATTCGTTTGTCGAATTATTTAAAAACTTATGGTATTTTTAAAACTATTTTATAGATCCTCGCGGCAGGATAATTATATTGAGATGATCATCTTGCGCTTTATTAAAGGAGAGAGAGTATCCATGATTAAATTTAAATCTTTGAGAAGGTTGTGTTTGAATCTTCTGATGTTTGAAAATTGGATTTTGAAATAGAGATGGATGAACTATAGGTTAAAGAGGAAATCAAATCTGTGGAAGTTCTATAAATTGTTGGAGACGAGCATTATGTGACCAAGATTGAATTTTGAATTTTGACTTTTGAGAAAATTATTTTTTATTTGAATGAGGAGAAAAAAAAAACTTATTCATCGAATTAACATTAGTAAAAAAAAAATTGACTGAGGATTTGATTTGATTTTATGATCGAGTCACCAATTGATGTTTGAAGATGTTAATTTTTGGATACAAGAAATGGCATATTTGGATTCCAATTTTAATTAGCTTGAAAAACTTGAATGCGAGGATATAAAAAAAAATTGTGGATTAGCAATAAAGATTTTGATCTTATGATTTGATTTCTTACTAGAATTGGAATTGATGGGTAAAATTTTAAATTTGATATTTTCTAAGGTGGAAAGTGGAAGGTTTGTACGATTAAAATTTAAGGATAGAATTTATTTAAATAAAAGAGTTGAAGAATTGATATGGCACATTGACGATTTTGTAAAATCACAAGTTTTGAGGGATGTAGTATGATTGAATTTGATTTTAAGAAGATTATTATTATATTAAAAGATATAAATTTAAAGGTTGTATTTGAAGATTGAAAATTAAAGTTTGTTTGGAGCATTGAATTTAAATTTAACGTTTAAGGATTGGATTTGATTCAAAAATTTGAAATTTTGCGGAAAACCAAATTTCGAGGAGTTGAGAATATTGGTGATTTTGAGATTTGGCATAAACAGTTATTATTTATTATTTGAGTTGAAATTTTTTTTTTGGAGAATAGGATCTGTGGATTATTGTTCAAATTCGAATTTCGAGGATGAGCTTTGAAATGTTAATCAAGAAATATAAATTGGTTGGGTTTGATACAATATGTGATTGAACTAAAATTTTAGTGATGTGACTCATTAAATTTTAGAATTTACTAGTAGAGGTTAAAAGCTTAAATTTCGATGACGAAATTTTCTAAGGAGAGAAGGTTGTGAAACCCGTAATTTTAATTAATTATTTTAGTTCTTCTTATTATTATTATTATAAATCATTTATTAAGAAAATGGTATTTCTGGAATTTTAGTGTTGGTCAAACTCGTAAAAATTTTATTGTATAATTTATTTGCTAAATTATTAATTATTATTATTTTTAAAAAAACATATTTTTTAGAAATATTATTAATCCTGGAATTTGATTGTTGGGCCTGACCCGTTCTGACTCATTCTGACCGTCCCGAAAACCACATATATAAATATTATTTTTCCTATTAAAAAAAATATTTTTTCTTTTAAAACTTTATTAACTCTTTTACTCTTAAACTCACTTTCTCTCCCTCTTAATTCTCTAACCATCAGAAGGAAAGGAATTCATTCCTTTACCATCCGTTCGTGAGAGGCCGAGCTCTTCCCCTCTCGAACGTCCGCCGCCACCCCGACTATTCCGTTCATCTTCTGAAACCCCCATCTTTTCCCTATAAAACCCTCTCCTCTCCACCATACTTCATCCACTCTCCATCACAAACCCTCTTTTCCCCAAATCTCGTGCCCCAGCCCGATCCGCTCCGATCCGTGCCCGGCGCACCTCCTCCCGGCTGACCCCAGTCCGGCGCCTCCGTCCATCGGCCAGCGCCCCGCCGGACCTCCGACCGACCCCGCCTACCGGCGCCCGCCTCCACCCGAGCGCGCGCCCTGTCCAGCGGCTCTCCCCGCGTGGCCACCCACTTCCGGCGCCGTCCCCCGGCCGCCTAGCTCCGGCCAACCGTCGATCCCACTTCCGAGCGCCGCCCGCGGCACCGTCCGCCTCCGGCAGCGAGCTCCCCGGCCCCGATAGGGACCCGCGCCCCTGCCCTAGCTTCGGGGCTGTCCCGCGGCTGTGTCCTAGCCATTCCCCTCTCTCCCGCGGCTGTGCCCTAGTCGTTCCCCTTTGTCCCGGTTCCCGCAAGGTTCCCGCGAGCTTCCCGCTGATCCGAACAGCGCTGTCCAGCGCTGTCCCGAGGTTTTCGAACCCGCTGTTCGTGTTTTCTTCGTGCCCCGATCTTCGGATCCCGCCGTTCCAGCGCAGCCGTACCCCGGCGAGGCGCTGTCCCGAGCCGGTCCACCGTCCGCGGATTTCTTTTCTTCTTTATAACATCTGAGAGCTCTAGCCGAGCAACCCAAGGTATAATTCCTTTGTCTCGTTCCATTTTCGGTAGTCGATGATGAAATTGGTCCCCGATTCCTTCTCGGGAATTCGGTTCTTTGTGGGCGTAATGGTTTCGGAGTTTCCGAAACTAATTCTATGATGTTCTGTGGTTATTCCGAATTTTTTCGAAATGTGTTTTCTGGATTTTGGGTGCTGTAGTTTCCGATTTTATTTCGGGATTTCCGATTATATTTCGGGTTCCGATTAGGCTTCGGAAATTATTCTGTGAATTTAATTTTGTGTAAAAATGGTTTTGGAAGTTAATTTTTGGGTTTTTCCTGGTTTGGGATAATTGTTGGAGTTGTCTGAGCATTTTTACAGTTTTGGGTTGTCCCGAATATAGAGGAAATGCTGCCCAAATTTTTATAAAACTTTATAAAAGCATTTCAAATCGATTTTCGAAAATTATGGATTTTTGGGCGACGACTATACCGGTCCATGGGCCCTTAGCGAAATGCAAACAAAACCGGTTTTACCCGGACGTTGAGGCATTAGCTATTTTGACGATTGGACCAAAGTCTGAGACTCGTATTATATTTTAATTTATTAATCTTATTTTATAATTAAATTGTAGGAAATTTTAGGACTAACCAATGTTTTCTTCTTATTTAAATTTATGTAAAAAGTTTGTAAAGGACATAAGCCCAGTTTTTATTACTTTCTGTGGTTTTGTAATAAGTTAGTGTAGTTTTATTCTTTTCTGGTTTGTGGTTGACGTAAACACGTAAAAATAGTAAAATAATTATTTTATAGAAAATCAATATTATTTTCTCACATTAAATAAATTAGAAAAAATTACAAGTTTATTATTTAAACAAATTTCACGTTTTTCCTCATTTAAAGAAAAATATTATTTCTAATATAATATAATGAAATACAAAGTTTTATCAAATAATTGAAAAAAATACGATTTTCCCAATAAAAAGTTAGATTGACTTTTCTTCGTAAGATAGTAACTCACCTCGATAAGCGCTCTAAGTAGAGTTTTAAATAAAACTAAAATTTGACTAGGGTTCTGTTCTAGAGATTTCAACTAGATATGGTACAACATTGGTTCTAAGATAGAATTATCAAATTGTAGGATTTCACGAACATACTTGACATCTTCTTCGGTTCGGACATCTCAATCCAGTCAATAAAACAAAGGCAAGTACAATTTGTGTTAGTTTACCAATTATTTAGTAATCGTTTTATTGCAAGTTTAAAGCACGATGCAACACGGAACTCTCTCTGAGAGCATTTACTGATTGACTGTTGGGTACTGGGGGAGTAGTGTAATGAGTATGACCACATCCAAAGTAGTATACTGACTGTGTTAGCTTACCCCTCACACACACGGGGATAAGCCATATCGTATTAATAGGATACAACTGTACAACCCAATCCGGTCATATTCATTGCATATTCCCATCACAATATTTTAACTGCTGGAAAACTGTTTATTTCAAATTGTTTAAAAGTGCATAACTCTATTATTATTTCAATTGTTGAATTATCATTAATTGTACCTTGCTCCCTCCTGACTGGAGACCAATATTTTTAGGTGATTGCGTCATCGAGGATCTGATGTCTAACTCTGGTCCCGAAGAACTTGGAATCCCAGAATCTTAAGAGCTGGATTAGTATTTATTTTTCTTTTGGAAACAAGTGTAATAATTGAATGCTGTATTAATGTTCGTTGTATTTCAGGCTTTTCAAATTGAATAAAATATTTTTATATTTCGTTAGAATTTTATCTGCATGTGATTCACTACTTGATACAGCTTACTGCCGCCGTCTCAACAATGGTGCAGGCTGGACATGATCCGATTCGACCCAAGAATTTGGGACCGGGTCGTGACAGTCCTACTTGATATATCCCAAATTAGGACACCCCATGTGTATGTATGTATGATAATAGTTTAAATAGATATTTAAATTCAGTTTTAGAACGGTTAGAGAGTGGATTAATCTTAGTTAGGATGGTTGGAATTAGTTTCATTTGGATACCTATATTTGTATCCAAGTATCTTGGCCTATATGTGTTCTTTTGTCCAAAATAGCTCAAATTCGTCATAATATTCATCTACGTTTTTATTAACCAAAGTAACTTAGAAATATCATAACTTTTAGCTTAGAACTCCGATTTATCTCCCATTTTTTATAAAAGAACCGTATCGAAGTTAGCTTTCCAAATATATATTTTAATAAGCTAAATTCTTTCTGTAACTTTTTGTAGAATTATTTGAGTGTCAGTTATACGAAAGACGAACGTGTTTCGGTATTTTTGCGATTTCGGGAGCTTTCGGAAACAAAATTGCAATCCGTTTGAAGTTTCGGAAAGCTAACACAAAGGAATACAATATAATTTAATCCTAGAATTTAGTAGAGGCCCAATTGGTACAGTATTGATTTTAAGTAAAAGAGTGACTATACGATATATGCATTTTGTGTTACCTATGAGCCTATGTAGTATGGATATTAAATGAATATAGAGTATGTAATACATGATATGTTAGATGAATAAAATAATATATATTCTCTTTATATTAATGCATATATATGGTTGAATGCAAGCATGTAGGAATGCAATTAATATAATGTATGTAAACAATGCATAAATGCATGAATGAAAGAATGATATACAATGTATGCATGAAAGTATATAATGAATGCTAGATATGAATGTAAGGTATACATGTAATGATAGATATGAATGCATAAAATATAAATAATATAATGCAATATCTAATGATAGCATGTATGGTAATGTAGAATATAAGATGCAAGCATGTATATGTCCACTGTTTTCCCTTTTCCTTACATTTTCCTTCCCTTCCCTTTCCATTTCAGTTTTTTCCTCCATTTTCCCTCTTCTATTTTTGTATGTTGTATACAATGTATATAATGTATAGATGCATGTAAGTATGTAATATGCATGAATGACTTGTATGTAATAAAAATAAGTATATGTATGCAACTTAATGATATGTGAATGGATATAATGCCTGAACTAAAATATGCATGCAAATGGGATATAAATGAATGTATAAATGCATGAATGAATGTCACATATGAATGAATGAATCAATCAAAGGTGTAAGTAAAATATAATGCATTGTAATGAATGTTAACATATATAATGTATAAAAGTATGTATGTAAATGTGCGTGAATGTATATATCTATGTAACTATGTAAATATGCATGATGTAACATATGCCTATATATATAAATATGTATGTAATATGGATATGCATGTATGTAAGAAGGTATGTATTTATATATAGTATCTATTTTATATTATGTATTGTTGTGGTTCACATTGCCTTGGGGTGGTATGTGAGTACTAGCCTAGTCTTGGTTAGGCCTAGTAAGACTTGTCTGGGTTAGGTTGACCTAGTTTGACTAGTGCAGTTGGCTAGAGTTGACCAAGAGTTGACTTTAGTCTAGTTTGACCTGGACAGCATGCAGATGTATTTTATATTTCATTTACCATCCCACGTATATGTCTTGACTTGTGTTGCTCTAAATAGGAGTCAGGTACCTCATCTCGAACAATATATTCTTACAGTTATTCAGATACCAGGCGAGTACATTCTCTGATCATTTCATAACTTGCTTAGAATTATATTCCTGCTCTAGTTTACCTTATTTGATGCTGTCACGATATTATCACGGATTGGTACTATATGGATCCCTACATTGAGATGTTATCCCCCTCGGGAGCATCGGATACATCATGTCATGTGTTTCATGTACATCATGTATTCCTCACTCTCATGTTATTCATGTTTCTCATGTGCTTAATGCTCGTTCATGCATGCTCGTGTACTCTTATGTGCTCTCATGTTCGGTCATGTTTCCCATGTATCTCATGTATAACCTATACTTCATCTGTACTCATTTATGAGCCTTCATGTGAATTTCATGTGCACCCATTTATGGGCCCCCATGTGAACTTCATGTGCACTAATTTATGAGCTCTCATGTATACTTCATGTGTACCCATTTATGGACTTCATGTGAAAACCATGTACGTAACATAACTTGTCTGGATCCTTGTGTATTGATTGGGGTATGGGAGAGTATAAATAGTCATGTGAACAATTCTAAAGTAGTATAGCCATGTACGCCTCTTTAGTATAGTCATGTGCAAATCAAGCCGTTCACATGTCGACTTGTACTCTAAATCACTAGTCACTGGTAGCTATCTACTTATAGTAGATATTTTCATTACAGTTCTCTCTCTATTTGCATCATGTACTTTCTTTCAGTTTCATGTATCGTACACTCTTGCATGTTTATATTCTCTAACCTGTTATGATCTGCGTGAGATGTATTGTGCTTGCTCCCGTCCTGACTCGACCTGTTAAAAATTTTACAGAGGACGATGAGGAACCTTGTACCCCTTACCTTGGAGCTTGCCTAGATGACACTCGCGACCTGGACCCCTGGGGAGGTTCAAGCAGCTGCTGAGGACGATACCTTGTCTAGTATAGATAGCTTAGACTGTTCTTCTTTTGATGTTAGTTGTTGTCCTTGATTTCAGAGTTGTATATTTTAGAGATGTTGAGACTTATGTTATTTCATATTTGTTGTACCTCAGTTGAGGATTTTTCTATCTTTTCTATCGTAATATATTCTACCTTTAGATGTGATTGAGACTGAATTCTGCTATGTCACCTCCATTCGGAGTGTATATACTGTACAGGTACCTTATACATTGTTAGATGATTGACCTAGGACAGCGTTCTACCGTCGACACTGCGGCGTAGGCTGGGCGCTGTTACGTACTCGTACCCTCACGGTGGGTACGGGTCGTGACACGTTTTTAGTGGTGGCCCATGCAGGTCGAGTTTATGTAGTGGTATTCGAACTAGAGTATCACTACATCCTGCAGTAGGATTAGGATATTTTTGAAGGTACTCAATCACAGTTAGGATTCCTTGAGAGATTCCTGGGACGACCCTTGAGAATCTTATTTAAACTTCAATTTGAAATTATTTCCCTTGTTTGTTGCTCTCACTCCTTGATTATTGAATTTGATTTTGTTGAATCGTTGTTGATTTTGATTTTCCTATCGAGATGAATTTTATGGCCTGAGTTACGATATTTTCTGATAACATATGTTGACGGGAATATAGGGATGGTAAAACGTCTACTTGATTATGGAACCTGTAGTTTATCGCAGCCATATTAGCTGGCGTGGCAGAAATATAGGGACCTGACTTCGGATGTACGTGTCTTGGTTATGAGATTTGGAATTTCTTGTAGCTATACTAGTCGGCATAGCGAGAATTTCAGACGACATAATTATAGAGGTGCATGCCCCAGTTATAGAATCTATCGCAGCCTTGCTTACTAGTATGGCGAGGGCTCTGAGTAACATGATTTTGGACAGACGCATATGATTATCAGATTGTAGCTTGAGAAGGTTTTTAAACATATCATCTCTATCGTACCATTCTGTTGTTATAAATTGTATTCCATCATCAAATAACTTAGGAGTAGGAGTATAAGTAGGAGTAGCTTAGCTGTTATTGTAAATCTAGTGTAACTTCTTGCTATAATTTTTTTTTCTAATACAATGAATCGATGATTTTGCTAGACCTTAACTTGGATTTGATATTATAGCTCTGATTTCAAAATGGTTCCTCCTTTTAAACAGATAAGCAGAACAGATTTTATCATTATTTCTTTCTTGCCATTATTTCTTGTATTACCTTAAAATATATATATATATAGTGGACACAGATACTTGCCTGACACGTATGCATACTACACTTGATTACCAACCTATCTAAATGCATATTAATATGTTTGATATTAATTTCTCAAAATCCTAATATTTCTAATATAGTACAGTATCAGTGACTAGTTCTCTGTTTTCCAGATTAAATTCGTAAATTAAATGTAAATTTCATGTTATTAGTCGTTGTTTACATCACTGCACATGTATGTTATATACTGGGTTTCAAGTTTTAAAGAAATTGGTTGAGTTTTGTGTTTAAATTTGTCAAATCTGAGACTGTGTGCATATTAACCCTTTAAGCCTGAATTCTAAGTGATTAATCAATTTTACAATATTTTAAATATAATATTTTGAGCCGTATACATTGTTGTATGTAGGGATATAATGTTAGGTTTCATACTCTTACATGTTAGGTTGTGGTTGTGGTAAACGTTGGGTTGGTTTTGATGTTCGAATTTCTCCAAAATCCTAAAAACTGAATACATGTTAACATTTTTACATTGCTTTCAAATGTGTAGTTCAATTTCGGATTAATATGTAATGTTGAACTAAACTGAATGATTGAACCCTTCATTTCAAGTTTTAACCCATGTACACTTGACACTCTACACTAATGTTCACAACTGCCATGTAAGCCTAACCCTTCATCTCCATGTTATGTTCATAAATATTTTATATATATATATATATATATATATATATATATATATATATATATATATATATATATATATATAGTTTATGCATACATGTTATAATGTATATAGATACATAATTAAATATATACCTCTCTATACATATAGATATACATATATATATGGTTAGCCATGCATGTTATGAGTAAATAGCTTGTGCCTTGTAGACTGTTTAACCAATATGCCATGAATAGTGTAACTTGATAGCTATTATTTTGAGACCCAAATCCTTCTATACACTTTCATGTATATTTCACACACACAAGCCTACTATCTAACCATATGAACATGTCCACATACACCCATACACGCACTAACCACATAACCTTTATATAATGTTAGCTTTTCCCTCTCTAACACTCTCTCTTTCTATATATATTATATTGTGATTGGATTCAATGCTATTGACTTTCGTTCCTTAAACTTTTGGTTTTGATTTTTCTTAAATAGTACCCCTTTATAGATGATTAGTAGTTATCTTATTTTATTTTTGATAATTACCAGTTTTCATATAGGATGATAGACTGCCTTACAGCCTTGATGATTGTTGTTTTTGTAACTTTTCTAGTTCAACACCCTTGATTGCTTGTATGTTTTGATACCCTGGGATTGTTTTGGTCTAGTGTGACTAGTATACCTAGATGAGACTTTCATTACCACCGTATGCCATGACCCTGTATGCCGTCCTTTTAAATTGTATGATTGATTAAGTTTTGAGACTTTGATTGTGGGAGTTTGACCTAGAAGGGGTAGGAACATTTTAATTTCGAGGACGAAATTTTCTAAGGAGGGTAGACTTGTAACACCCACTTTTCTAAAATGAGGGTAATTTTAAACTTTTGTTAAAGTTTTTAATTAATTTAATACTATTTAAAATTGGTGAATTATAATTTTGATGTGTTAGCTAGTGAACCCTAGAACTGTTGAGCCTAGAGACTAACCATGACCATGGGGACCTAACCATGTGATTAGAATAACTATTTACAACTTTTTCGGCTAAGGATATTTGGTCATTTTATGACTTTTGAATTATTTATGATTTTGATTAATTGGTGAATTTTAGATTATTTTAATAATATTTAAATTGATGTATTATGATTTTGGTCATTTTTCATATTTTAATATTTTGGAAATTTTTTATATTTTTAATATTGTTTTTATTGGATTTGTTTAGTCGGGTTTGAGTTTCGTCTCGTTCCGACTTGTATTGTGACCCGGGTAGCTTAAACTCTAGATGGGACCCAATATTAAGTTAAGCATGGCCCACAAAATCCAACACTTAAGTTAGTTAGTTAGACTAATTTTTATCATGTTAGAATGGTTAAGTTAGAGACTCAAAACTAGATCATTTTGACCCCAAACTTGAACCTAGTCTAGACTTAACCATATGAGACTAGAGAGGGGTAACTAGGACATTTCCCATTAGCCCTAATGGACTCTTTATGGCAGCCAGCTTTAGGGGAGAATGATTCTTTTCATTCATTTTAATCTTGCCTCTTTTATTTTCCTTTTGTTCTTCCCTAATTTTAGAGAGCCTTCCCTTTGATTTGATCTCCAAATCAAATCATTCCTTCACCAAACCTTCCCTCAATCATTTCCATTCTCCAAGGGAAGGGTGCTACCAAGGATTGGAAGAGGAGTGCAAGAAGGAGTGTCTACTTTGAGGGATCTTCGTATCGGAGCCGTGTCCTAAAGGATTTCATTGGGATTCCACTTCCAATAGGTAAAACCCATCCTCTAAATCGATTTCCTTTGCATATAAATTAGTTTTGAATCCGTAGGATCCATCCTCATGCATGTGTCCCATTTAGATTCAAATTTAAGGCCATTTGGAGCTCTTTTGAGGATTTAAGATATGTGTCTTGTGTCCTACTTGATAGATCCTAAATTAGGACACCCATGTGTATGTATGTATGATAATAGTTTAAATAGATATTTAAATTCAGTTTTAGAATGGTTAGAGAGTGGATTGATCTTAGTTAGGATGGTTAGAATGAGTTTCATTTGGACACCTATGTTTGTATCTAAGTATCTTGGCCTATATGTGTTCTTTTGTCCAAAACTACTCAAATTCGTCATAATATTCATCCACGTTTTTATTAACCAAAGCAACTTAGAAATATCATAACTTTTAGCTTAGAACTCCGATTTATCTTTCGTTTTTTTAAAAGAACCGTATCGAAGTTAGATTTCCAAATATATTTTTTAATAAGACAAATTCTTTCTGTAACTTTCTGTAGAATTATTTGAGTGTCAGCTGCACGAAAGACGAACGTGTTTCGGTATTTTCGCGATTTCGGGAGATTTCGGACACAAAAATGCGATCCATTTGATGTTTCGGAAAGCTAACACGAAGGGCTACAATATAATTTAATCCTAGAATTTAGTAGAGGCCCAATTGGTATAGTATTGGTTTTAAGTAGAAGAGTGACTATACGATATATGCATTTTGTGTAACCTATGAGCCTATGTAGTATGGATATTAAATGAATATAGAGTATGTAATACATGATATGTTAGATGAATGAAATGATATATATCCTCTTTACATTAATGCATATATATGGTTGAATGCAAGCATGTAGGAATACAATTAATATAATGTATGTAAGCAATGCATAAATACATGAATGAAAGAATGATATACAATGTATGCATGAAAGTATATAATGAATGCTAGATATGAATGTAAGGTATACATGTAATGATAGATATGAATGCATAATATATAAATAATATAATATAATATATAACGATAGCATGTATGGTAATGTAGAATATATGATGCAAGCATGTATATGTCCACTGTTTTCCCTTTTCCTTACGTTTTCCTTTCCTTCCCTTTCCATTTCAGTTTTTTCCCCCATTTTCCCTCTTCTTTTTTTACATGTTGTATACAATGTATATAATGTATAGATGCGTGTAAGTATGTAATATGCATGAATGACATGTATGTAATAAAAATAAGTATATGTATGCAACTTAATGATATGTGAATGGATATAATGCCTGAACTGAAATATGCATGCATATGGGATATGAATGAATGTATAAATGCATGAATGAATGTCATATATGAATGAATGAATCAATCAAAGATATAAGTAAAATATAATACATTGTAATGAATGTTAACATATATAATGTATAAAAGTATGTATGTAAATGTGCATACATGTATATATCTATGTAACTATGTAAATATGCATGATGTAACATATGCCTATATATATAAATATGTATGTAATGTGGATATGCATGTATGTAAGAAGGTATGTGTTTATATATAGTATCTATTTTATATTATGTATTGTTGTGGTTCACATTGCCTTGTGATGGTATGTGAGTGCTAGCCAAGTCTTGGTTAGGCCTAGTAAGACTTGTCTGGGTTAGGTTGACCTAGTTTGACTAGTGCAGTTGGCTAGATTTGACCAAGAGTTGACTTTAGTCTAGTTTGACCTAGACAACATGCAGATGCATTGTACATTTCATTTACCATCCCACGTATATGTCTTGACTTGTGTTGCTCTAAATAGGAGTCAGGTACCTCATCTCGGACAGTATATTCTCACAACTATTCAGACATCAGGCGAGTACATTCTCTGATCATTTCATAACTTGCTTAGAATTATATTCCTGATCTAGTTTTCCATATTTGATGCTGTCATGATATTATCACGGATTGGTATTATATGGATTCCTACATTGAGATGTTATCCCCCTCGGGAGCATCGGATACATCATGTCATGTGTTTCATGTACATCATGTATTCCTCGCTCTCATGTTATTCATGTTTCTCATGTGCTTCATGCTCGTTCATGCATGCTAGTGTACTCTCATGTGCTCTCATGTTCGGTCATGTTTCCTATGTATCTCATGTATAACCTATACTTCATGTGCACTCATTTATGAGCCTTCATGTGAATTTCATGTGTACCCATTTATGGGCCCCCATGTGAACTTCATGTGCACTGATTTATGAGCTCTCATGTATACTTCATGTGTACCCATTTATGGGCTTCATGTGAAAATCATGTACGCCTCTTTAGTATAGTCATGTGCAAATCAAGCCATTCACATGTCGACTTTGTACTCTAAATCACTAGTCACTGGTAGCTATCTACTTATAGTAGATATTTCCATTACAGTTCTCTCTCTGTTTACATCATGTACTTTCTTTCAGTTTCATGTATCGTACTCTCTTGCATGTTTATATTCTCTAACCTGTTATGATCTACGTGAGATGTATTGTGCTTGCTCCCGTCCTGACTGGACCTGTTGAAAATTTTACAGAGGATGATGAGGAACCTTGTACCCCTTACCTTGGAGCTTGCCTAGATGACACTCGCGACCTGGACCACTGGGAAGGTTCAGGCAGCTGCTGAGGACGATACCTTGTCTAGTGTAGATAGCTTAGACTGTTCTTCTTTTGATGTTAGTTGTTGTCCTTGATTTCAGAGTTGTATATTTTAGAGATATTGAGACTTATGTTATTTCATATTTGTTGTACCTCAGTTGAGGATTTTTCTATCTTTTCTATCGTGATATATTCTACCTTTAGATGTGATTGAGACTGTATTCTGCTATGTCACCTCCATTCGGAGTGTATATACTATACAGGTACCTTATACATTGTTAGATAATTGACCTAGGACAGCGTTCTACCGCCGACACTGCGGCGTAGGCTGGGCGCTGTTACGTACTCGTACCCTCACGGTGGGTGCGGGTCGTGACAGCACCTTCCTGAAGATTGGGCCGACGCTGGTGTCGAAGTCCCAAGTTGAAGCCTCAGACGAGTGAGAATGTGTGACGTCTTCTTCTTCTGAACTTTTTAGGGTTGTTGGGGGCGTGATGTACCCCACCCCCATCAAGTACTGTGATAATAGTCTTGTGGCTTCCTTTTCGGAACAGAGAGTCATAAGGGAAGACGTCGACCCTTGCCATAGTTTAGACCCTGGCCGCTTTTCAGGTTGTCACCCATCTTTTGGATGAGATACTTGGCTCGATCATTGTACCGGTAAATTTATATTCTGTCGGTGTCGGGTTCTGGCTCTGTCGGTGGAAAGTCTTGGTGACGCCTGACTTTACCGAAGATGATAGGTTTTTCGTCATGGTTCTGAGGCGGGACTATATAACAAACTCTTTGGTACAGGACGACTCGATTTACATGATTAACAGTCGTTATTTGTGTTTGCAACGACTGTAGAGCATTATCTAGAGTATACATGGCATTCCAATATGTAAGACTAGAATAATTGATAGACACCCTTTTATTGATAAAATATGAGATCTTGTCCGGAGGGATTACATCATCGAGGGATGGTGCATCCATATTGGCGGATATGTATTCTCCTAGTTCTTCGTTAGTGAGTACTGAAGTAGCCTGAGGAGGTTCGGGAGAACCTATTGGGAGATTAGCCTTTGTCGGCTCTGGTGTCGATAGAGATACATGATCCTTCTCTTGAAGCTTAAGAGGGGATGAAGACTGAGGAGGTCTGCCTTTAAGCCACATCTTGAGAGGTGCCTTAGTTGGTATTTTGGTGATTGGTGCCTTTCCATATAGTTTTGCTACGAGAGGAGCCGTCACTTGGGGAGGCTTCCTCTACAGTCGTATCTTCAAGGGGGCTTCAGTGGATGCTCTGCCTAGAGAAGTTGGTGCCCTTTCACGAAGTTCGTTGATTATCATTTCTGCCTCCAAGTCAGCTTCGGCTTCATCATCGGCATCGTTGGCTTCATTTTCGAGATAAATTAACTTGTAAATATCAGAGTCAGTGAAGAAGGCCTCATTCCTTCTGAAAAGATCGACATCAACGAACTCTGTTTAGACTATGCCATTGGTGGATACATACTTCATACATTGATGGAGAGTGGATGGTACCACCATGTATTTGTGTAGCCACGGCCACCTAAACAAGATGTTGTAGTTGACGTCCGCATCCACAACATAGCAGCCCATTTCGGTCTGGAGATCACCGATATGATACTTCACCCGGATCTTCCCCAGCGGCTCACTCTTGCTGGCGTTGAAGCCACTGATTGTAGTGTGAGATGCTGTCAGACGATGCATTAGGATTCCCAATATCTGAAGCAGAGTCCCGGGGATGATGCTGAGAGAAGACCCCGGGTCGATCTGCATCCGATCCACCATGATGGCCCCAACATACCCTGTGTAATACAGCAATCAGTTGTGACGGTTGTTCTTGAGTAGCATGTCTTGTTGAGTGAATATGATGTTGGGGATGATCTCCCCCACACCATGGTAGAATGGACATATTGTTGGATCGTCCACAGGCTACTTGACCTGACTGATGAAAGACTCAGCATCCTTCAGGGCTTTGCAGAGGGCTTCTCGGGTATCTTTAGACAGGCGGAGGAGCTCGAACAAGGACAGCCAAGCTGGAGTACTGGCAAGTTGTGCCAGTATGTCGAAGTTGTGGGGTTTGGTTAGCCCTGAAGCATTGTCACTTCGTAGAAGCCTGTCGAAACGGACCTCCTTATGCTTTTGTTTGTCAGCTGCTGGAAGTTAGGATTCATCTTGAGCAGCTGAGGTGGTGAAGGGAGGTACCACTTCGACAGGGGCTTCCTCAGGCTGAGTATTCTGGTGTGAACGTGTTTGTACAGAAAGTGCCTTCTTGGGAGAGGAGGTCACCATTCGGCAAGACTTGGTCTTCTTGCCTTTAGCTTTGGAGGTACAATGTACCCCCAGTTGAGTCAGTTCTAGGGCGAGATCTGGGTGAACCCACATGATCTCCCCCCGAGATGTAGTGAGTGGAATCAGTCCACTCGCGTTGTCACGAGTCGGCGGAAGGTTGACCACCTTTAATGTCGCCTTCGGGATAGGGAAACACCATAATGAGTTGTAGTAGACGGTAGGGAGTCAACTAGAGCGACACCATGCTGGTCGAGACTGTCTTCTCTTCGTAATCGACTGAGATGACGTTCACATTGATCATGTGTTGTATGTAATTCTTGAGGATGTAGCAGTCTTGAGTTGGATGTCCAATGAACTAATGGTAGTGATCGTACCTCGGGTCACCCACTCTGTCCACCTCGTCGGGATGCTTTGGATCAGGCAACTTGATCTTTTTGCTCTGTTTTAGCATCTCAAAGAGTTGTAAGGTGTCCTCGTAGTTGAAGCAGTAGACCTCCTTCAGCCTCGGTACAGGTGGAGGCTTCTGAGAGGGCCCCTGTGTGCTCTTTGAAGCGTTGATAGTCAATGCCTGAGTCCCTTTAACCTCGCACCCACTGTTGCTGGTAGCAGGCCGTTTCCTTCTGTCATCAAAGGTGGGGAAGTTAACCCCTAGTAGACGAGCATTACGTGCCTTCTTCTCAGCAGCTTCGGTCCCGATAATCAATAAACTCCAATCGTGAGGCTTGGTGGAGTCAAGCTAGAGCTTGATTGCAGGAGTTATGTTCATCCTGTAGGCATTGGTCAGTGCATTTTCTGGCATACCCGGAGGCAACCTTAAGCATGCTTGTCGAAAACGTTCGATGAAGGCTCGAACAGTCTCCTTCTCTATCTGGCACACTTCTATAAGAGATGACATGGTCATGTCCTTCCCACCGTCGTAGAATCGGTCGAGGAAGAGGCGTGTCAAGTCATCGAAGGATGATATGGAGTGGTCAGGGAGACTGCAGTACCAGTCGTAAGCGACTCCCTTCAATGCCCCGATAAATAGGCTGGTGAGTAGGGTGTCTTCCTTTAGGAGATGTCCCATTTGAGACTGGAAGTAGGTCAGATACCGGTGAGGAGAATCCTTCATGTCGTATAGCATTAGTGTTTGTGGTTTATACTTGGAAGGGTAAACCACCTTGTTCCACTCGGGGGGGGGGTAAGGTTACGGAATTCCCATCTTCTGATATTCTTTCTGCATGTTTTGTGCTTCAAAGCGCTCGCACAAATCTCTGATCATGTCCACCAGCTCTTCTGTAGAACTGGAAGCCGGTGAGGGCCGTAAGGTGTGAAGCTCGGCATTTGAAGGAGCCGACGTCCGAGGTACAGTGTGATGTTCTGCGCCTGAAGATACCCGTTGAGGGGGTATACTTGAATCTCCATTGGCCCCTGCATCGGGACTGGTGAAGACAGGTGCCCTTGCTAATAGTTGAGATGCCAGAGTGGTCCGAATCTCAAATACCATTTGAGTCAAGGATTTCATGGTGGCAGAGAGGGTTTTGAGGTTCCCTTCCAGGGTATCCATGTACTGCATGATGTCCGGAGCTGGAGCGTCTGACTCTCCTTCATCACCACCCCCAGCCATAAAAATGGCATAATATGGGTAGAAGTGGATAGATCGATTGAGGCTTCGCTTTCGACCTCACTTTCCAGCGGATGAGCTTCCCCTTTTGAGACCTCGTACTGGCTACCCCCAGCTACCTCAGGATCGGTTACTTGAAGAATGTCCTCATCTTCAAGCGAAGGGTTGTCATGGATAGCAGGAGTTTGATCACTCCCAGCTGATGCTCCCGCTAAAACCTTCTTCCTTGACCGGGTGCTCTCAAATACCCCTGAGGACAGGACCATCGTTTTGCTTTTCCTCAGCTGGCTCTTGGATAATGCTACTGAGGTCGAGGGACTGGTGGTTGTCTTTCTCCCTGATGAATGGGAGCTGGAGACAATATGGCACGAAGCGACCTTCGGCTGTGACTCATCTTCAACTGGTACCTTCTTTCCGAGACGACGTCAGATGGGTGCAAGAGATTGTAGTCACTGGAACACAGACTGCCTGGATGATGGAGCCGTTGTTTTGCAATGGCAGCTGTGGATGGTGACCATGGCACAAGTGTGCCCTGCGAGGGGCGCATCGTTCTTAATGATCAGCTCTCCTGATCTGCGTTTGTGAGTGATCACATTATGCAATTCACTAGGGAAGAGTTTCAGTTTTACACCTTCTTCAGGTGCTTGGCGAGGCCAAGTGCTGGGGTGGTCATGTGATTGCTGCACCCAATGAACCAGTTCTAGCGCATGAGATACGCCCAGATCATTGGTGGGAGAGCAACATGTATTTCGACTTAAACCCACTTCATGCACACAACCAACGTGGGCACATGGGTTCAAAGTCACAAGTGTTGCCTCGCACGACTTGGTTTCAAGCACAGAAGATGCGCCCAAGCGAAATGGAAACTTTTAGAGTCGGCTCGTATCTGGTACAAACGCACCCGAGTCGACTCTGTACAGTTTACCATCGGCAGTGCGCATACTTTTGAGCACGCATCTCCGGTTCACTATGGGCATTGCATATTTGGGATACATGGCCTTGCTGCCTTCGATTTCTTCGTACTAGCCCGCGAAGGCGAATAGTACTCAGAAACCAACTCATCCTCGTCACAACAGCGAGTGATTCTGTCAAAGACAGAGGTTCTCGCCTGCACGCCAGAGTACATACGGGGGAAGTTAGATGCGCCTTTGTTTCGTCGTCGCATCTTCTTCGACTAGAAAGAGGCTAACTGGGGAATGCAGTCAACACTGCGTTTCCCTTGCAGATGCAATGCACTGGCGAGCACATCTTGCTTGGTGAGAACGTCCGCAGGAAGGGTGGACTGCGGTGGTGCATCCCCTTCAGTGGTGGTGCTCGGTACACCTCCTTTGCGCACCTAGACTTGGCGAGTTTTCTTCGGCTTTGGCAGCTGCTTCGAAGGACTTGTGCTGCCTTTAGAGATGAACTCCTCGTACGCTTGTTGATTGCGGCGCACCACGAGTGTCTTGTGGGAGGAGCCAAGCCAGATGTCATCAGATTGTGACATAATTTTCTCGTCAGAAGAGAAACAAGTCCCCTGTAGAGTCGCCAACTTGTTCGCTATCGAAATTATGATAAGGTCTTTTTGATTGATAAACCTTGCTATTTCAATTACAAACATAACAGTATACAATGTAGGACTTAGACGTAGTCCTAGGAGGACACTTTTATTTTTATCTGGGAACTGTATCGGTGGAGGAGTGGTAATGCATTGACTCCGTTGACGATCTGACGACGATCTTGGACTATCTGAAGGTCTGGGTTGCTCTGGATGCTAGTGCGTTTTGAGGAGAAGGAGACGTTAAGGGTCTTTTCTCGTTTCTGTCTGTGGATATGATCTTCGATTTTTTTTCTGTGCGTGTGGATGAAGGAATAGTCTTTCTATTTATAGACATCAGACTGGTCTGCTCATGAGCGCATATGTAGGATGTGCCTGTACGTAGTAATACCACATGGTTGATACTGTAGGGGACATGGACGATGTGCCCTGAGTCGGAGCTGAATCTGCTAAACTGCTCTGTTGGGCTGCGATGGAGCTGACACATGGCAGTCGCGAAGATTCGTCTGTTGCTGAGATCTTGGGTGGTTAGCACACATTCTTGAGCAGAACTGAGTCAAAAGACACGCGGTTCATATTTATGGCTCAAATATCTCATATTTTGTGGGGGGAATGATCTGTCAGGATGCGCCTAGGATCTGGCGCATGGAGCGACTCAATCTATAACTTTTAGTGGTCACAGATAAGTCTGGGCGCATGGCTTTTGAGGAGCATGCAGAACCTTGGGCGCATAGCTGTGGAGGCGCATGCAGAGACTTGGCTTCTGTCTTTTGGGATCAGGAGTAAGTCGGGGGCGCATGGCTTTTGAGACGCATGCAGAGCTTTGGGCGCGTGGCTGTGGAGGCGCATACAAGTGATGGGTCGGCCACGTGGCAAGGACAGCTGTAGCTGACAAAATATAATGATAAAGATGACGTTGGCGGCTCTTTATTTTCTGCAAAAAGCTGTCAACTGTTTAGTCTTCGGGAAGCTTGCTGTCGACTCTATCACATAACACTAAATGCTTGATGGTGACGAGTTGAAGTGGGCACATCAGTTTGTGTCCCATTAGGCGCATGGATGTCCCATTGGGTGCATCGGTATGCAGTGCATGGTACTGACGGCGCATCCTTATCGGCCCGTCTATTGAGTTTTTCGAGGTATTAATGGCTATTATGACTTTTTTGAATACGAAGAGACAGATTCATCATCATAAATGCAAATTCATTGTACTGACTTCGGTAATGTTGCCACTTGGCGCATGGGTTTGATTTACCCTGGCCTATAAGTACCAGCGTGAAGAGAAGTTTTGTTTCTTGTTTTACTTTTCTTCCCTTCATAGAGACGAACTCGATCGGTCCCCTGTCTTGGCGAGTTGGCGATAAACTCCTTCTGAAGATGAAGATGTGTCGAGCTGGTTTTTTCACCACCAGTCCTGTAAAAGTGCCTGTTGCATCCAAATATCGGGATCGTTGTGTCCCGACACAGGCTGAAGGTACCTGTTGCATCCAAAGATCGGGGCGGTCGTTCCCCAATTTTTGTTATGTTGGAAGAGCCGCAGGTCGGGGCTACCTTGCCCCGATTTGGTTAGGCTAGAAGAGCCAATCCTCCAGCTAGAGTGCCCGTATGCTGACGAAGAAGTGATTCTCTCTGACTATGTACGGGGATGCGCATACGCTGAGATGCTGGAATGATGCGCCTGGCTGTACGTTGAAGTGATGTGTTTGGCTGTAGCACTGTGCCTGACTATTGCTTTTAGGATTTTCTCTCTTTTGTAAAAGAATTCTCCTTTGTAAAAGACAAGTAATAGACTTTCATATGATATAAAAGCCCCATTTATATGTCTCTACTTCTTTGTTGTTTTCTGTTGTGCAAAGTATTCTGTTCCTGGCGCATGTTGATTTCTGGTGCATGAGAGTTAGGGCGCATGGGAGTTCCGGCCTTAGATGCGCCTGAAATTCCATGCTTCTATAATATGTACATAGTACTTTCCCGTCCGACTACTACACATGGATCAAGTCACGACAATGAGTCACAAAATACGGTAAAACAAACACGAAAAAATAAGATATCATTGTAGAAGCATAAAAAAATTTCAGCAATGAAGCCCCATGCGCCCAAGCCAGTAATGCTCTGTGCGCCCAGCCAGTGAAGCTCTATGCGCCCTGCCAGTGAAGCTCTTTGTGCCCAGCTAGTGAAGCTCCATGCGCCCAGCCAGTGAAGCTCCACGCGCCCAAGACTAGCTTCCCCAAAAGGAAGGCACATAGTCTGAGATATGGCTATACGCCCAAGCCTGAATAGGTCAAAGCCATGATCAAAACATGTACCGAAGCGCACGGCCACGTCAGTCTCCACGAGCAGTCGTGCACCGAAGCATGCGGCTACGTCAACACCACGACCAACCCATGATCTCGCAGCCTGCATGCGCCTACACTCTATGCGCCCAAGGCATGACTATGCGCCCATATGAAAACTAGTGTGTTTCCTTCATGTGGGCGCATAACATCATTCCAGCTCAAGAACAACTATAAAAGGGGGGCCTCATATCTCTTTAAAGGACTGAATAGAGAGCATTTTGAAGAGCCAAATTGCTGTACTTCTTGCCAGTGAGCCAAGAGTTAGCAATTTTCTTAGGTTTTCTCCCACTTTTGTAATCGGAGTGTCAACGGAGTTAAGGAGCATCTGCCGCTCGATCTCCATCGTCCTATTTCCAAAATTCTTTTTTGTACTCGGGGATCCTCAGCGCAGGATCTCTCAGACGTACTCGATTTGTGGTGCCTTGCACCAATAAAGAAAATACATCATTTTTTTCTTCTTTTTTGTGTGTGTCCACAAAAATGGCAACTCTGCTAGAGACTATATTTTCCTCTGACGAGAAAGTGGTGACGCAATCCGATACCGATAAAGTGGGGAGCACTCAGAAGATGCTGATCGTAAAGTTTGATCAGCAGGCGTTCGAAGGGATGCTCTCGAGAGATGGGTCTACTCCCTCAAAATCAGCGAAGCCAAACAAGTCTCGCAAGACTTGGCTTCCGAAGGCTCGCTGCGCATATCCTGCTAGCGTCATAGCAGATATGCAACTGGAGGACTCTGTCACATGGGCGCACGACTCTACCACAGAAGTTTCCTAAATGGAGAAGGCTCATACCGTTCCGGGCTCTACTAGCCCAGTGACTTCCTTTCTGTACAACCAACAACAGGGTGTTTAACACCCGAGACTTGGCAAAGGAAAACACTATGATGCCAATAATCGGGGTGTGCGACACTCTGGAAAAACCCGGCGAGGCTCACAAACGAAGGAGGCAAAACGGGAAGAAAATAGCGCTGTTCCACCAAGCATGCGCCCAAAGCCATGTGCCCAAGGGAGTGTTTGGGCGCATAACCCCAACCAGAATACTTTTGTCTTCAGCAGGCTGGACATCCAGGGTCATGCGCCCAAGGCTATGTACCCAGGCTCACTGGATCCATACTATGTGCCCACATCAAGGAGGCTCAGACATGCTGTCAAGGAGCATGCGTCCAAAGCTAGTCTCCAAGGCCTATGCACCCACAACCAAAAGACAGGCCCCAACTGTATAGCATGGGGCTATCTTCAAGGACATCACAGAACTTAGGTGGGGGGGTTGCTCCTGCATGTTAACTAAGTCTGGATGCGCCAACTCTCCTTACAAACCCGCATGCAAAGCTCGGCGATGCATGCAACATGGGTTGTAAAGTAAAACTCCCTTCCGCTGACTTGCGTAACATGATAAATCATAAGCGTAAAGCGAGGGAGGACATAACAATTCATAATGCACATCCATGCACAGTATTGTTATCAACTATTGTTGCTCCAAAGCAACAAGAGTGCCTTAGAGAAAGTCCGTGTTTCGACGGCTGCACTTCTCTGACGATGAGAAGCCACTGTTTATCCAACATGGCTTCATGGGGTCTCCCTTATGGAAGCCCCAATCAAAGACAGTGGGCTACGAACCCAACTTTCTCTCTCAGTTCCGCGAGAAGAAGAAGAAGAAGCCTACCAACAGATGGCCAACAGGCTGTCACATCTGAAGGAGTCCATATGTGTCACGACCCGCTCCCGAATAACCGAGTACGAGTTCGTGTCCAAGCCCAGCCTACACCGTGGTATCTGTGATAGAGCATCTTGTTCACACAATACATCCTCCACAAATACAATAGAACACAAACACAAATCGTACTCAGTAAGGACACATACTAAGGAAATAAGATTATGATAGATAATGAAATAATAATATCCAAAACCAATGACAAAGAGACTGAAATCTAGAAAAATAAAATAAGATCCATCCGGGAACAAATCTGGTCCATCTAAGAAAGTAAACTAAAGCATGCATAAAGGTAAGTCTAGATCCCTCCAGAGATCGATCATGGCTCCTGAGTGTCTCTAACAATCAATAACAGTCAATGATACACTAAGAAGGATACAGTAACTATGGTGTCATAGTTGTGTCTCGATGAACATCAAGCAATGACTCAACAAGATATCAAACAAGAAAACTATAGAGTAAACGTTATAATGAACTAAAACATAAATACAATACTGTACTTGCCTGAATCCTTGCACAAACTGTTGCCACAAGTAGAGGATAAGAGGAATGCCGATCTAGAAGCTGTCAACCTATAACACATATCGCACCACGAACCGTGCACGAAAATCACAAATCAATTCTAATGTTCAAGTTCTAAATTCATGGAATAGTGGCTAATTGCGTTACTAATATAATAATAATTAATTCTAGAATAATTCACTTAAAAACCTAATTTAACCTAATAATAATTTGAATATAATCTAAACATGCAAGTTTGGCCATCAAAAGTCATGTTTCCAATTTTGGAAATTATGGCACGCAAATCGAGGCGTACCGCTGACTATCTAGTAAAATGATGTGAACTCTATATTTTGAAAGTGCACCTTAGTAGATTTCTGTGCCACGAGTAAGTTGGAATCAACCGTGCCACAAAATCACACTTTGGTCAAAAGATATCGCCGTTATGGCTAATCGTAACCAAAATGGTGATCAACTCATCATTTCTGAGTTCAACAGAATAACTAAAATACTATATGAACGAAATAATTTCTGGAAAAATTATACGTCGTAGGGCTCTATGTTAACTTTCGAAAACTTCAAACGGTTCATGATTACGATTTCTGGTTCCCCCGGAATCCCAAAAACACCAAAATGTGTCAAGTTTTGAACAACCGACACTCTACGAATTTTCCAGAAATTTAGGAATAATATCTATGAAAATAAATTACATATTCAGAAAGTTTACCTTGATAGGAATCCAACCAAAAAAGGCTCGCAAAAAGCACATCAGAGTTGGCAGGAATCGCTTCGGGAAGTCGGAGAATCACCGGGATCAAACTCCAAAAGCCGGCCAACAATAATCTAGGGTTTCCTGATTTTTCGAAATATAATATATATATAGAGCGGGTCTCAGCAGGTCGGTTCGAAGCTGTGATCTATGGCTTCGCCACGTGGCAAGATCTTGTCGCAACTGCCGAATTAGTGTACGGCCAGATGGCCATACTGCTTCACCTAAGCTGACTAGGAGTCAGTTTGTAAGCCGAGCTTAAATAAAGAAAACACAGTCAACACTAGGCTGACTGACAGGCGGGCGCGCCCCCACTCAGCGGATGGCTGACAGGTGGGCCTGCCTTGCTGACTAGGTAATTTAAATTAGAAAAATAGGTTTTTAATAATCCAGAAAACAGTTTTTAAAGCAATTTTAATTACAGAAAATTATAATAAATATTAAAAATAGCCAGAAAAATATGAAAAATTCTAGAAAATATAAAATAGCATAATGAAGCCTAGAAAATATCTGGGGTCAATATTTGCTCATAAGCTTGCACAATAAATTCTAGAAGTCTTAGAAAATAGGTTTTTCCTATATTTAATTATCTAAAAATTCCAAAAAAATTGTAGAAAAATACAGAAAATATATTTAACCTAATAGAGCCTAAAGAAAAATACTGGGTCTCAAAATAGTCACAAATGGCCTCAAAACAAATTATGAAAGTCATTCATAAATATAAAATCTTCATAAAATAAATATCTAAAAATATATAAAAATGTCTAAAAATCATAATAAAATATAATATAGCTATAGAATGCATATAGACCCTATCTAAAGATCATGTGACCACAAGATGGTCATAAATCACCTGTGGGCTTAGTCACAACTTCTATGATCATAGAAAATTAAATATAAACTATTCAAATAAAATGAAAAAAAATATCACTAAATTATAATCGGGGTGGCAGATGCCACATACTATCCCCTTTAAAAATATTTTTGTCCTCAAAAATCAACATGTCATACTAAATAACTTCTACAGGCAAACTATAAAATAATTCCTAGTCTATATCATGGAAAGGTTTAAAATCTAAGATAATTAATCTAGCATACTACTATACATGCGCACTAATTATAACTATGGAAGGCTTTAAGATGACCTATTTTATTTACCTCTACTTACAGGTCGAGTCACAGCTACAATGCTTGCCCTTGTCCTTGCTGTAGTCCTTCTTGTCCTCTCTGAGTAGGTGTTTGGCCTCGACGAATAAATGATGTTGGACATTCTTTCACTTGGTGCGTAGCTGATCCGCACGATAAGCATTGTCGTAACCTTTTGCGACAGTGATCAAAATGATGATCGGGCCCCGACAGTAGGAGCATGTAATAATCGCCTGATTCTGATTCTGTTGTTGTGGTGCTGGGGCTCTACCAGAAGGTTAGAATTGCTACTGCTGGTGACACTGATGCAATAAACTATTCTCTGGATCGTTAGAACGTTTTGACGACCCTGCTTTGCTGATGCCTCCTCTATAAGCGTCTCGGTCCCTCTTTTGCTTGCGCTTCAACTCTTTTTCGACCGCCTGTACGACTTTTAAGATCCCTTCGTAGGTTGTGGCTTGACTAGTGGCGATAGCTATACAAATTTCATGTGATAGCCCTTTTCTGAACTTCTTGGCTTTGGCTGCAGGGGTCAAGGCATCTGCGAAGCGACTGAAGCGGGAGAAATGTGTGGCATACTCGTCGATGGAGAGGTCGCCCTGCTCCAGGCTCTCGAACTCGTTCTTTAACTCTTCTTTGGCTGCGTCAGGGTAGAACTTTGTCTTGAATAGCTCCTTGAACTCTTCCTAAGTCACGTCTAGTACGGTGAATCGGAGCTCGTCTCTATACCACGTGCAGGCGATGTCGTAAAGCTGCATGCTAGCTGTCTCGACCTTCATATCTTCAGGAATTCGAGCCATCCGGAGGTTGCGATCCACGTTCTCTAACCAGTCGTCTGCGTAGAGAATGCCTTCCGTTCCTTTGAATTCCCTGGGCCTAAGGTCCATAAAATTCTTAGAAGTTTCGGGGCACATCGGGGGAGCATCTCTAGTCTGAAGGGCCACCCTCAGGGTATCACAGAAGATGTCAGCCTGCCGCATTTGGAAAGTAATGAGTTGCTTGCTAGAAAATCCTAAGGAGTGTGGCGTTGTCCACCGCAGGTGTTGGGGGTAGAACTGGTGCTGGATGCTAAAGGGGTGATGGCTTATGGAAGGGTGCTGGCTGCTGGAAAGGTGTTGGTGGAGGAAACTGTGGTGGTGGCGAGGTCGACGGAGGGAACTGTAGAGGTGATGGAATACAATCACGACAAAATCTCGTAGTCTGCGGCTGGGGCATCTCGCCTAAGTAGGTGAAGTGGCCTCCGTAGGTCGGTGGAGTTCCGTTCGCGGAAGACCCGCCGACAGTTGCTCGGGTGTTCAAGGGAGCGATATTCCGGTCTTGAGAATCCATTAGCTGCAATAAAGGAAAAGCATTAAACGGCAGAAAGATTCAAGCAGGATGCAAATCAAGAAAAGGTTAAAATCAAAGGTGGAGATCAGTAATCAAACGTGTGGAGGATGTCCTTAAAATCTAATCCTATTCGCAGGCCCGCAGTAGTACGACTAACTTAAGTACTACTACGAGTTCACAGTCTTTGCAAAAATGGACCTGCATGGGCCACCAAAAAAACTTGTCACGAGCCGCTCCCGGATAACCGAGTACGAGTTCGTGTTCAAGCCCAGTCTACGCCGCGGTATCGACGGTAGAGCACTGTCTAGTACACACAATACATCCTTCACAGATACAATAGAACACAAATACAAATCGTACTCAGCAAGGACACATACTAAGGAAATAAGAGTATGATAGATAATAAAATAATAATATCCAAAACCAATGACAAAGAGACTAAAATCTAGAACAATAAAATAAGATCCATCTGGAAACAAATCTAGTCCATCTAAGAAAGTAAACAAAAGCATGCATAAAGGTAAGTCTAGATCCCTCAGAGATCGATCATGGCTCCTGAGTGTCGGTACCAACGACGTCAGCTCTACCCACTGCTGGTCCATAAGATGAAGTGCTAGAGATACTCGCCCTCACCTATAACAACGATCCAGTCAGGAAATAAGCAGAGTACAACCATATTGCAATTAATGTTGTTAGTCCAAAATAAGTTAGGTCAAACGAGAAACCAAGAAGGGAAAGAAAATATAAAGAACTAGCAAGACAAAAACTATTTGGATATAAACTAGCACTAGCAAGATATGAACTAATGAGATATAAAGTGGTGAAAGTAAACTAGCAAGATGTGATCTAACAAGATATGAACTGGCAAGATGTGAACTTAACAAGATAATAGACTAGATAAAGAAAAAAATAGGAACCACTATATGTGTATAAAATACCTTCTAATACGTGAATGGCTGGGCTAATACGGCGCATCATAGATGGCTATCATTCAGTAATTGGTACGGCTAACTCAAACACGGTTGTGTATGACTTAGCTATCATTCAGTAACGATAATTGGTTTTGTTCACGTATTTACCGAGTATTTCCCCTCCCGACTCTTTAACAATCAATAACTGTCAATGATACACTAAGAAGGATATAGTAACTATGGTGTCATAGTCGTGTCTCGATGAACATCAAGCAATGACTCAACAAAATATCAAATAAGAAAACTATAGAGTAAACGTTATAATGAACTAAAACATAAATGTAATACTGTACTTGCCTGAATCCTTGTACAAACCGTAGCCACAAGTAGAGGATGAGAGAAATGCCGATCTAGAAGCTGTCAACCTATAACATATATCATACCACGAAACGTGCACGAAAACCACAAATCAATTCTAATGTTCTAGTTCTAAATTCATGGAATAGTGGCTAATTGGGTTACTAATCTAATAATAATTAATTCTGAAATAATTCACTTAAAAATCTAATTTAACTTAATAATAATTTAAATATAATCTAAACATGCAAGTTTGGCCATCAAAAGTCATGTTTCCAATTTTGGAAATTATGGCACGTAAATCGAGGCGTACCGTTGACTATCTAGTCAAACACTGTGAACTCTTGATTTTGAAAGTTCATCTTGATAGATTTCAGTGCTACGAGTGCACTGGAATCAACCGTGCCACAAAATCACACTTTGGTCAAAAGATATCGCCGTTATGGCTAATCGTGACCAAAACGGTGATCAACCGATCAATTCTGAGTTCAACAGAATAACTAAAATAATATATGAATGAAATAATTTCTGGAAAAATTATATGTCATAGAGCTCTGTGTTAACTTTTCGAAACTTTAAACGGTTTGTGATTTCGATTTCTGGTTCTCCCGGAATCCTGAAAACACCAAAACGTGTCAAGTTTTGAACAACCGACACTACGAATTTTCCAGAAATTTAGGAATAATATCTATGAAAATAAATTACATATTCAGAAAGTTTATCTCGATACAAATCCAACAAAAAAAATGGCGCACAAAAAGCACGTCGAAGTTGTCAAAAATCGCTTCGGGAAGTCGGAGAATCACCAGGATCAAACTCCAAAAGTCGGCCAACAATAATCTAGGGTTTTCTAATTTTACGAAATAATATATATATATATATATAGAGCCGGACTGAGCAGGTCGGTTCGAAGCTGTGATCCGTGGCTTCGCTACGTGGCAAGATCTTGTCGCACCCGCCCAATTAGTGGACGGCCAGATGGCCATGCGGCTTCACCTAAGCCGAGCTCAAAATGAAGAAAACACAGTCAGCACTAGGCTGACTGAAAGGCGGGCCCGCCCCCACTCAGCGTGTGGCTGACCGGTGGGCCTGTCTTGCTGACTGGGTAATTTAAATTAGAAAAAGGGGTTTCTAATAATCCAGAAAACTGTTTTTAGAGCAATTTTATTTACAGAAAATTATAATAAATATTAAAAATAGCCAAAAAATTATGGAAAAATTCTAGAAAATGTAAAATAACATAATGAAACCTAGAAAAATATCTGGGGTCAATATTTTCTTATAGACTTGCACAATAAATTCTAGAAGTCTTAGAAAATAGATTTTTCCTATATCTAATTATCTAAAAATTCCAAAAATATTGTTGAAAAATACAGAAAATATATTTAACCTAATAGAGCTAATAAAAAATATTGGGTCCCAAAATAGTCACAAATGGCCTCAAAATAAATTATGAAAGTCATTCATAAATATAAATCATCATATAATAAATATTTAAAAATATATAAAAATGTCTAAAAAATATAATAAAATATAATATAGCTATAGAATGCATATAGACCCTATCTAGAGATCATGTGACCACAAGATGGTCATAAATCACCTGTGGGCTTAGTCACAACTTCTATGACCATAAAAAATTAAATATAAACTATTCAAATAAAATAAAAAAAAATCACTAAATTATAATCGGGGTGGCAGATGCCACAATATGGGTACTCGGTCAAAGACAAGATTCCGTATGGACGACGAAGACTCCCAAGCTGGGGGTAGTATTCCTTCAGAGTCTTAAGCGGATGACCTCCACTCTGGGGGTAGCCTTCCAGAGGACGATGATCCCTCCGAATCCGATGGCGACTATCTACCTCATCTACCTGAAGATGAAGGATTTGTCCACTCGGAGACAGACAGTATCAGCACCAGTTATACTATTTTCTCTGTTCATCCTCGCATGTTATCTACATACATGGCGGACGAAGAAAGACCTGAAAAAGCCAACGATCAGACCAGCAAACGGTTAGAGGGTCTGGAAACAGCATTCGCCAAGATCACTGATATGCTTACCAGTATCATGGCGGTTCAAGCTGCTGGGGCTGTTCCTCTACCTCAACAAAATGCCGCGGCTCACGCTAGCCCATCTCACAGCAACAACCCTCCTTCACTAAAAAAGGAGTATCATTTTGTTGCGTCTCCCCCAAATCTTACAAATATCGGTGGTGATCCTTCGCCAACGATGCCTGACAACCGTTCATCAACCCTTTTCCAACACCTGCTCAATCAACAGGATGCAATTGATTCCCTGGTCGCTCGTCTGGACACCATCTCACACAAAGACGAGCTTCAGAAGATGGAGATATCTCAACCGTATCCCTCTGAGTGGGAGAACGCTATTTACCCTCCTAACTACAAGCCGCTGACACTGAATTCATTTGACAGGTTGACTTCTCCTCGTCAGCACATGACGTACTACAACACGCAGAATCTGCACTTATCTAGAGACGATCCATTTTTATCGAAGCTGTTTATTAGCACCTTGCAGGGGGGTAGCTTTCGAATGGTTCTGCAGTCTGCCTGACGGATGTATCAATTCATTCAAAGACTTGGAGAGGTTGTTCCTCAACAGGTTTTACTAAAGTGGCATTCATGTTAGTATGTCCACCCTCATCGAGACCAAGCAAAGGAGGACTGAGAATGTCAGGGCCTTCATCGAACGCTTCAGACGACTAGCACTGAAGATGCCCTTCGGCATACCAGACTCAGAACTCATGGATACTTGTCGATATTACTTCCTTCATACAGTAAAGTTTTGTCTGGGTATACATAAGTATGATACATGGCCCGCTTTCATTGGGGTCGCTGATGTTGCTGAAAATGACGTTCATAACTTGGAACTACTGGGGTTAAAAACACCCAAGTCTGAAGACAAAGGCAAGCATCCTCAAATTATCCCTGTTCGTGGGGGTAAAGGAAAAGAAGTCTTGAAGGTCGACACATCCAAAGGAGCTTCCAATTCTCAGGGCATCTCAGACAAGCCTAAGAAGACCTTCTCCTTTGACGAAGACGATGTCATTACCATCTTTCATGCATTGACGAAGGGTAATAAGCTGACATTGCCTCCACCACGACGTCCTGCAGAGGCGAACCATCTCAACGATCCCAAGTATTGTCTTTATCATCAGTACGTGCATCATTCCACCAAGGAGTCCATCGTCTTGAAAAAGAATATGTAATAGCTTATCGACAGCCAAGTGATCAACCTCGAAGCTGAAGATAAGGTCATATCTTCTAACATGATCTCTCTTCAGTTTGGTGACTTTTCTCCCACAGAAGTCCCAAACGGCGTGGTCCCGATTCCTAAGGCAATAATGGAAGTTGTCAACCTACCGCTAGCTCGCAACCCTACCTTGGTGCCACTTACGACTGAACGTGGTGAGATCATGTGGGTCCATCCGGACCTTGTGCAAGAAGTGATGCAGGGGGTAGTACCTCCCAAAGCAAAAAGGGGCAAGAAGTACAAGTCATGTCATATGGTATCCTCTTCCATCTACGAGGTTCTATCTGGTGGGACGCGATCGAGGAAGACTTATCTTCGGTCATACGACCCCGCACAAGAAGAAGCGGTACCTTCTTAACCTCCTGCTGCCCCCACGAGCTCAGAAGCCGGCCCGTCTAAGCCTCCAACTACGGACAAAGCCAAGCAGAAGGAGACGCGGTTTGACAAATCTATGAAGGTGCCAGCTCCCAAAGGCATGGATCGACCCTACAACTTTGACATACTGGCACAACTAGCCAATACACCTGCCAGGTTGTCTTTGTTTGATCTATTGCGACTCTCCAAGAAAATGCATAAGGCCTTAAGTGAGGCATTACTACATGTCGACTCGTATCTCACTGAAGTTAAAGCCCCCGCTGAAGATCCTGTCTCCTGTACCCACTGCCACAGTACTATGGAAGTGGTACCCAATATCACCTTTTCATATGAGGACATGCTACTAAAAAATAATCGTCATGATAGACCCCTGCACTATACAGGGTATATTGGGGCGATCAAGGTGAACCGTATGCACATTGATCCAGGATCATCCCTCAGCATCATTCCTAGAAGTTTGCTTCAAATTCTGGGAATCCCTCTGCATAAGCTATCTGCAACCAACACAACTATCATGGCTTTTAATGCTGGTCGAAGCCATCCGCTAGGCAAGATCCGTCTCAAATGCCAGATCGGTGATCTCCGAACGGAGGTTTTCTGCTATGTGATCGATGCCAATGTATCCTACAACGTCTTGTTGGGACGTCCATAGATACATGAGAACATGATCGTTCCTTTCACACTTCACCAGTGCTTCAAGTACGTCAACAGAGACGGTATCATGAAGACGGAGTTTGCCAATGTCGATCCTTTTAAGGGCATCGAAGCTTACTATGGAGATTCGGTACTTTACCAATCTCAGCCCCACAAGAATGACGGCAACGAAGCTGACAATGAAGCTGAAGCAAGTTTATCCTCCAATGATGGTCCCCTGATCATCCGAGTCAAAGGACGTACTACTCTAAAAAGTACTCCAAAGCCTCTCACAATCTGGATGAAAAAGAAGAACCCTGACAAGGTCAAGCCATTGACCATCACTCTCAGCAAGACACCCGGGAGGAACCTACTGATGCCCGTCCTCCCAATCCTGAAGAATTACCCTACGTGGTGAACTCGGCTAAGACTATGGCTCCTCTTCCAGATGATGATCCTCTCAATGAGTATATCAATACTCATAATAATGTACCTTCAGCGGATGATGTTATCCCTGAAAAAGAACTTGCGTATTTCCTTAGGAAAGGTTTATCTTTGAATTACTCCGATGTCTATCAATCTATAAACTACTACATAGATACGATATACGCTCTAGAGAACGACATAGGACCACACCTCTGCATGCCGGACACGACGCCTCACCTGCGGGAAAACGTTTACCCTGAAGATATCCTCTACTTTATCGTTCCAGCCAGAAAGAAGGATGAAGAAGTAATCATCTTCGGTCGTATAATTGGCGAGAGAAAGTTCGTTCCAGACTCTACTTCTCCCAAGCATAACACATAAGCTGACTACGACTCTAGAAAAATGCAATTTTTCTGGAATAGTTGGCAGGCCAAGAATATCATCTAGAACATGGGATATGACACCAAAAGCGACAAGGGGATAAATTACGGCCGAGGACGACGGTTGCCAATACGACACTTTGCTCCTCCCGGCAAACACGAGAACTACTATCAACGAAGCGGTGTTGGTTTGGATTATGTCACTCCTCCAATCACTCCCGAAAGATCAGATGATAAAGGAGATCGTTGTTCTTATTCTTTTAATTCCTCCCTCTGGGACTCAGACTCCAGCATTCGCGACATATTCAAAGCAACTCTGTCCGTCAATATGGTTTCTGTTGACCAAATTATAGACGATGTCTAATCAATCGAGCTTGAACAATAGGCTCAAAAGATGGACACTAGATGGGAGCTGCTCTTCAAACAACGTGAATCACCTACCAAAGATGAAGTCATCCAAGTCAATTTAGGAGATGAATCATCCTTCAAACTAATCTTCATCAGCAAGAATCTATCTGGCGATGAACGCCAATCTCTTATACAGCTTACAAGAGAATACATCGACGTCTTCGCATGGAGCTATGAAGACATGCCAGGCTTGGACCCTAAAGTTGCCATGCACCGCCTGAATATTTTGTCTAAAGCTAAGCAAGTGAAGCAGCAACAACGACGATTCCGACCAGACATCATGGAGGCCATCGAGAAAGAAGTCAAAAAGCTCATTGCCAGTGTATTCATTCCTGAAGAACAACACCCAGACTGGGTTGCCAATATCGTTCCAGTCATGAAAAAGAACGGTAAAGTTTGAGTCTATATCGATTACCGTGATTTGAACTCTACATGCCCCAAGGACGAGTTTTCTCTACCGATCACCGACGTAATGATCGACAACACATACGGCTTCGAGCTATGTCCTTCATGGATGGGTTCTCAGGCTACAACTAGATCAAGATGTTCTCCAACGATGAGAAGCACACATCTTTTCGAACACTATTGGGGGTATACTGCTATACGATGATGCCCTTCGGATTGAAAAATATAGGGGCGACATACCAGCGAGCAATGAACACAATTTTTCGCAATCATTTGTACAAAACTATGGAGTGCTACGTAGACGATATCGCAGTCAAAAGTCGTCTCAAGGGCAACCACCTCCAAGACTTGAGAACGGTGTTCGAATAATGTGTACACACCAACTCAAGATGAATCCAACCAAGTTTTTTCTGGGAGTCTCCAGCGGCAAGTTCCTTGGTTTCGTCATTACTTCAAAGGATATACATCAGGACCCAGAGAAAGTGAAGGCTATCTTCGATATGCATCCTCCAAGAAGCCTCAAAGAGCTACACGAACTACAAGGAAGGATAGCCTACATCAGACGATTCATTTTGAACCTCTCTGGAAGGTGTCAAGCATTCACTCAGCTCATGAAAAAAGGCGTATCTTTCGTCTAGACTGAACAATATCAACGCACATTCGACGACATCAAGGCGTATCTTACAAGCCCTCCAGTATTGGTAGCTCCAATAATGGGAAAGCCCTTCTTACTATATGTCCGCGCTATAGACCATTCTCTTGGTACCCTATGAGCTCAAAAATTGAAGGCTGCCATGAACAGGCAATCCACTACCTCAGCGGCACAATGTTGGGTGCCGAGCACAGATACACACCGGTGGAGAAGGAATACCTTGTACTAGTATTTTCCATCCAGAAGACACGCCACTATGTGTCTGGGCAGACTATCCACATTATATCTAATATTAACCCTCTCAGAATACTTATGACCAAAACGGGCTCTCTTAATTCCCGTTTAGCTACATGGTTACTGCTGTTGACTCCATATGATATGCTCTTCATTCCTCAGAAGGCAGTAAAAGGCCAGACATTAGCTGATTTCCTAGTAGCTGATCCGGTGCCAGAATCGTCCAAACTCTACGACGAAATCCTTGACGAAGTGGTGGAGTCTAATACTGCAACTGAGGAAATCTTTATTTGGCGATTGTTCTCCGATGGTGCATCAAGAACAGGGCCTCAAGGAAATATCATGGCCAGAGTAGATGTCGTGCTTGTGTCACCTGATCATCTGGTTATATATCGTGTATATTCTCTCTTGGAACCATGCACCAACAACATGGCCAAATATAATGCTTTATTAATCGGCCTTTAATTGACGAAGCAATTGGGAGTTGACTATCTAGAAGCTTATGGTGATTCCAAGCTAATAGTCAGTCAGGTCCAAGAAGATTATGAAGTTCTCCACGAAGATCTCATCCCCTACTACAGAGCAACAATCGAATTGGCGTCTACTTTCGCTGGATTCTTCATCAAGCACGTGCCTTGACTACAGAATATAGAAGCAGATGCTCTAGCCGGTCTCGCAGCTTCCTTGACCGTTCCTACCAATACTCAACAGTCGATCACAGTATCTGGTCGAGAACTATTCTGCATGAAAGATGCCTTGCATATTCATCACAGTTACGAAACGGAAACAAGCGTCGATGCTAAAGATTGGAGATTTACTTTCATAGACTACGTCGTCTATGGAGTCCTCCCCGAGGACCCGAAGGAAGCAGTGTCTATCCAAAGGCGATCCCTCAGATTTTACTACGACACAGCTACCAAGATGTTGTACCGACGCTCTTACGACGGGATACTGTTACGATGCTTATCAGACACAGAAGCCAAACACGCACTCTGGGAGGCTCACGATGGAGTTTGTGGTGCACATCAACCAGGCCCCAAATTATAAGATAGCCTGAAACGAATGGGTTATTACTGGCCCACAATGATAGCAGAGGCTGTTGAATATGCCAAGAAGTGTAAAGCTTGTCAGTTTCATGTCGATTTTATTTATCAACCTTTGTAGTTTCTACACCCGACAGTAGCATCCTGGTTGTTTGAAGCCTAGGGCATGGACGTCATAGGACCAATCAGCCCGCCATCCTCCAAAGGACATCGGTTCATCCTAGCCATAACCGATTACTTCTCCAAATAGGCGAAAGCTATACCGCTCCCCGAAGTGAAGGCATCAAACGTGATCAGTTTCATCAAACATCACGTCATCTATCGCTTCGGCCTACCTTACAGGATCATCCATGATAATGGTCCACAGTTCACAAGCCATGCATTCTATCGGTTGTGTGATAGGAATCGAATCCAGAATATAGCCTCTACTGCCTACAATCCAGCGGCTAACGGGCTAGCAGAAGCTTTCAAAAAAACCATTATAAAACTTCTCAAGAAATTCGTGTCTTCAAACAAGCACGATTGGAATGAGAAGCTTGGTGAATGTCTATGGGCCTATCGTACAACGGTTCGGACTCCAACAGGAAGTACGCCATTCTCTCTGGTTTATGGGAGCAAAGCAGTTCTTCCCCTAGAAATCCAGATTCCTTCTCTTCGAGTAGCCTTAGCCAGCGAGCTGACTACCGAAGAAAGCTACCGTCTACGACTTTAGGAGCTCGAAGCGCTAGACGAAAAATGCTTGATAGCTCAGAAGCGCATTGAACTATACCAAGCACGCCTTTGCAGAGCCTTCAATAAAAAAGTGAAGGAAAGGACTTTCCAAGTCGGCGATCTGGTCTTAGTAGTGAGAAGACCAATGGTCATGACGCACAAAATAAAAGGAAAATTCCAACGTAAATAAGAAGGTCCTTTCATTATAAAATTAGTGTATTCTAATGGTGTGTACCGACTAACCAAGCCTGATGGTGAGTTGCTTATGATGCCTATCAACGGCAAGTTCCTGAAGAAATACTATGTGTAACCTTTTTGCTCATATGTGGTCAGTCATATAAATGAACAGTACAATGTTTATATGATTAGAAAAAAACTATCTAACTATTATCCGTATTCAAGAGTCTTGAATACGTCCTGGATAATAGGTCCTCTAAAAATTTCTCCAGTGGAATCATTCCCGTTTTTGACTCTGTCCAAATTCGATTTGACGAAAACAAGTCACGTCCCTATTACCTCTGAATTGTTTTCTGATAATTATTTCTCCAGTGGAATGATTAAATGTTTTGCCACGTCCACATAACCTCTGAGCAAAGCATTCATCAAGGATAATCACGTCCATATTACCTCTGAACTATCCACTCCTACCTAATGTTATATATCTTTTCATGTCCATATTACATCTGGTCAGATATAGAACATCCTCTGCTATTACGTCCGTATTACCTCTACTAGCAGCTTCGTTCAACTTATTATCTATATTCGAATAGCTTGAATATAAAATAGATAATAGGTCCACATCAAAATTCCCCAGCGGTATACCTACCAGAAATATCCTTGCTATGTCCACATTACCTCTAGCACCGATATTTTGCAAAACCATATCCACTTCTGAAAAAGATTCTTTATTCTTTACGTCTATCAAGAGACGGAAAAAAGGTACAAGAGCCGTGACGGCTAAAAAAAGAGTTACAAAAATCTACGGAATACATAGGCGGTTTATGTTGTCCCTCAGAGCCGCGATTTCAGCCTCAGACTTTGCGGTAGCTCGATGGCACGCCTCTTCTTGACGAGCAGCTTCATCCTCGAAAAGGATCAGACTCAGATGCTTCCCCTCCAACTTTGCCAGCTGTTCTTCTAAACTGGCAGAAGTGGTGGCAGTCATGGCAGCTTGAGCCAAGTAATCCACCGGTTCAGACGTCGCCGCCCTCAAGTCGGCTTCCAGCTGGGCGATCTCGTTCTTGATCTGTGCAATGTGATTAAACTTCTCAGTGATCTACGCAGCTAGCCTGTTCTTCGAGGCACCACGTGCCTCACTTGCAGCATTGAATTGGCCGTACTGGTTAGCCAGCTCGCTAATCTATCGAACGAGGACGTCCCTCCTCGCCTGAAAAGTAGCCTTCTCCTCCGCGAGAGCCTTGAACAGAGCCTCGTCCTCTGTATGAAATATCGACGTCGGGCTCTACTTTTTGGTGTCCCGGAACCTGGCCACCTAACCCTCTAGGTCATTCAGAACTTTCCTCAGAGTATTGGCCCACTCTTCATAGCCGACAATGCTCTCGAGGGCCGCCACTTAACATTCGACAACAACCTTCACATGGCCGAAGGCAGCATTCTGATTCAGGACTCCAGGAAGCTTCACTTTCAGTACAGAGTAGAAAGCTTTGACGACTTCCTGGGCTATCTACTCATCTTCGGTGGAGCTCGCCGGGGAGGAACCTTGGAAAGTATCTTCCGCTTCATGAAGAGATACTTGACAAGAAAATCTATTCCACCAAAAACTACTCATGATTATCATGTGTCACGTCCACATTACCTCTGATACCGATAGTCTTCCGGCTTGACACCTGTACCCAACCCGGGATAAAAGACACGGTGTCAAGACCACAAAACCTGTCACGACCATATTACAGCTGTTAGGTTTTGTTTCAAATCTATTTGCTCGCATTCCCAATATGCGTAAAGGGGCAATGGGTCCAAAAAAAAGAGAGCTCCCCCAGCGGAATACCCTTTACACAAATGCTGTATTAGACCCCCTAATACAAGCACCACAAATACCACAAATAAAGAATGGAGTGAATTCATTCTGTTTATTCAAAATCAGTTACATTCACAGGACTACATCTCATGAGCAAACCAAAAAGTTCTTCATCTATTCATCTGGGCAAGAAGTAAAGGATTATATTGATGTCCAAAAGAAGGAAAGATCCACTACTCATCAGCAACACATAGTTTGGTCAATTTTACAGCACTACGCCTTTGACAAAAAGCAGTTTTATGGCCCTCGAAAGAAGTCATGTTTTACTGCTGAAAAGCAAACAAAGCTGTTGAACCTTCAAAAGGCTACACGGAGGAGGGTAAATATAGCATGCTAAAAGCATCTACAAATGGTGATCTTCTCTCCTCCATATTGCGGATGTCCTAGGCCTACTCCTCCAAGAGGCCATACCTTCAAAATAATATCTCTATTGTTGCTTTTGCCTACTTAAAGAACCGTAAAAACAGAAGTTTCATGATGACGCCCAACTACCGTCCGACTCTCCGATGTATAAAGGTTCTTCCTACTATCTGAGGAAAACCCTTCCAAAACACAAAGAGTCCTGAGCTCTCTGATGTGTGTTTCAAGTGTTGCATTTCCACCATGCCCAAAGTCGCCGATACTGGTCCTGGAGAAATTTTCTACCCAGATCCCTACACAATAAGAATCAAAGACAAAAGAGAAAGTCAAACTCAGAAATCTGCAGGAAAAACTAAGTTCTGAAAGGCTTTTATGCACCCAAAGGGCTATGCACCCAAAAGGCTATGCGCCCAAAGGGATATGCGCCCAGAACAAACATATGGGCACATAACACACGAACAGTACGTGGGCGCATAACATGCCACAGTTAGAGGGTGCATAACATGGCAACACGTGGGCGCATAGCACACCACAGTGTTGGCGTATGACTTCTGTGGACGCATAACGATGCTCACAGAAGTATCTTGCCTTAGGCGCACGCGCCCAGGCAGAATAAAAGTCTGAGCGTCACAAATTAACGCTTGAGACTTTATTTTTTTGAAGCATGCCCTCACCTAGAATCGGGTCCTGGACTGCCGAGGATGCTGCCGCGGGAGGAGAGCCACTCGGCATAGCCCCCTTGCCCTTCGCGGATCTCTTGGCGACCTTGGAAGACATAGTTCTCAAAGAAAGAAGATGAAGATTTTCTAAAAAATTCTAAGAGAAGGGAATAATGAGCTCTTTCTCTCCTTCAGGGCCTATTTATAGGCACATGCCACTTCCTATGCGCCCACTAGCTTTATGTGCCAATGCGTCCATTACGCAGTATGCGCCCACAATAGCCTATGCGCCCACATGAAGAAGTAGCCCCTTGTACACTATTCGACTGCCACTTGCTGACGTGGACAACGTATGAAGGATGGACCGCTTCAAATTCCACCCTGATGAATCTGTCAGTTCAGATTTCGAGAAAGATCTCAATAGTCATATCTTTCTGACAGGCTGGCCAAACACTATGCGCCCAAGGAGAGAGTCGTGCTATGTGCCCATTGCATTACGAAAAGAAGATCCATGCTTCTTTCAAAGTATTTTAAACTCGTTCAAGTATCGAAAACTTTGAAGGGGGTCTTGTAGAAGCATGAAATATTTTTAGCAATGAAGCCCCATGCGCCCAAGCCAGTGAAGCTCTATGCGCCCAGCCAGTGAAGCTCTATGCGCCCAGCCAGTAAAGCTCTATGCGCCCAGCCAGTGAAGCTCCATGCGTCCAGCCAGTGAAGCTCCATGCGCCCAAGACTAGCTTCTCCAAAAGGAGGGCGCATAGCCTGAGACATGGCTATGCGCCCAAGCCTGACTCGTTCAAAGCCATGATCAAAACATGCACCGAAGTGCACGGCCACGTCAGTCTCCACGAGCAGTCGTACACCGAAGCATGCGGCCACGTCAACCCTACGACCAACCCACGATCTCGCAGCCTGCATGCGCCTACACTCTATGTGCCCAAGATAGGACTATGTGCCAACATGAAAACTAGTTTGTTTTCTTCATGTGGATGCATAACATCATTCCAACTCAAGAACAACTCTAAAAGGGGGCCTCATCCCTCTTCAAAGGACAGAACGGAAAGCATTTTCAAGAGCCAAATTGATGCACTTCTTGTCAGTGAGCTGAGAGTTAGCAATTTTCTTAGGTTTTCTCCCACTTTTGTAATCGGAGTATCAACAGAGTAAAGGAGCAACTGCCGCTCGATCTCTATCGTCCTATTCTCCAGAATTCGTTTTTGTACTCGGGGATCCTCAGCACAGGATCTCTCAGGCGTACTCGATTTGTGGTGCCTTGCGCCAATAAAGAAAAGACAGCATTTTCTTCTTCTTTTTTGTGTATGTCCATAATCATGACTAAGATCCATATGTCACTAATCCGTGTAACGAGTGTGTCAAGAATCATGTATACATCACTTCTCTTGCAAATATAGTAACTATCAATACATGAAATAAACAAGAAATGTACTCACCTGGGGTCCTTAGTTGGTGGAACAGATAATTGTTTTGAGTCCAGAATATTCTGATTAGCTAGTATCGATATGTAAAAATTCAAAAAAATTGCAAGAAAAATAGGAATACGATTAGTCATGGTCAAGAATTAATAGTCGAAGGAAATTCATAAATAAATATTATAAACTATATTGGAAAACTATTTTTAGTATTAGAACTACATTATTTTACTAGTCAACATACTTTTAGACAAATACTTAAAAATCACGAAAAAACCAATTTAAGGCTAGAATCCTTGATTTTGTCAAGTATAACTTTTAGGCAAAAAAACATATTTAAAATATCATAAAAATATTATAATAATATTTTGAGGGCTCGATGTATAATTTGAAATTACATGTTGGCTTCAAAGCCAAATATAATATTTGTCATAAATATAATTTTTGGAAAATTATTTTATATGAATTTACATATTAAAAAATAGTAACAAGGATCATATTAATAATACTAATAAAAGTATATAATGTAAAGACTGTCTAATTCAATTTTAACATATAATAAAATAATAATATCATTATTATACTTAATAATAAAATGTATGCTGCCAGTACTGATTGTAATGAAGTAATAAATTAAAAATAATAAATGATAGTAATGGGGAAGAATCAAAACCCTAATTATGACTTGCATTGAAAAGAAAAAAAGAAAGAAGGATTGAAGTGAAAGGGAGAATTGAAAATAGGAAGGATAATTTATTTTCGCCTGCGAAGAGGAAAAGAAGATGAGAGAGCGGAAGAGTGTCAGAGAGACAGCGAGAAGGAGGGAGAGAGATCGTAAGAAAAGGGAGCGAGAGAGAGAGAGAGAGGCGGTGGAGAGTGGATGAGTAAAGTAGGGAAGAGGAGAGAGGGATTTGCAGAGGGGGCTCACCAGAGGCCTGGCCACGCTGCCACGGTGGCAGGCAGACGAAGGTGGCACTAGCCGGATCTAGGACAGCCACTAAGTCGTAGGGTGTTGGAGGCTCGAGGCTGGGTCGACGCTCGCCTGGGTCTCACCGGATGGTGGAGGTCATATGGCACAGTGTTCATACCGGGTCATAGGAGACCGATGAGATCGGTCATGGTAAACCGATCTGGATTCATATCGGGTCCACGGATGGTGGTTCAATGGCACTGGAGTTGGAGGAAGAGAGGGGACATGGCGAAGCGGTGATCGACTTCGAGTAGGGCACGGCTCCGGCATTGCCTGCCAGTATAATGGAGTATCGGATCTAGAGGAGGTGACCCCGATGTGGCTGACCACTGGCCAGAGTTGGCAGGGCAAAGTGGTGGCAGAGGTGAGGATAATGATAATGTTGTCTGTTGGCAGTGGTTGTTGCTGGGCTCCGACGTGGTTTGGTCGGAGTCGGCTCGGCCAGGGAGGAGCGGTGCGATAGTGAGATTAGGGTTAGTGCTTAGGGTTGCGTTGTAGTATCCTTGTTTCGGATGCAATAACAAGAATTTTTAGGATGGGCTGGATGTGTCCGGTGTGTTGGACACGAAAGATATTATAAATGTACATGTAATAGAATATGGAAGGAAATGACGAACATAAACACGGTGCACGACACAATTGGTTAGATGGTAATGGTTGGTTGGTGGTAATGGCTGTGGGATGGGTTGTGGCTAGTAGGATATAATTTGTTTGGAGAAAAAAATTAGGAAGACGTCCTCCTTAAATAGGAGTTGAACTCCTAATCCAATAGAGATTATTAGTCCGAATAGATAAATCATAAATTTAATTTAGACCAAATAGAATTTATGTACAAATTAATCTAATCGCAATACTATAACCATTACAATAATAATTTTTATAATATTCGAATATTATCTAATAACTTAAACATTAATTATATTTATGATAATTAAAATAATATTCGATGTCATCAAAATAATTTAAATTATGTTTTTGCTAATCCAAAATTTTATAAATATTTATGATTTTCGAAACCACGTTCGAAGCCAACAATTTTGGAAAGTCCAAAAGTAATAACCAACATCTTTTGCAATGCCAATAATAAATTTCAAGAAAAATATTTTTTAACTAATTATTATTTTTGAACCATAATGGTTAAATAGTTTAGAAATAGAAAATAACATTTACGCGTTTCATAGAGAATTTGTTTCAAAACAAGGTTTAAAAAATAGAATGAATAAGCAAAAAATATTAAAAATTCGGGAAGAGGAATTACAATACTTTCTTCATCAAGTGTTAGGATATTGTCAAGGATGTTTTATTAGAGGCGGTCCACTGTTCCTTTGCTGCGTACAGTTTTTCGGCATCTATTTTTAGTACTAGGATTGTCCTGATTCCTAAGTCGAATAATTCAGACTCCTCCAATGATTATCGTTCGATTAGTCTGTGCAACTCTTGAAGTCATCCAGTGTCGTAACGGTAAAATTGGCAACACCCAACCAACTTTCCACAACTATGCAGACTCCCGTTGCTACCTCCTGCACGGGGCGTGCCTCCATATTGACCGCCTTCATCATGCTCGAGTCTTCCACCACACTAGACCCAAGCGACGGACCTCCGCGCCCATGATAAAGTTATGAGTGGCGTCTATGTCAACCAATACCCATATGCTCATGTCATTGATCCTCACATCGATGTAGATGAGCTCCCTCCTCGGAGTCCTCGACACAGCAGACTTGGCCTTCACGGTGTTGAGTAAGCACAACGCTCCTATGTGCTTTCACTTCACACTCTTTTTCCTCCACCTCCTCGGTTCGAACGACGCTAACACGCATGTTCCTCTTTGGACAATTCTCAGCAAAGTGATTCTCTCTGCATATGAAGCATTAAATAACTTTCTCGGGTTGGGCCATCTTGTGCATCTTCCCCTCAGATGGAACCTCCTTAGGAGAGCTCTCCCGCTCTCCCTTACCATTTTTCTTGGTGGACTTTAGCTTGGCCTCGACATCGCTATCGTCCCATATGTACTCGACGAGCTAGCTGCTACCATGGTGGTGTTCAAGTCTTGTACCCTCTATCGCTGAAATTCTTAAGCCACCTACGATTTGAGCCCATCGAGAAAGAAGAAGAAATGATCTTCCTCGTCCAAGCTAGATATCGCGAGCATTAAGCGTGTATACTTCGAAAACTCCAAAATGTACTCCTTGATCATCCTGATGTGCTTGAGTTGTGCAAGCTCTGCCTCGCTGCAAATTCTACATTCTTTGGATAGAACTGAGACTTGATCTCCTTTTTGAGATCCTCCCAAGTATCTATCGAGCACAAACCCTTTTCCGCCTCCATGCACTTCGATGCCACCACAACATAGAATCGTCAGTGAAAAAAAGTGAAGCAATATCCACCTTCATGACATCAAGGTTAATGTGCAATGCCTTGAAGTATCGCTCTACGTTCCACAAGAGTTTCTCACTTTATTTGGCATCTCGCACCCCGTTGAAGTCTTTTGGCTCTGGGATCTTCCGCCTCCTCGGTGCCGTCCTACTCGAAGGTCCACCGTTTGCTACGGCCTTCTCCAGAAGGGCAACTTTGATATTGAGTTCTCCGTAACTCTCGACCATGGCCTTTAGCTCCTTATAGCCTTGGACCTTCCTATACAAGACCTCAATCTTCGCACGATGCCCCTTGAACTCCTCCTCAAGTGCATATTGGATCCCTTGGAATTGCTCTTGAAAGATTTTTATGGATGGAGCAACGTCGCTCTCTAGCCCATCGAAGTACTCTTCTAGCCTCGTGTTGTTTTGCTTCATGGACCCCATGAACATCTTAATTTCCCTCAAACCCGTCTCCAAGACCCCAACACGCTCGGCAAGACCGACAAGGTTACGCTCCACCTTAGACTTCTTGCTCATGCCCCTCTTGTGCATCTTGGCATCCCCTCCTTAGGCGATGCGGGTCCCACCTGGACATTCTCGGATGTCAACATGGCACCAATCGAACTTTGCTCTGATACCACTTGTCACGGACTTAGTATTTTTGCTACATTTCGACCCGTACAACAAACAAGCTTCCTCCTCGATGACTCGTGCAAGCCTTCCCGAACCCGCTTAGCTAGATCGCTAAGGCAATATTGAGAATATTGTGGAGCAAAAGAGAGAGATTAGAAGTATGGAAACTTTACCATACGATAAAAGACTACAACTTTTGGTGGTGAGCAACAAATGAGGCCTCTCCCTATTTATAGTGCCCATAGAGCTTACAAGGAAACATCTGGAATCAACATATTCCAGGGATTATTTCCTACTAGATAAAAAAAATAAAGCTTCTAGGACATCCAAAAAGATTATGTCTAGAAGGATCTTGAGTCTTCTGGAAGATTCTCGGATCCATTAGAAGATTCTGGGCCTTCTGGAAAATTCCATCATCTTCCAGAATATCCTAGAAGCTTCCCGCATAACCCCGGTCCGTAAAGAGTTATACAAGTCCGTCTCGGTGGGGCACAAACTTTTGTGCGTGACACATGGCTATTTTTATATTGATCATGCTAGCTGCCTAGGGTTGACATATGAGATATAGTGAATCTCATGCATCGACTATTAATGAATTTTTTTGGGCCGATAATTGCATCTAAAGCATACAAGTTTGAAGGAATTTCGCAGAAGGAACAAAGAATAGGATATTTCTGAAATAAGCATTATTTTGCCCAAAAGAAGGGAATAAAATGCAATTGCTAAATATGTGCCTTGCTTTAGGGTGTGTAAACGATTGTTTTTAATTTTTTTATTTTTTCGATTGTTAAGATTACAATTAGTAGTGGATTAGCAAAAGACGTCCTTCTTTTAGGCGTTATGTTTTATTTGATTAACCTAAACAAGCAAACCACCAACAGTCTTTGGGATGCTTGATTTAATTAACAGATTTAATTAGCTGACAAATGTAGAAGAAAACCGCCTACTCCAGCTTGTTTTAATTGATTTAATTGATTTTTCTTCTTTGGGGCTTGCTTGAATGGTATATGTCACGACCCGCACATGGTATAGGGACATGAATAGTGATCCACGCCCAGTCTATACCGTAGCATCGATGGTAGAATGTTGTCTAGGTCACTAACTATCAATCTCACACAATGATATAATGTACCTATCATAGATCTTAACTCCAATTGGAGGACAGGTATCAATGATAACACTGAATACTCAATCACAATCTAAAGTACAATAAAATATCAAAGAAGTCTAATAAACTACAAAGTCTAAAACATCAACAACTTCCAAATACAATATCCATACCAAATCTCAAATAAGATAACAAAATCTCCAATATATATACTTGCCAAGATTTCTAACAGTAAATCTATCACAAAGCTATAATAGTAACTAAGGGGGCGTTTGGTTCAAGTTTTTTAGGCTTGGGAATGGGATTTGAATTCCTTACCCATGTTTGGTATGTTTAGGATTGGAAATGATGAGGGAATAGGAGGGGGTTAGGTGGAAAAGCTATTCCCATGGATATAGGAAAGATATTCCCAAGCCCCCCCTTGGGAATAGATTTGCTTTCCTAGGAATGATGTTTGACTATTTTAATTAGACGGTTATACCCTCATTTTATTTTCAAATTTTTAACTCTTATCCCAAACATGTGAATCATCATAAAATTAGTGAAAGGGTATTAAAGTAAAACTAAATAAATTAAGATTCCTATCCATGTGTGAACCAAACATGAAAATAATTTTTTTTTAAATTTTTGAACTACCTATTCCTAACCTAACCAAGCATTGGTATGGGAATGTTGAATTCCTTTTCCATGGGAAAGAAATTAAAAATCTATTCCTAGGAATCCAAAAACTTGATCCAAACGAGCCCTAAGTCCCTCGGTAATCACTTCTAAGTATCAGGACCCATGGTCGCTATTCCCTCCTCGAATCCGAAGAATGTGGGACACAAGTCCCCTGAGCAGTCATCTGAAAAATATATCCAGTCAGGATGAAACGAGCACATCTCTTCTAACAATGCCAATTAAATGACAAAGACTATAAAATAGCTATAGTAAGTAATACTTGATGAACATGAGAAGAATAAGTTAGGAAATAAAATAGAACAACAACTAACTAAAGTACAAGGAAAGTAAATATGGTGAACCAGAAGAACATTGTAATAAAGACTGTAAATAAAGATAACTAGACCAGAACAAATGTGATGTGAATCCAGCCAGTCAGTAGAAAGAATTAAACTAGTGTGTTTTAAAATACCTCTTTCGACATGCATTCGGATAGGGGTAAATACGGCACATCGTACACTTGGCAAGCGTTTGACGGCTATCTTTCCAGATTAGACCTGTAGTAAATACGACACATCGCACATTTGACAAGTATGCGACGGCTATCTTTCCAGATTATACCAGTAGTAAATACGGTATATCATACACTTGACAAGTGTGCGATGGCTATCTTTTCAAATTAGACCAGTAGTAAATACGGCACATCTTTCCAGTATGTGGTTCCAGTAGGTTACTCCAGAAATAGAGGCCAGACAGGTGACATGCATGTGTCGTAAGTGAATAAATCCAAAAATACCAATCTGTGTCATGTCAGAGAATCAGATAATACTATACTAGAAGATGAATCACAATAATTAACAGATAAATTAAAACTATCAGAGAATATACTCACCTGCGGGCCTGAGCAATATATGTAGATCGAGTTCCAAACTTACGTGACACAAACCTATATACGAGATATACAGAGTTATTTGGTGTTGTAAAGTAAACAACATATTTAAATACATCAACTACATGCTTCTAGGCCTCTTCTAGGTCAGGGTAGTCAAGGTCAACGCTAGTCAAACTGGTCAACTCTAGATCAAACTTGGTTAATTAGTCAACTATAGGATTATGAAACCATACTCTAAGTTTCTAGGCCATATTAGGGATATTTAACTAAAGGTCCATGAGAGATTTAGAGCAAAGTGTGTCCAATAGGCATTTTTGTCAAACACTTGGTGCACATATCACGATACGCCATGATACGCACTCCAAATGGATCTAAACTTGACCCGAAGCATACCCACATGTTCTAAATCACAATTAGGACTTAACAAACCTATTCTTTGTTATGACCCACACCCATTTTTGGGATACGAGTACCTGGCCATGTCCAGCCTACACCGTAGCATCGATAATAGTACGCTGTCTACGATAAGTATTACCCATAACAAGTACACAGTCCACATATATTATCCACAACTAAGTCATGACAAAGAGATTGAACTTAAATTCTCAATAAGTGATTTAAAGAAAGATTCACTACAACTCAAAACAATCTCGAAAATAAACCCGTTAAAATTAACATAAAAGAACTAGAATTAAATTCCTCTAAGGTCACTAGCTAAAAATAATACGAAAGAGCATATGGAAGAAATATGCTACTCCGTATCAGTAGAAACAAACAGCACATTGGTAACGTCAGTGCCACCAAGATACGCACCATAAACCTTGGGGCAAACCACGTCGTCTAAAGCTGAAAAATAGTTACCCAGTCAGGATTTGAGCAAGATCACCATAAACTATATTACAAAATATAATATACAAGCATACAAAATAACAGTAAAGAAAAGATGAACTAAAATACGATACAAAAGGGGACCACTATATCTTAGAAATAGATTGAGGGTACAACTATGACATGGAACAGTTGAAGTTATATCCAAGACACGAAAATAATATGAGAGAACGACTAATATAAGACAAACCAATGGACAATAACACGAATCAAATCACATATACTCTGTGTTTTAGAATACAAGTATTTTGCTTGTGGATGAATTAGGACATCCGGTAGTTAGTATGTGAGGTGCAACGACTACTATCAATATTGACATTAGGAGGTAAATTGTACATTGTACAGATCACATGCATACTAGTTGTATTTGTTAGCCTAATGACTATATCATGTTTTTGAATATGGCTGATCAATTAAGTTTACCATAATGACGTCACTAATATTCATGTAATCAGTATCATGTTGCTACTTAAATTTAGCATTGTCCTAAATGTTCTATATCATATTGCTATGCTTGTATCATATTATTTTGTTCGTCTAACATGTTCTTAGACATGCAGTAAGCATGATCAAGCTTTGTCAAACCAGGACATATGCAATGGGCCAAAGACGGCGTTATACAAGGAGATTTATCTGTTTATCTTTGGACGACCGTCGTCAAGTAAAAAAGGCATCTTCAAGTCTGCTCAAATATTTGAAGAAAGGCGTCATCAAAGGGCTCTTTGTTTTCCTAATTTATTAATATAGTTTTTCATATTTATTGAGTCTAGGAATACGATGTACTGTACGTACTGACAAATAGGCTATCCAAAAAACATTTTCAAAATACCCTTTTATTTTGAAAACAAGCCCACTTACAAAAGCCTAAACTACTTCTTAACTGCTTGATCAGAGTGATTGAAGAAAGACTCTTCACAATTGAAGTTGGTCGAGTACTTCGGTTCAAAGCTCGCGTTGTAGAAGTTGCAAGAACTTCGGATGAAAACTTTTGGTAATTTTCCATAGTGGATTCAACTGGAAGCTAGAGTTCTTTCGACTGGAGTAGTCCTCATAAGAGGGAAACTAGTATACATCATTGTGTTTGCATTTGCTCTCTACTCTCTACTTTTTATTTACATATCTGTGATATATATATTATATGATCTTGTTACTAACATTTTTAAATAGTTAATTTCCGTTGCCTACTCTATTCACCCTCCTCTAGAATATTGTGCTTTACAACTCATTCCTACAATCGATCCTACAATTGGTATCAGAGCTGGTTCTCTTTATATAGGTATTGTTATCATACCAATTGTTCCTACAATTGGTATAAGAGTGGGTTATATAGGTAAAGCGAGGTACCATTGCTATTATATTCTTATTTATTACAGCTATTACATAGATCACAGTATCACATATGGCAAGTATGTACTTCACAACTGAAGAGCAATCTTCAAATAGACTCCCACTTTTTGATGGAACAAACTATAGTTATTGGAAGACACGAATGAGCTTCTACTTGAAGTCTCTAGATTTTGACTTATGGTCAATTGTTGTCAATGCCTACAAAAAGCCTACTATCACTTCTCTTCTCACGTCCTCTATAATCAACAAGCCATATTATAGTTACACGGAGAAAGAGAAGAAGTTAGCTAGCCTTGATGCAAAAGCTATGCATATCTTTTATTGTGCTGTAGACACAAATGTATTCAATCTTATTACTACTTGTATAACATCTCATAAAATTTGAAAAGTTCTTGAAGCTACTTATGAATGCAGGTATGAAAGCAAAGCTAGCAACTCCAGAGAGGAGGATAGTCTTTATAATGATGCAAATATGTGCATTATTGAATTAGGATTTAAGGTACAACACAATCTCTTATACGAAGAAGTGCTTGTATGTGACAACTGCAAGAAGATAGACCACATCCAAGAAGATTGTACTATTGCTAGAAAGGAGAGTCACTACAAGTGATCAAATAAAGGAAGATCATCGTCTTACAAGTACGCTAGCACGAGCATATGGTGTAAAAGCGAAGCAAGCGATTCCAAAGAAGAAGAGAGACCTCGTCAAGCTACAAATTTATGCTTAGTGCATTATCTAACGAGGTAGAAAATAATTTCCTTCTTGAAGAGAATGAATTTTCTTATGATGAGTTATCTGATGCTTTCAGTGATCTATTAGAAGAACAGAAGAAAGTATTAGATAAGTATATGCAAGCTAGAAAGGATATTCTATCCTATAAGCGTGAGAATGAGAAGCTTACTTGCTTATTGAATGATGCAAGAAATACTTCTACTTCTGATAATTCTACACTTGAGTTTAGATTGCATGAGGCACTTGATTGCATTAATAAAAGCACTCGAGAAAATGCTAAACTTTAGGAGGAACTAGAATCAGAAAAGAAGAAGTATTATATTGCTTCATATAGAATTGATGCTCTTTCTGCTAAGTATGATGAGATTTGTGCTAACTCTAAAAAATTAGAGATTAAACTGGGAAAATAGGTAGTACAACCTACGACTCAGTCTAACACAAGACATGTAGCACATCACAAAGTCACACACATCAGATCTTTTACAAAGAAAGCAAGCAAAGCTAAAGCTTCACACAACCATGCTTTCTATTACAAGTATCCACGCACATCATGTCACCCCACTGCACATTCTCATACTGCTGCACATAGTACTAATATTAATTCTTTCTATCATTATTGTGGTATGTATGGACATGTTTCTAATCATTGTCAGATTAGAAAACTTGTTGATATGAACTTGTACAAATGGGTTCCCAAAGATAACAAATGTGGATCCAAGTATTGGATACCAAAGTCTTCACCTAATATTGCAGGTGAAGCTTCTCATATCAAATAGAACCATGGAACATGTTGGTGATTGCAAAGCTACAAAGGTCATCTTCTATACAATTGCACCAACAGAGGTGTGGTCACTAGAACCACTTCGGTAACATGTTTTCTAAATAGTTTTTAATATCTAGCACGTTCTTACTGATGTCTTCCTATTAGCTTTCATTGATATCTTTTAAATTGTTTATTGTTTGAATTAATATGAGATATAATCCGACCATGACTAATCGTCTTACTCAAAAGTTTAGTTCACACTAAATAGTCTTTTATTCACTTTCCATTAGTGTGACACATTTGTCTATGTATGCTATTTACTATTAATCTTTATTCTTGAAGCATGCATAGGAGCTTAATTTTGTTTTGGTGAATATGTTTTGACTCTTCGTCTTTAATATTTTTTTTTAATGGCCACATCTTACCGATTTGTCTTTAACATGTTGTATTTACTTTGATCAGTATTTTATGAGTATGTATGTTTAGCACAAGTCTTCTATTTACTTGAAAAGTATATACATATAATTTTATGTTAAACTTGTGCTTGCATAATATATTCACTATTGATTCTCAAATTTTATTGTGATTAACTTCTTATGAATCAATTACATCTTTGTCTGATAAAGCATATTTATGCATGTTTTTGATCTTGTGATATTTTTTTATGCGTATTAAGGATACATAATTCGTTTTCAATTATATATTGCTCATATGTTTCTTATATTTTTGTATAAATATCTTTATGGAGATATATGAGTTAAGTTCAAGCTCTATATTATTTTAAAAAGTAGTTTCAAACTTGTACTTATCTCATAATTTAGCAATTGATTATTTTGAACAAATTTATGTTCTTCTCTTATTAGCTTCTTCCTTAAAGCCACTTTTAATTATGTTTTTTCTTGGCTTTTTTGTTGACATTTTGGATACATGACTCTTATTTAAATTATTTGTTCTTGATCTTGATAAACCATTCTTTAGGTATTTACTTATTTTACTTTTAGGGATTCTGGATTTCGATGATACTGCATATATTCATTTGAATCTAAGTTCTTAAGAGTAGAAATTATTTTGGAAATAAGTGGAAAGGGTCCTCATGTCATACAGGTGTAAATAGCCTGAAGCGACACGGTGTACTAGTCTTCGGACTACCGCTAGCTGGGAACCGGCCCCTACAGCTAACCCAAAGTGATCAATACTTTATAGACTTAAGGTTTATTAAGGTCTACTTACAACTATTATCTAGTTCTGGATCTAAGGTACTGAACCCAGTCCCGTAGGTTCCAGAATATGTCAGCGTATCTAGGTCCCACATTTTGATTTACAAATATTTTAGATTTTATTGTTACCCAATGATTTTGTAAACATATGGATAAATGTAATTGATACATCTTATGTTGTTTGCTACATTGTTCTAAGATTTTTTTAAGTCCATAGAATTTTTTTTTTTCATATTACACTAATTCTTCTTAAATCCTCGGTTATTAAAGAAGAGATTTGTTTTGGGTACAAGCCTACAAAGGGTCTGTCTGTCACCACGACTACGGTCGAAGCGAAGTGGTACTTAACGTGTTCTCCGGTGAACCTCCGTTAGCTGGGATAGTTCCCCTACAGCTAACCCAAGATTAATCAACGCTTTATAAACTAAAGATTTATTGAGATCTAGTTGCAATTGTCATCTGATGGATTTTGGATTTTAGATTTGATGGATAATATTATTTAATGATTTAATTTTACAAAAGGTAACATATATTGATCTTCATAGGTTAATGTTTGTCATCTTTTGATATATTTATTTTTCTGTCACTCTATTCTATATTTAAACTTGATTTGATATTGTGACTACTCATTGAATATTATGGTCTTGTGATTTCGTCTTTAACTTGTTCAATGATTTTGAGCTTTATATTATTATCTTCTTATTCAAGTTACTTACTGTCTATAACGGTAATTCTTTGTGGGAGAGAGGGCAGGAAAATTGAATCTCTCTCTTAAAGCGTTTGTTTTCTTTAACCTCACGATTGTCAGTGGACACCATGCTAAGGCTTTAAAAGGGAAGAAATAAACTTTGATAAGAAGACCTAATATTTTTGAATTAGTTTTCTACTTCCGAAAATATGTCTCTGAATTTTATTTTAAAATTTTGTCAATATTATTATTTTTGGATATAGCCATGAAAAGGTGGAGCAGTTAATTGTTTCAAGTCAATTATTTCTTTGACATGCCATATATCTATAATACATTTTTCTTTGGACATTTATCTAGTTATATTTATTTGTTCAAATGGATTTATTTATGATTTATGGATTCTTTTATTGAAATTGTTTTCGTGATTCGAATCGCCAGCTTTCAGTCTGATGACTAAATGGATGCATTCGAACATTTACTAAGACAGTTTTTCCTAATAAATCTACATTTTTTTTAAAAGCCTTTTTTATATATTTTTGATTTATTGAATCTCTCTCGTACTCAAATGTTATTATTAAAGATAGTTTTCAAAATCTTTTAATGTCTTGAAATATTTCTTTTATATATATGTTGGAGATATATTTTGTTTGTTCATCTTTAAGCATTTATTCATTGGATATTTCTGTTATTTGCCTAAAGATGATATTTGTTTTTGGAACTTTATATGCATTTGATCAAAGGAAAGAAAGATCCATATCTTGGATATTCCTTAGATTTTGTTTTATCTATTTTTTACTTCGGAACTAGACACGCATATTTTAAGTGGGAGCAAATTAATTGTTTCAATTTTTTTATGCCCTTAAATATGTGGTATACCTAGTTCATCATGGACATATATTCTTTTACTTAAAATATCTTGTTGAGTTGTTCATGATATTTGGATTTGTATTAGATGAAAGAATATATGATTATTATTATTTATTTTTAATTCTCTCATTCGAGTTTCTAAAAGTTATCTTGCCAAATATATATTTAATTATCCTTAATTGATTGAGTTTCAAATTACTTTTGGCATTTCTTATTGAGATTTTAACTCAAAGTTCATGATTATCTATATTTAGATTGATCATACTGTGCGGGGGAGCATTCAAGTCGACTGAATTTCTCGTTCTCAAGTATTTTGTCTTCATTGCCTTCATATTTATCTAATGGATATACATATATCATGCTATGGTAATTGAATTCAAATGCATGAACTTTGGTATAGATTTTGCATAGATTCTAGTACATTTATGTTGATTTCTTTTTCGATGATTATACTCTTTATTGATGTGATTTACTATTTTGTATTGGCAAATTATGTATCATAATTTTTTTTTGATCATTGTTAAAAGTCTCATTATATTCTTAATTTTTTTTGTATATACTAGATCTGTGAATTTCTCATGAATTATTTATGACCAATGATTGATTTCTACTATTGATATCTATTTTTAAAATCCTTTATTGGTCAGTTTCAAAACTACAGTTTTATTTATTCATCATATTGAGTTTTGAATGTCATTTTTGGATTTCTAGTTGGTAAACTATGTATTGCTTGATTTTAGTGTTCTTTGTTAAAGTTCAACCAACTATTTCTTTACAGTTTTTCTACTTTAGTTATGCAATTTTCTAAACTAGTCGTTACACTGTTCTCCTAATCCTTGATCATGATTATTTTTGCTTTCCTCTTTTACTTAATCTTGAGTTCATTTTAGCTCTAATTACGGGGGAGCTTATTTTTTGATCATGTCAAAGGGGGAGAAACAAGTTTATGTTAGCACACAATATTCTAGTATTATGTGCTTATTAGTGATACATGCATCTATTGTATATATATTAAACTTAACCGATTTGCCATAATCAAAAAGGGGGAGATTGTTAGCCCAATGATTGTATCATTTTTTGAATGTGGCTAATCAATTAAGTTTACCATAATGACATCAATAATATTCATGTAATCACTATCATGTTGCTACTTAAAATTAGCATTATCCTAAATGTTCTATATCATATTGCTATGCTTGTATCATATTGTTTTTGTTCGTCTAACATGTTCTTAGACATGCAGTAAGCATGATCAAGCTTTGTCAAACCAGAATATATGCAATGGGCCAAAGATGGCGTTATACAAGGAGATTTCTCTGAACCGTCCAACGATGTACACTGCATCGTACTGGCAAATAGGCTATCCAAGAAATATTTTCAAAATACCCTTTCATTTTAAAAACAAGCCCACTTACAAAAGCCCAAACTACTTCCTAACTGCTTGATCTTTTCAAAAAGTCCAAAACTAATTTGCAAAAACCCTGACAAAACTCTAACAGAATTCGGCCCGAGTTCGGCCCGAATTCGGCCAGAGTTCGGTAAGTGGACGTTGGATTTTGAACTTGGTCCTCCTGCAGTTACAGATTTTGCCAAGATTTTCTCATAGAGTTCTGTCCGAATTCTGCCCGAATTCTGCCAAAATTATGCCTTTGAAAAAACTATAAATAGAGAAAGATTTAGATCATTTCAAAACCACCAATTCATTTTCATATCTCTTCTCTATAAGCTACTACTTCTTCCAAAGTATTCTGAGCTATTCATTTTTAAATCCCAAGCCAGTTACAATCCTCTAGTCGATTTGCCAGTGCGGTACGGTCTAGAAGTTTCAGAGTGATTGTAATCAGAGGTTTGATTGAAGAAAGACTCTTCACAATTGAAGTTGGTCGAGTACTTCGAATCAAAGCTCGCGTTGTAGAAGTTGCAAGAACTTCGAATGAAAACTTGTGGTGATTTTCTATAGTGGATTCAACTGGAAGCTAAAGTTCTTCCGATTGGACTAGTCCTTACAAGAGGGAAACCAGTATACATCCTTGTGTTTGCGTTTGCTCTCTACTCTCTACTTTTTAATTAGGTATCTGTGATATATATATATTTTTGCGCTTCACAACTCGTTCCTACAATCGGTCCAACAGTATTTTCCCTCCCGACTCTCTCACGAGGTAAACATGATCACTTGATATTAACTTTGACTTATATATTAAATATTTAAACATTGAACATTAAACATTGAACGAAAGCAGTAAGTAAACATGTATGATAAATAGTATAACTCTCGTGCACAGTAATAGAAAAGATAAGACTAACAGTTAAAGCAGAAGAATAACATGCACCATAGAATAAAGGCAATATAGGTCATAGTGATACTTGCCTTGCTCCTAAAAAGGATAAAGTCGCGACTCAATATGTCATAGACCGATCTACCCAGTCACATAAATTATCATAAGTTAGATTATGAAAATTCCACTCTAAAAATCCTAAAAAGTGTCTAAAGGTTTAGCATAACTAATCCTATTTAATTCTATAATAAATCATCTAAAATCCTAATTTAATCTAACATAATTCTGAAATAAAGATTAACCACAATTTTTTGGTCCGAAAAAGTCACGGCTTCCAATTCAGAAACCGTAGCACGCAAATCGAGGCGCATCATTGACTGAGTAGTCAAACGACCAGAACTCAATGATTTAAATATGCCTCCCAGTATATTTCAGTGCCACGACTGCACTGGAATTGACCGTACCACAAAATCACACTTTGGTAAAAAGATATTGCCATTATGGCTAACCGTGACCAAATCGATGATTTGTCGGAAAAACTAAGTTCTACGAATTAATTAATATACTATATGAACTTATTAATTTCTACAAAAATATATGTCATGATTCTGATTCCTGGTTCTTCCGAAATCTCAAAAACACCCAAACGTGTCAAATTTTGGACAACTGACACTCTACAAATTTTCCAGAAATTTAGGTTTATAATTTATGAAAATAAATTAGATATTTAGAAACCTAACCTCGGTATGCTTCCAATAAAAAAGGCACACAAAAATCACGTCGGGGTTGGCATCAATTGCTTCGGGAAGTTGAAGAACACTAGATCAAACCTCTCTCAAAAATCGGTAGAAATTACTTAAGATTTTTTGAAATATTCTAATCTATCTATATATATATATAGAGGGGAAGCTGTGAGCTATTAGGAGTCGGCTAGGATCTACCACGTGGCAGCATCCTGTACGCTCCCGCTCGGATCAAAAGGTCGTAGATGAAGCCGGCTTGGCTGCGACTTCAAGGCCAGCTCGGCCTAGAAATCTGGTAGTTGACCGAATTATGAGTTCGCCCACGTGGGATACTCCACTGATGGCTGGACCCCGCGCTCTACTCTGCGGTGATAGACAGGTGGGCATTGTCTCGGTTGACTAGGTAAAGAATTTGGGAAATAGATTTTTTGAATTATAGAAAACTGTTTTTAAATCTATTTTACATAAAAAAATCATAATAAACATTAAAATTAGCAAAAAAAATTTGGAAAAATTCTATAAAATATAAAATAATCTATTGAATCCTAAAAAAATATATGGGGTCAACTATTGGTCATAGGCTAGCACAGTAAATTCTAGGAGTCCTAGAAAATAGGTTTTTTTATTTTAATTATCAAAATAATTCCAGAAAATACCAAAAAGTTATAGAAAATTACTTTTGACCTTCTACAGCCCAAATAATATGGTTGGCCTCTAGAATGAACCTGGGTGCCCTTATCAACATTCCTATAGGCCTTTTAAAATAATAATAGTATAGTTAAAAATTATGTAAAGAATATCAAAAATTCCTAAATAAAATTCCTAGTGTTATTTATTCATTTAGTCACTAATCAAAAGAGAAAATTGTGGTAGCGGATGCTACAACCTACCCCGCTAAAATATTTTTGTCCTCAAAAATCAAACATATAAGTTTATATATAAATATAATAATTTATGCAATCAATCTTCTATGGCAATCTAATAACAATTATTAAGGTAAGTCATGGGAGGTTCATTATTGAAAAGGAATTCAAATATAAGCTAAAATTTATCATATCTCAAGCTAACTAGGGTATACTAAGCATGTACCTTAATTAACAATTATAACTACAAATGGCTTTAAGAAAATCTATACATGTTACCTTCGCCTTGGGGTTGTGTTAGAGCCACAAATTCTTGTCCTTGTCCTTGACGTTGTGCTCCTCCAAACTGCTGGTGCCCGCTTGGCCTATGGGCTTGTAGAGGATGGTCTGAGGGACAATCTTATACCCTATGATTAGGTGATCCACAATTTGGGCAAAGCCCTAGCCTCATCCTACATCCATCCCAATGATGTCCTGCCTTTCGACAAAAAGTATAATTGGTGGTCGATGGGTTTTGTCTCTGTTGGGTTGTTAGGGTTGTACTACTCTAGTTGCAGAGTGATGTTGTTGTTGCTGGGGTTGAAGGGCTTCCTCCTAAACATCGGGACGCTTTACCGGTCCCGAGCTACCTCCAGTTGAATCACGGGCCCTTTTGGGTCTTAGGTTTAGATCCACTTCCATTCTTTGTGCCTCCGCTAAGATTCTCGCAAATGTCATTATACCTGAGGAAATGTGAACTCTAATCTTCTTAGCCAAGCCTTATCGGAATCTCGATGCTCGATCCTCCGGCTCTCCAACCATATACTCAGCGAAATGACTCAATCTGCCGTACTCTACGGCGTACTCTTCCACTGATAGGCTACCATATTCTAAGTTCTGGAACTGCTTCTCCAGAACGCCCTTGGCTACCCTTGGCTATTGCAAGAAAGATATTCCTCTTAAAGAGGTCCTTAAACTGATCCCAGGTCAGGTCTGGATCTGCTATTATGGGCTCATTCCTAAACTATGTGCGGAAAATATCGTAAAGCTGTAACCCAACACCCTCAATCTTTAAATCCTCTGGGAGTCGAGAAAACTACATAATCCGCTTGATGTCCTCAAGCCATTCATCGGCATAAAGAATTCCCTCGGTCCCCTTGAACTCCCACGGGTTCATCTTCTCAAAGTCCCGGATATCTGTCTCTCTCGACTGAGCAAGCTGTTGTGGCTGCTGAACAACTTTCTCCTTGGCTGTCATGGCTACTTGTTGAGCATGCTCCATGCTTGCCTGTATCACTTTTGTCTGTTTTCTTTAGACCTCTGCATGTGCCCTCAGCGCCTCTATTATGCCTCTAATGAGCTCTTATAGAGGTGCCCCCATTAGCCGGCAAGCCTCCTTGAGTTAGATTTGTTGGAGGAGGAGGATGGCTCTCAGATGCGGCTGATACAGCCTCCTGAGATGCGAAAGGCTGCTGGTGGTTACCGTTTGATGCGATGTTGCGAGCTCTAGTCCTGGGTGCCATTCTGAAAATAGAAAGAAAATAATGAGGAGACAAGTACTATGGTCTGATATTAACTTCTAAATATGCACTATGATTAAGTAACCATTGATAACTAAAAAGGAACGTGAAGGACATGGTTAAAATGATAGATGCAAAAATATCGAAAAAATTATGGACAAAATCAAGCAGGATGCATAAAATATATGATGATGGAAGACTCATTGGGTTGGGAATCCTATTTTTGAATGATTGTCACTACCACATTTCTAACTTGAGGGTATTTTGGTCATTTTTAAAATTTTAGGAATTAATTGGGATTTATTAGTATTAATTATAATTATTTTAATTTTCAGTAATTTTTAGTATTTTTGATTTGGTGCTATTCTAGGCTTTCACTAGTGTTGACTTAGGAGACTGTCCTAGAAGCTAAACTAGGTCTTGACTACTTGGTTGGAGTGTATAACCCTAGCTTGACCTAAGTTAGTGATATTTAACCAATTAGAACTTATTTGGAGAGATTAGGAATTGATTAGGCTAGCTAATGGCATGTGGTTTCACAAGTCATAATTTATGACTTAAGCCTTAGAGGCCCAAAGCCCAACACCAAGTGAACCCTAGCCCAATCCACCCTTGGCCGGCCACACTAGCATAGGGACTCCCCCACCTATTTAATCCCTCCTAGAAGTTAGGGCTAGCCTCCATTAGGAATTTCTTAAGTTTTAGAAAGAGGTAAGTCTTCATCTTCATTAATTCCTAGAAATTCTATTTCAATTCCTTTTCCAACCAAACCAATTGCAATAGGTCCTAAATTTACTCTACTTGCTGTTGGTATTGAGAAATTTCAGGGGAGAAACAATTTGGGAGAGTTTTGGTGGCTTGAGGATCCATTCTCATTTGGGGCTTTTTGAGCTTTGCAAACCCATAGGTAAATTCAATTCTACACCATAGAATGTTGTTTTTATTACATATTTAGGAAGCCCTAGGCCTAACCTAACTGTAGGTATAGCTAACCCTAAGTTTTGAGTCCTATACGTGTCCGTATCGGACACGTATCAGTCCACGTATATAGGTGTTTGATGAAATGCCCAAAAGGGCATTTCGATTTAATTTGAGAAATGTATTTGAATACAAATTTAGGTTTTAACCTTGCTTAGTGGTTTCGAGTGTTCTGAGCACGTATTGGTGTCGTGTCGTGTCGCCACGGATACGGGAACATGCGGGTGCACACGAGCGCACGCGGGCACTGTAGCTCCCCTGATGCTCGGGGTCTTTTGCGTGTAGGACACGCCACTAGGGCACGTGATACTTGACACACATGATGGAGCATCCACTGACACCACGTGTGTCAAGTTACACGACCTCTCGTGTCGTGTCGGACACGATATCGCACGTGCATGGGGAATGCACTGTGCGTATCAGTGCACTGTTTTAGGTTCTCTGTCTAATTTCAGTTTTAATATTTTAATTAGTGATTTTAATTGTCAATTAGATCCTAAATATTATGTATGACATATGTTAGAATTAATTTACGTGTTAGTTTAGATTTTGATATGGGATTTGAAATCGAATGGGGCTAAATTCATGTTAACTGATATACATTACTAATACTATGATACATAGGACTGATACACTGGTTTTTCATTTCTTAAACACTTTTAATTCCCTGTTTTATTGATGTTTTCACTGGTTAATTGTCTCCCACATGATTGGTTGTTCATGTTAGCTAAGTATTTCAATTTGATTAGGCTTTATGATGTGTGAATGGGAAATTAGACTTTGTGTTGGGTTTGGGAATGCAGAAAACTGAGAGTTGTTTCCTTTTCTATTTTAAACTGAACTGAATTGAGTTATAGATATATGGGTAACCTTCAACTGTTGATATTTCCCAGTTTTCACCATGGTTAGCTACTGTTAAATCCTGAACCTTCCATTCCTAATTTCAACTTGGTTTCATTCCTGCTCACTGTAAATGGTTTCACTGTTTTGTAAATGACTGATTTCATATGTTAGCTCACTGAGAATTGGTTACTTTCCTACATCTTAAACTAAATTGAATGACCTGTTAATGTGAATTCTCATGCAAGTATTAGTGTCTTATGTTGAATTTGAAGGATTGAATCCTTCTTTATCTAGATTGGTCACATATATCAACAGATTTGTTTTCATGTACTGTCATTCCCTGTTTTCATGGCCCACACACATGTATTTCCCTGTTTCCTAGATATTGGCAACACAAATCATTCCCTGTTTTTCCATTTGCCTATCACTCACCTAGTACACAGTTTACAATTTATGTTTTCCTGCATACACAGGTTCACACATTGTTAGTTAGCACTGTTTGCTACTTTTCTATTGCTCACTGTTTTCTGTGTTCTATTGGACACTTGTTAGCTCACTATTTTGCATAGCACATAAACACTTCACTGATTCAAAAGCACTATACACAAGTGTCTCACACACACTCACACCCTAAAACTCTCTACACACACACATGTTTCCCTCACTGTTTTCAGATATCTTGACACACACACACTTTCATGTGACACCCTCAAGCCTAACACACACCCTCATACCATATCACACACACAAGTGCCACACATGACACACACATATTACATGTATGGTATATAGTTTAAGCATGTATAATGTATATATATATAGGTATGTGGCATGTACATAATGTATCTCTATATTAGAGTGTATTATATATTAGATATATTTTGACTTGTGTTATGTGAGTATGGTTTGGTTCATAGGCATGATATAGCCTATAGCCTATGGGTGGCTTGAATGCCTAGTATAGAGTCTAGATTAGACTTGTTTAGTCTTGTTAGACCTAGAATAGACTAGTTAGACTAGTATAGACTTGGTTGACTTAGGTTTGACTTGGTTGACCTAGTTTGACTTCTAGGGTTGACCAAAGTTGACCAAGAGTTGACTTTGGCTTAGATTCATGTAGAATGCATTGTAGTGCATCTTATTACCATTCTGGACTTGTTGTGACTTGTACTGTTCTAAATAGGAGTCAGACACCACTCCTCGGACAGTACTTTTATCTTGGATATTCAGATAGCAGGCGAGTACATTGTCTGATCTTTTCATACCTGTCTGGACTATATTCTTGCTCTAGTTTACTTTACTTGATGCTGACACGTATCTTCACAGATTAGTACTATATGGATCCTTTCCTGAGATGTTATCCCTCTACGGGTGCATCGGATATTTCATGTTCATGTACTTTATCATATGCATCAGGTACTCCTTGTACTCGTACTAAGTTCATGTATTCACATGTTCTCATGTGCCTTCATGTACTATCATGTGCCTCATGTACTACTCATTACATGAGTTCACATATCTTTAGCTATATTCATGTGCCAATAACGTAACTTGAATGGATCCTTGTGTATTGATTGGGGCGGGGTGAGTAGAATTGGTTATGTGATCATTATCCCCAGTAGGTATTCATGTGCCTCTTAGTTGTATTCATTTGCCCCTAAGCCGTTTACATAAGCATATTGTACTCTAAATTACATAGCCACTTATAGTCTTTACTTATCATGTACTCACTTTCAGTTACAAAATATCTCTTGTTTTCCTGTACTTCTTTTTCAGCACTTCCTGTATTTTACTCTATTGTATGATTTATACTCCTAACCTGTTGTGAACTATTTTGAGAGATATGTGCTCATTCCCGTCCTGATTGGACCTGTTAAAAATTTTACAGAGGTCGAGGAGGAGGCCTGCTTAGATACTTTCTATGGGACAGCCTTAGAGGATACTTGCGATCCGGACTTCCAGTCGGATCCCTTAGCTGTAGAGACTGTTGCTCCATAGACGTCTTTATCTTATTTCATAGTATTGGAGATTGAGTTATATATATTGGATCTGTATTATTTCTGGATGTTAGTGGAGTTATCTAGACACTTAGCTTTCTCTCTATTGTATTTCCTGTGGATTTGGATCTTGTATCTTTTATATCATTCTATCTTATCGTATTCTACCTTAGATGTGATTGAGATATATTCTGTTATGTCACCCCTATTCGGGGAGTATAACTGTTTATTACCTTAAACTGTTAGATATTGTGACCTAGGACAGTGTTCTACCGCCGACACTGCGGCGTAGGCTGGACGTACCCACGTCTCGTGTCCTTACTCTAGGGTGCGGGTCGTGACACATTTTTAGTGGTGGCCCATGCAGGTCTAGATTGGAAATGTAGTGGTATTCGAACTAGAATATCGCTACAGCCTGCAGTAGGAATTAGTACTTTTTTTAAGGTACTCAATCACACTAGGAAAACTCCATATCAGATTCCGTATATCTATTTTGCTGCTTATTGTCTTCCTTAAAAATTTAAACTGTCCTCCTTTGATATTTCGACTCATTCTCAGTAATTGTTTCTTGTTTGATCTGTGTCTCCAGGATGGTTGAGACGAGATCGCATCGCCCTGGACTGGGAGACGCTGGAGAGGGGTCTAGCACCTCTCGACCTCAGCAGCAGCCAGCTCCCGGTGCCACGGGGCCAGTACATCCCTCAGGAGTCGGTGTTTCTGCAGCTTTTGGAGGAGTACCTCCACCAGTCAGGAGGCCGAGCGTTGTGAGTCCTGAGATCCTTTCACCGTAGCAGCCTCCGCCTGCGGGGATGGTAGATGCTGCATATCTCTTCTCCTTCGTGGAGAGGATTCTGGAGTCCCACCAGCAAGTAGCAGACGAGACAGACTACCAATTTTTGTCAGGGGATCGATGAGGCACACCAGCTGCTTCGCACTACAATCGAGATGATTACTGCTGAGGGGGCCCAGCAGCAGCCCCGTCGGAGGGAGAAGGACATACAGGACTTTCAGAAGATACATCCCAGAGAGTTCTTCGGCACAGAGGGCATCTACTATGCAGACGACTTGATAGAGCATATCGAGGAGATATTCAGGCTGGCGGAGATACCAGCTCGACTCCAGATTGAGGCGGCGGGCAGTCAGATACAGGACTTGGCCCGTTCATGGTATCAGACAGATCCCAGGGTGGGAGTTGAGGGCCAGACTTAGGCCCAGTTCAAGGAGCTGTTTAAGGAGCAGTTCTTTCCAGATGTGGCCTTGGGAGGTATCGAGGCACAGTTCGAGGGTCTGGTTCAGGGGAACCAGACGGTAGCTGACTATACTGGGGAGTTTTGTAGACTGGCCCATTTTATAGATGACTTGACTGAGTAGACGAAGGCGAAGAAGTCTCGCCGAGGCTTGATTAGAGAGGTTCGGTCGCTGACTAAGAGCGACCGGAACGCTACATTTGCTGAGATATTTTTTGGGGCTATGGCGGCGGAGGACGACCTAGGACTGAAGTAGAAGAGGGGTCATAACTTCCAGGGTGGTAGCAGCAGTCAGGGGCAGGCCAAAAGGCCTCACTTCCAGCATCAGCAGCCACAGAGGCCAGTTCAGCAGTATCAGCAGCAGCACCAGCAGCAGTATCAGCAGCAGGGTCGTACACCTTTTCAGCAGGTGCAGCAACAGAGGCATCAGCAGCAGGCACCCCGTCAGCAGCAGGTAGTCATTTGTGCCTTCTGCAAGTAGTCGGGGCATATAATCCATGAGTACAGAAAGAAGCTAGGCAAGTGCCTACTTTGTGGTGCTGGGGATCACCAGTTGAGGGATTGCCCTAGGGCTTTTGGACGAGGAGCATAGGGAGGTGGAGCCAAGGCTCCAGCAGGCCAGCTGAGGGGGCCACTGCAGACCCAGCAACAGAGGTTCCAGCAGCACCAGCAGCAGGCACGAGGTGGACAGTAGGGGCGAGCTTTCGCCATGGCGGCTGAGGATGCCGAGGTCGTAGGGAAGCTGATAGCAGGTTTGGTTCTTCTTGACTCCCTTCCAGCATTTGCACTCTTTGATTCCGGGGCTTCCCACAGCTTTGTGTCAGTATCGTATGCTATTAGACACAGTCTGGTTTCTGAACCATTTCCTAGTACCTGCAAGATCACGATCGGGGGTGGGGTCATCCTCGTGAGTGATGTTTGCAGAGGACGAAGCGTCATATTGGGAGGCCGAGAGTTCGGAGTGAGTTTACTCATCATGCCATTACCGAACTACGATATAGTATTAGGTATGAACTGGCTGAGTAGACACCACGCCCGTATTGATTGCCGAGAGGGTAAAGTTTTGTTTGGGGCGCCAGGAGAGCTAGAGTTTGAGTACACCCGGCGGCAGGCAGAGCAGGACGACGGAGTCTTCTGTGGAGCATTAGTTGAGGAGCAGGTGGCTCCGCATCCCTTGATCGCAGAGTTTATGGACGTATTTCCAGAGGAGTTGCCAGGGCTTCCACCAGACAGGGATGTAGATTTCTCGATAGACTTGGTTCCCGGTGCGGAACCGATTTCTCAGCATGTCTTTCGACGTGAACAACAGTAAATTGGTGGAGCTGAAGAAGCAGGTGGATGAGCTGCAGGACAAGGGCTTCATCCGATCGAGTTCTTCACCTTGGGGTGCATCGGTACTCTTTGTACCCAAGAAGGATGGGTGGGTACGGATGTGTATCGACTACAGGGCACTTAACAACCTGACGATCAAGAACAGATACCCACTACCGGGGATCGATGATCTCTTTAATCAGTTGAGTGGAGCTCGGGTATTCTCCAAGATTGATTTGAGGTCAGGTTATCACCAGGTGAAGGTGAAGAGGGAGGATATTCCCAAGACCGCTTTCAGGATGCGGTACAGGCAGTTTGAGTTTTTGGTTATACCGTTTGGGCTGACCAATGCACCAGCAGTATTTATGAACCTAATGAACAAGGTGTTCCACCAGTACTTGGACAAGTTCGTGGTGGTATTCATTGATGATATCCTGGTGTACTCGAAGACAGAGGAAGAGCACGAGGAGCACTTGAGAGTGGTTCTGGAGATACTCGGGAGGGAGAGGTTGTATGGCAAGCTCTCGAAGTGCGAGTTCTTCCTAGACAGGGTTGACTTCTTGGGTCATGTGGTGACTGAAGATGGTATCTCAGTGGACCCGAAGAAGATCACAGCAGTTGAGGCTTGGGCAGCGCCGACTTCAGTAGCAGAGATCAGGAGTTTCCTAGGGCTGGCAGGATATTATAGGAGATTTGTGCAGGATTTCTCCCGGGTTGCAGAGCCGTTGACTCGATTGACCCGGAAGGATACTGAGTTTGTTTGGTCAGAGGAGTATCAGAAAGCTTTTGATGTGTTGAAGAAGCGGCTTACGACAGCTCCGATTCTGACATTGCCTTCAGGATCAGGTGGATTCACCATTTATAATGATGCTTCAGGGAAGGGACTGGGTTGTGTCTTACAGCAGCATGGGAAGGTGATTGCCTATGCTTCCAGGCAATTACGTCCCCATGAGAAGAACTACCCTACCCATGACCTGGAGCTGGCAGCGGTGACTTTTTGCTTTGAAGTTGTGGAAGCACTATCTGTATGGCGAGAGGGTAGAGATTTTTACAGATCACAAGAGCCTGAGGTATGTGTTTACACAGAAAGAGCTCAACATGAGGCAGCACAGATGGCTAGAGTTGATGAAGGACTTTGATATCTCACTTCAGTATCACCCGGGAAAAGGCCAACGTGGTTGCCGATGCCTTGAGTAGGTATCCGACAGCCATATGTTCGACTATGGATCGGCACTTGCTTGCAGACTTGGAGAGCCTTGGGATTGAGGTGATTGTGTCCAGAGTACAGATACAGTTATGGGGCCTTCAGATACAGTCGAACTTGATGGAGAGGATCAAGGCAACGCAGTTCGAGGATGTGGCTCTGCGGTGTATCCGAGAGCATGTTCGTGCACGGTTGGTGGATGGGGAGTTTTTACTTGCAGAGGATAGTGCCTTGAGGCACGGTTCCAGGTTATGTGTGCCTAGCGGGGAGCTCAGGGAGCAAATCATGCAGGAGGCTCACAGATCGCAGTACTCTATACATCCTGGTGCCAACAAGATGTACAAGGATCTGCGAGAACATGTCTGCTGGTACGAAATGAAGCGAGAGGTATCCCACTTCGTAGCTAGATGCTTGGTCTGTCAGCAGGTCAAGGCAGAGAGGCAGAGGCCCGGAGGATTATTGCAGCCGTTGCCCATTCCGGAGTGGAAGTGGGAACATATCACCATGGATTTCGTATCTGGGTTGCCACGTACACCAGGAGGGAAAGACGCGATTTGGTTCATCGTTGACAGGTTGACCAAATCGGCCCACTTCTTGCCATTCAAGGTGGGTACGTCTACAGAGAGGCTTGCAGAGTTGTACATGCGGCAGCTAGTCAGGATTCACGGAGTTCCCGTCAGCATTATCTCGGTTCGGGATAGTCGCTTTACTTTCTATTTCTGGAGGTGTCTGCAGACTAGTTTGGGCACTCAGCTCAAGTTTAGTACTGCATACCACCCCCAGACGGACGGACAGTCAGAGAGGACTATTCAGACGCTTGAGGACATGCTGCGAACGTGCGTCCTAGATTTTGGAGGTTCCTGGGAGGATCATCTATATTTGGTGGAGTTTGCTTACAACAACAGTTATCAGGCCAGTATTGAGATGTCACCTTTTGAGGCTCTATACGGGCGTAGGTGTCATACACCCTTATCTTGGGATGATGTTGGAGAGCGAGCTTTACTGGGACCAGAGATGGTTGTTGATGCAGCCGAGAAGGTGGAGCTCATCAAGGATAGACTTCGCGTGGCGCAGGACAGACATCGGCACTGGGCCGATAGCCACCGGAGGCCGTTGGAGTTTGAGGTACAGATTTAGAGATTGGATTAGAAGTAGGATGTATTTTGTTTTGTTTGATTGATCGTGTTTAATTTTTAGTAACTTGAGACCTTGCTTGTGTTTAGGTTGGAGACATAGTTTTTTTGCGGATATCTCTGACTCGTGGTACGATACGTTTTGGTGGAGGTAGGAAGCTTAGCCCGCACTTCATCGGCCCTTTCGTTATCAGCGGGAGAGTCGGTGACATAGAATACAGGCTAGACTTGCCACCTGCACTAGTGGGAGTTCATAACGTATTCCACGTATCACATTTGAGACGGTACGTGGCTGACCCTAGCCATGTGCTCGATCATTCGGAGATTGAGGTTGGACCTACTATCAGTTATCCAGAGCAGCCTGTAGAGATTCTGTATCGCCGGAAGAAGGTACTGAGGAACCAGGTGATACCCTTGGTACGCGTCGCATGGCGGCATCATTCTCCAGGAGAGTCTACCTGGGAGCGGAAGGATGAGATGCGCGAGCGGTACCCCTATCTTTTTGGACCTTGAGGTATACTTTTCTATCCTTCTCAGCAGTTAGTTTCGTATTTAATTTCGAGGACAAAATTATTTTAAGGGCGGGTAGATTTGTCACTAACACATTTCTAGCTTGAGGGTATTTTGGTCATTTTTAAAATTTTGGGAATTAATTGGGATTTATTAGTATTAATTATAATTATTAGAATTTTCAGTGATTTTTAGTATTTTTGATTTGGTGCTATTCTAGGCTTTGACTAGTGTTGACTTAGGAGACTGTCCTAGAAGCTAACCTAGGTCTTGACTACTTGGTAGGAGTGTGTAACCCTAGCTTGACCTAAGTTAGTGATATTTAACCAATTAGAACTTATTTGGAGAGATTAGGAATTGATTAGGCTAGCTAATGGCTTGTGGTTTCACATGTCATGATTTATGACATAAGCCTTAGAGGCCCAAAGCCCAACACCAAGTGAACCCTAGTCCAATCCACCCTTGGCCGGCCACACTAGCATAGGGATTCCCCCAACTATTTAATCCCTCCTAGAAGTTAGGGCTAGCCTCCATTAGGAATTTCTCAAGTTTTAGAAAGAGGTAAGTCTCCATCTTCATTAATTTCTAGAAATTTCATTTCAATTCCTTTTCCACCCAAACCAATTGCAGTAGGTCCTAAATTTACTCTACTTGCTGTTGGTATTGAGAAATTTTAGGGAAGGAATAATTTGGGAGAGTTTTGGTGGCTTGAGGATCCATTCTCATTTGGGGCTTTTCGAGCTTTGCAAACCCATAGGTAAATTTAAATCTACACCATAGAATATTGTTTTTATTGCATATTTAGGAATCCCTAGGTCTAACCTAACTATAGGTATAGCTAACCCTAAGTTTGAGTCCTATACGTGTCCGTATCGGACACGTATCAGTCCACGTATATAGGTGTTTGATGTAATGCCCAAAAGGGTATTTTGATTTAATTTTAGAAATGTATTTGAATAAAAATTTAGGTTTTAACCTTGCTTAGGGGTTTCTAGTATTTTGAGCACGTATTGGTGTCGTGTCGTGTCGACACGGACACGGGAACACGCGGGTGCACACGAGCGCGCACGGGCACTGTAGCTTCCCTGATGCTCGGGGTCTTTTGCGTGCAGGACACGCCACTAGGACACGTGATACTTGACACACACGATGGGGCATCTACTGACACCACGTGTGTCAAGTACACGACCTTTCGTGTCGTGTTGGACACGATATCGTGCGTGCATGGGGAATGCACTATGCGTATCAGTGCACAGTTTTGGGTTCTCTGTCTAATTTCAGTTTTAATGTTTTAATTAGTGATTTTAATTGTCAATTAGATCCTAAATATGATGTATGACATATGTTAGAATTAATTTACATGTTAGTTTAGATTTTGATATGGGATTGAAATCGAATGGGGCTAAATTTATGTTAACTGATATACATTACTGATACTATGATACATAGGACTGATACACTGGTTTTTCATTCCCTAAACACTTTTAATTCCCTGTTTTATTGATGTTTTCACTGGTTAATTATCTCCCACATGATTGGTTGTTCATGTTAGCTAAGTATTTCAATTCGATTAGGCTTTATGATGTGTGAATGGAAAATTAGACTTTGTGTGGGTTTGGGAATGCAGGAAACTGAGAGTTGTTTCCTTTTCTATTTTAAACTGAAACGGAATTGAGTTATAGATATATGGATAACCTTCAACTGTTGATATTTCCCAGTTTTTACCATGGTTAGCTACTGTTAATTCCTGAACCTTACATTCCTAATTTCAATTGGTTTCATTTCTGCTCACTGCAAATGGTTTTACTGTTTTGTAAATGACTGATTTCATATGTTAACTCACTGAGAATTGGTTACTTTCTGACTTCTTAAACTAAATTGAATGACCTGTTAATGTGAATTCTCATGCAAGTATTAGTGTCTTATGTTGAATTTGAAGGATTGAATCCTTTCTTATCTGGATTGGTCACATATATCAACTGATTTGTTTTCATGTACTGTCATTCCCTGTTTTCATTGCCCACACACATGTATTTCCCTGTTTCCTAGACATTGGCAACACAAATCATTCCCTGTTTTCCATTTGCCTATCACTCACCTAGTGCACAATTTATAATTTATGTTTTCCTGCATACACAGGTTCACACATTGTTAGTTAGCACTGTTTGCTACTTTCCTATTGCTCACTGTTTCCTGTGTTCTATTGGACACTTGTTAGCTTACTGTTTTGTATAACACATGAACACTTCACTGGTTCAAAAGCACTGTACAGAAGTGTCTCACACACACTCACACCCTAAAACTCTCTACACACACATGTTTCCCTTACTGTTTTCAGATATCTTGACACACACGCACTTTTATATGACACCCTCAAGCCTAACACACACCCTCATACCATATCACACACACAAGTGCCACACATGACATACGCACATTACATGTATATGGTATATAGTTTAAGCATGTATAATGTATATATATATAGGTATGTGGCATGTACATAATGTATCTCTATATTAGAGTGTATTATATATTAGATATATTTTGACTTGTGTTGTGTGAGTATGGTTTGGTTCATAGGCATGGTATAGCCTATAGCCTATGGGTGGCTTGAATGCCTAGTATAGAGTCGAGATTAGACTTGTTTAGTCTTGTTAGACCTAGAATAGACTAGTTAGACTAGTATAGACTTGGTTGACTCAAGTTTGACTTGGTTGACCTAGTTTGACTTCTAGGGTTGACCAGAGTTGACCAAGAGTTGACTTTGGCCTAGATTGACCTAGATTCATGTAGAATGCATTGTAGTGCATCTTATTACCATTCTGGACTTGTTGTGACTTGTACTGTTCTAAATAGGAGCCAGACACCACTCCTCGGACAGTACTTTCATCTTGGACATTCTGATAGCAGGCTAGTACATTCTCTGATCTTTTCATACCTGTCTGGACTATATTCTTGCTCTAGATTACTTTACTTGATGCTGACACGTATCTTCATGGATTAGTACTATATGGATCCTTTCTGAGATGTTATTCCTTTACGGGTGCATCGGGTATTTCATGTTCACGTACTTTTTATGTGCATCAGGTACTCCTTGTACTCGAACTAAGTTCATGTATTCACATGTTCTCATGTGCCTTCATGTACTATCATGTGCCTTATGTACTACTCATTACATGAGTTCACATATCTTTAGCTGTATTCATGTGCCAATAACGTAACTTGAATGGATCCTTGTGTATTGATTGGGGCGGGGTGAGTAGAATTGGTTATGTGATCATTATCCCTAGTAGGTATTCATGTGCCTCTTAGTTGTATTCATGTGCCCCTAAGCCGTTTACATAACCATATTGTACTCTAAATTACTTAGCCACTTACAGTCTTTACTTATCATGTACTTACTTTCAGTTACAAATTATCTTCTGTTTTCCTGTACTTCCTTTTCAGCACTTTCTGTATTTTACTCTATTGCATGATTTATACTCCTAACCTGTTATGAACTGTTTTGAGAGATATGTGCTCGTTCCCGTCCTGATTGGACCTGTTGAAAATTTTACAGAGGACGGGGAGGAGGCCTGCTTAGATACTTTCTATGGGACAGCCTTAGAGGACACTTGCGATCCGGACTTCCAGTCGGATCCCTTAGCTGTAGAGACTGTTGCTCCATAGTTGTCTTTATCTTATTTCATAGTATTGGAGATTGAGTTGTAATATTGGATCTGTATTATTTCTGGATGTTAGTGGAGTTTATCTAGACACTTAGCTTTCTCTCTATTATATTTCTGTGGATTTGGATCTTGCATCTTTTATATCATTCTATCTTATCGTATTCTGCCTTAGATGTGATTGAGATATATTCTGTTATGTCACCCCCATTCGGGGAGTATAACTTTTATTACCTTAAACTGTTAGATGTTGTGACCTAGGACGGCGTTCTACCGCCGACACTGCGACGTAGGCTGGACGTACCCACGTCTCGTGCCCTTACTCTAGGGTGCGGGTCGTGACAATGATATAACTCTCCTAGAAGTCATTGTAAATCCTATCTTTAATTCTATTTGTAGGCTCATAGCTAGTACTACTAAGTTGAAGTAGTAACCATGAGTTTCCAATCTTATGTGACACCTGGCCTGCATGGGCCACCATAAAAACTTGTCACGATCCGCACCCACTTTTGGGATATGAGTATGTGTCCAAGCCCAGCCTACACCGCAGCATCGGCGGTAGTACGCTGTCTATGATAAGCATTACCCATAACAAGTACACAGTCCACATATATCATCCACAACTAAGTGATGACAAAAAGATTGAACTTAAAGTCTCAATAAATGATTTAAAAAAATATCCACTATAACTCAAAACAACCTCGGGAACAAACCCGCTAAAATAAATATAAACAACTAGAACAAAAGTCTTCTAAGCTCACTAGCTAAGAATAATAAAAAGCGCATAAGAAAGAAATATGCTACTCCGCATCAGTAGAAACAACTGACACATTGGTAACATTAGTGTCACCAAGATACGTACCATAAACCTTGGGACAAACCATGTCATCAAAAGCTAAAAAATAGTTATCCACTCAGGATTGGAGCAAGATCACCATAGACATTACATAATAATATACAAGCATACAAATAATAGTAAAGAAAAGATGAACTAAAACACGATACAAAATAGGACCAATATATCTTGGAAACAGTTTGAGTTTACAACTATAACATGGAATAGTTGAAGGTATAAACAAGACACAAAAATAATATGAGAGAACGACTAATATAAGACAAACCAATGGACAATATGTCAACACGAATCAAATCACGTGTACTGTGTATTTTAGAATACAAGTGTTCTACATGTGGACGGATTAGGACATCTGGCAGTCGATACGTGAGGTGCAACGACTGCTTTCAATATTGACATTGGAAGAAAAGTTTTACATTACGTACACCACATGAATACTAGTTGTATTTTCCCTTCCGACTCTTTCACAAATAAACATGATCACTTCACATTAACTTTGACTTAAACATTGAACAAAAGTAGTAAGTAAACATGTATGATAAATAGTATAACTCTCGTGCACAATAATAGAAAAGATAAGACCAATAATTAAAGCAGAAGAATAACATGCAGCATAGAATAAAGGCAACATAGGTCATAGTGATACTTGCCTTGCTCCGAAAAAAGATAAAGTCGCGACTCAAGGCATCATAGACCGATCTACCCCTTCACATAAATGATCAAAAGTTAGATTATGCAAATCCTACTCTAAAAACCCTAAAATATGGCTAAAGGTTTAGCATAACTAATCCTATTTAATTCCAAATAAATCATCTAAATCCTATATAATTTAATATAATTCTAAAATAAAGATTAACCATAAGTTTTTGGTCCGGGAAAGTCACGGCTTCCAATTCGAGAACCGTGGCACGCATATCTCGGCACATCATTGACTATGTAGTCAAACAACACGAACTCAATGATTTGAGTGCGCATCCTAGTAGATTTCAGTGCCACGAGTGCACTGGAATTGACTGTACCACAAAATCACGATTTGGTCAAAATATATCGTCATTATGGCTAACCGTGACCAAATCGATAATTTGTCGACAAAACTAAGTTCTACGACTTAATTAAAATAATATATGAATTTAGTAATTTCTTTTAAAAAAATATGTCGTAGATCTCTGTGTTAACTTTCTAAAACTTCAAAAAGTTCATGATTTCGATTCATGGTTCTCCCGGAATCACGAAAACACCCAAACTTGTTAAATTTTGGACAACTAACACTCTACGAATTTTTCAGAAATTTAGATTTACAATTTATCAAATAAATTAGATATTCAGAAACCTAACCTCGGTACTCTTACAATAAAAAATGGTGCACAAAAAGAACGTCAGAGTTGGTGGCAATTACTTCGGGAAATTGAAGAACACTAGATCAAACCTCTCTCAAAAATCGGTAGGAATTACTTAGGGTTTTTTGAAATATTATAATATATATATATATATATATATATATATATATATATATATATATATATATATATATATATATATATATATATATATATATATATATATATATGGAAGCGGATCAAAAGCCCCCTTAGAAAACCCCCTAAAAAAATCCCTCACTCTCAGCCGTAATTTAATGTTAATATTAATGTTAATTTAATGTTAATGTTAATGTTATTATTAATGTTAATGTTAATATTAATCTTAATATTAACATTAAATACTAAAATTAAGATTAAACTTATTAAAATTAAATTAATATTAATATTAATATTAACATTAACATTAATATAAAAATAAAAAATATTAACATTAACATTAATATTAACATTAATACTAACATTAACATTAACCTTAATATTAACATTAATATTAACATTAAATTACGGATGAGAGAGGGGGGTTTTTAGGGGGTTTTCTAAGGGGAGCTTTTGATCCGCTCCCTATATATATATATATGTGTATATATATATATATATATATATATATATATATATATATATATATATATATGGCTCACTGCTTCTTCTTCCTAGGGCCACCTTAGGGAGCCCCCCGTCCGCCCCTGCCCGCCGGCGCCCGATGGCGCATCCCTGGCGGCCGACTACTCCCTGGTCGGCTTCCCCTCCTCTCCCCTCCCCCCCCCCAATCCCTCCTCTCCCTCCGTCTTTCCCCCCAGCCCCCATCTTCCCTCCCTCTTCCGGCTGTCCAGTCCCGCCCCCAGCTTGGAGCAGGCCTGGGCCCCCCTTCTTCCTCCTCCACCTCCTCACCCGGGGACTCCGGATCCCCCTTCCCCCTTTCCCAACGTCCTCTGCTCTATCCCTCCCCTTCGGGCTGGTGCTTCCCTTCGTCTCGCCCTCAGTGTTTCCCCCGCGCCGCTCTCGAAGGTGCCCAGGTTGGCCCCCACCGGGCCGGGAGCTCTCAGGGGTTCGACCCTCACTTGCCGCCCTCCTTCTTCTTATATTTTTCAAATGGCTCCGATTTCCTCCCTCCGGTTGGGAGCCCCCTGCGGTGCAGGTCTCGGGTTCCCCCCTGCTCGGCCTCTCGATTTTGCTGCTAGCAGCTCTCCAATCGAGGGAGCCCCACATCTGTTTCCCCTCTCAGCGCGTACTGCGCCTTCCTATGAGTCTTATCCGAGTGGGTCCCACCCCCCTTACGCAGAGCGCGGGGAGGATACTCCTCAACCTTTTACGCAGCTCGTCCACCTGGGACCCACGTTGACTCGTGCTCACTCGTGCCTCAGGCGTATTCTTCCTCCCTTGCGTACCCCTTAACCCCCTCTCCTCACTTTCTAGTAGACCGCCCCATTTCCATCAGCTCTACGCTAACCCTCTCCTCTACGCTTACACTCCCATCTACCAAAACCCTCCCCTCTCCTCACATTCTGGTGGGCCCTCCATTATCATGAGCTCTACGCCAACCCTCCCCTCTACGCTTATCCTCCTCATGATGCCCCCTTGAGTACTACGCAGCCCCTCCTACATCCTCCCCCAACTCACATCCCGAGCCTCCCCCTCCCTTCCCCTCCTTTTGATCCCGTCGTCGTCCCCCGTGCCCCCCGACTCTACCCTAGTGCCCTCTCTTTAGACCACCCTCGCATCCTCGGCTCCCGCGGTCTGTATCCCGGTCCTTCCCTCAGTCATTCCCGCCACGCGCACGGCCGGGCCTGGGGACCCAGCCGTCATTCCTCTTCCGGTTGTCGAGGCGACGCCACCTGTGGGCAGAGCGGGCCCCACTCTGCTCCTACCCGCCCTGGTAGCACGTCCCCGGCCCTCCCTCCTGGGAGTCCCCCCAGGCCGACCCCTCTGCCCCGTTGCCCCTCTCCGAGCTGATCCTACCCTCGATTGCAACCCCTTCCCCATGCGGAGCTTCCCATCCTCTTCCAGTGTCCGGTGCCCCTCCGTCGACCTACGCCGCCAAGCTGCGCCCGGATCTTGCTTTCGCGAAGAGTCCCCTCTTCCCAGTCATCGATCTTTCGGACATTGTGTACTCTCAGGAGTCCCCGGTGCCCTCGGTTCCTTTCTCCGAATTGGAACTGTCATCGCTATCGACCACCTCCTTCCCCCACACTTTATCCTCAAATTTTCAACTGGCTGTCCTAAACTCTCTAGGGTGCTGGAGACGATAGCCAGTTGGAGTCTATCAGCGGAATACCGTATGGCTTCCCTTGATTCCAAACACATTCTCCTTCACCTTTCATCCGAGTTAGACCATAGGGCAGTCTGGTCCAAAAGAACTTGCAGGATTGATTCCTACCAGATAAAGATCATCAAGTGGTCAGCAAGCTTTTGCACCAAAGAAGACTCAGCGATGTTGGCCGACTGGGTCACACTGCCTAATCTTCGCTTTATTTTTTGCCCCAGCGGCTCTCAGGCGCATTGCCAACTCCTTCGGCACTATGTGGCCTCAGACCCTGAGACCAGCAACCTAACCAAGGCTCACTATGCCAAAATGTGTGTAGAACTCGACCTCACCTCTGAACCTCCCAATTTTATCACAATCGATCTGTGTAACCAGATCCACACCCAACAAATCCTATACGACAACCACATCATGTTCTGTAGCCATTGCCATTTAAGAGGTCACCTCATTAAGCACTGCCACCGTCTGCATCCTGAACTAAAGAAACCCTCCCCGGAAAGTCAGCGTGCCATCGGAGGGGAGGACACCCTTGCCACCCCTCCTACCATGCCCGAACTCGCACACTTGATTCGGCTCCAGTGATGGCATAACAGATTTGAGGGAACCCCCCAGCAAAGCATTGATCCCTTTCATCGCCCAAGCTCTCACCCTATCCAACAAATTCGATGCCCTTGAGTCGGAGGACGCGGAACCCACATCGGAGACAGCATCTCCCCCAGCCGACCACGCGCTCACCGAGATTCACCCCTATCCAGACAACGTAGATCCATTCTCCGACATCATCGATGCTGATCAACAACACCATCGAAGACTCTGCGGTTGAAGCTCTAGCTATTCTGGGGCCAGACCAAGTTCGGAGAGGTCTACAGGTTCAGGCTGCGACTTTCCCCTCCAAAAAACTATTCTTCTGACTGGGAGCCCGGTGACTCCATTATGATCCCCCATGAGTACCCTATCCTGGACTCCATCGGGAATCAGTCAGTCAGCACCCGGACCATCCGAAACAATCCTGTAACGATCACCACGCCTCGACCGAGATTGAACCACCAACCTCGAGCGAGGCCAATACCAACCAGGGACCCACTGAAATCGCAACCATCCAAACCAGATTCGCCGCTAAGCGAAACAAAAACCCCCCACAATGTCCTTAATGCTTAACATCATATCCGGAACGTCCGCGGTCTGGCGAACAAACCCACATTAAGGAGAATTTCCAGTTTGCAAAAAATCTACAAGATTGACATCCTCATTATTCTTGAACCCAAAATCCCCCCAAAAGATTAAATCTATCCAACTGCAGCTGGGCCTTCCATCGGCCGTAGCAGGCAGACACGACATTTGGATCCTCGGCACGAAAGATGTCAAATTCGGAGTCATCCAGGACTCCCGGCAGGCCCTCTCCTGTTGGTTTGATCACCCAAGTCTCCCCGATCGAGCCATCCTATTGGCGGTCCATAGCAGTTGCGATATTGCGGATCGAAAACACCTCTGGAATGACCTCCTCGACATCCATCCCCAATTCACCAACTCTCCGTGGCTTTGCATTGGGGACTTCAATGCGATCACCTGCAGCGCCGAGAAAACCAGAGGCCCCCCCCCCGTTCTGGCCATACAAGACTTCAATAACTTCATCTTCAATGCCCATTTAGCATCTCTCCAGTTCACTGGCAATGCCTTCACCGGGTGCAACATGCACGATGGGGATCATCGTCAATACTCCAGAATGGACAGGGCCCTCACGAACGCCTTCTGGCACGGAATGGGGATCACTACCAACCTGTCCCATCTCAACTCCGCTGAATCTGTGTCACGACCCGCACCCTGATTAGGGGCACGAGAAGCGGTTACGTCCAGCCTACGCCGCAGAATCGGCGGTAGAACGCTGTATATAAGGTCTGTAAATGCTACGTCTAAACAGATAAATGTACCTGTGCAGTATATACACTCCGAACGGAGGAATAGGGCAATACTGCCTCAATCACATAAGCAAAACTAAGGTAGAAAGCATGGAAAAGATATGATATAAATAAACAGGAAACGAGTCCAGAAAGTAATCACAAGACACAGCTAACACAAGTCCAAGTCTCAGAATATAATATAAGTACTACAACTGAAATGTAAACAGCTGGCTCGCAGGCCAGGCAAACCTACTAGCTAAGCTCTCAGGATGGGCAAAGTCAAGAGGCTCTACTACTAAGACCCTGTCTAGGTCAAGTCCGTCCGACCGTATCCCGTGGTAAGTCGGGCAATCACCCTCTAAATCATCTGTAAAATTTGTCAACGGTATCCTGTCAGGAAAATGAGCAAGTACAAACACCAACAGCAGTTCCATGTGAATTGACAAAAGCTATAAGAGACAGTATAATGAAATACAAGACAAAGAGTAAAGGCAACTTGGGAACCATTCGAAAGCCGAGTTACAACCCTTAAACCAAACAAGGACCGGGTTGTAACCCTTCTTCGAACAGAACCTAGTCCCATAATCAAGTACAGTATAAAAGGCAGTAGAGCATATGAGAAATGAATCATAGCAGGGTGAAAGTACAGTAAGTAAAGCTGAAACTGGAAATATATATCATGATGTGAGTACTGTAAAGGACGATAATGTATATATATAGGATGACTTGGGAACTATTCGGAAGCCGAGTTACAACCCTTAAACCAAACAAGGACCGGGGTTGTAACCCTTCTCCCGAACAGAACTAGTCACCCTAAGATAATAAATATAAAAGGTGCCTTGAATTATTAGTGTGTCATGTGATCGGCTTGGGAAACAAGTTCAAGCTTTCCATCTGACCGCCTACAACCATATAACCATATGAAACAGCAAGTGTGAGACAAGGCCGGTCACCATGGCAAGTGTGAACAAGTAGCTATGGACAAGTGTGGAATGCAAGTGAAGCAACAAGTGGGGATTTGATCACACCCACTAATAACTCCCCATCCCCCGACTAGTATAAAGGATCCGGACATAACACGTCATGACACGAGATTTAAGAGCAGGTGATCAGCCCACTCCCAAGTCCATGTCTATACAAGTACAAGTAACAAGTCAAGTCTTACCAGTATACCAAGTAATCCGGGAACAACATCTCATGACAGGATCCGACATATACTAGTCCGTGAACTATCGTGTCTGGAAATCAAGTAAGACACTACAACTGAATCGGATATAGCAGATATCAAGACAATGAAAACTATCAGTGAATGTACTCGCCTGTGGTCCTGAGCTGATAGGGTGAACAGACGCTCAGAGCGATCACAGACCTAAGATAAGATACTATGAGTCAAACAGGACTAAATACTGAAAAAGGAAACTAATACAAGCCATGAATGCAAGTCTAAGTCAAACTAGGTCAATCTAGGTCTAACTGAGTCATACTAGGTCTTACTGGTTCATACTAGGTCATACTAGGTCACTGGAAGTCATTCCAAGTCAAACTAGGTCAATCGGGATCAACGGTTGACTTACAGTTGACTTCGGTCAAAAGTCAACTCTGGTCAACCCTGGTCAACTATGGTCAACTATGGTCAACTCTAGGTCAAACCTAGGTCAAACAAGTCTAATGTTGACCAACTGTTGACTTTCAGTCAACTGGTCAAGTCTCGGTTGGTTTCGGTCAAATCGGGTCGCTTAAAGGCTAAGTTTGACCTTCGGTTGACTTTTGTTGACTTTTGGTCAAAACGGTCAACCGACGTCAAAACTAGTCTTAGAGTACCATATTTGATCATTACCAACCACGAGGATCAAGTTCTAACACTATCTTAGGTTTCTAACACAATCCCACTTCTAGGCAAAAACTAGCATTTACCCTTTTCCTATTTCTACTCCATGAATTTACCCTTCTATCTACCACACTCACCCACACTCATACACAACACTCACACACAACACTCACCCTCACATAGACCTCTCTACAAGTCTCCTAATAGGTTTCCTATTAGTTTGCACATAGGCTAACTATAGACACTCACTAGGTTCTCACACACACACACAACTCACAATTACTCCTCACAACTACACACACACAACTAACTAATATGGACTGTTTTGGACAACCCCCAACCCTCTCTCAACATCACACAACAACCACTATAAATCTATATATAATCCCACACAATTAAACCACATATATATACCCATATGTATATAACTACATGTATATATATCAACATCTCAAACACTAGTTGTATGCATAAATGGGATTGAACTCTCAACCAACTCTCAACAAAACTCCCTCAAATCTGAACCAAAATCTGAGATTGTGTTCTCCCCCCTCTAAACATCACCACAACACCATATTAACCATATAATTATACCCCCTATATAACCATATACATATATATCAATATATATATATAGGTGCATAAAACTACTAGTTCAATACCATAAACTCCCAAAACTCAACCCAACATAATGCATTCAGCACAGCCCCAACCTGGCCGAAATTCACAGCCTATACAAAGCCCCATAATCCATCACCACATCACATAAATTAATCACCATTTATATATATATATATATACATATATATATAGAATGATATATATATAACTATATATCCACCAAAACACATAGAAATAATATTATACATTAAGATACTCTCATGAATCATCTCTACAACATGTAAAATCTGAGAATAAATAGAAAACACACAATAGCAATATTTTAACATCATTCATGGATCAAAAAGGGGGCTTTTTCCTAATAGGACACAAGCCTACAAGTGGACACTCCTAAAAATGTCTAAAGGACACAAAATAGTTTTTAATGGTGGACACACCCTAAGAATCATCATGGGGGGGTTCCTACATGATCTACCTAAGAAAAGAATAGGTTTTGGAGAAGGATTCACCTTGGTTTGAGAGCTAGAAATTAATGGAGCTTCAAAGAAAATGGAGCCTTTGGAGAAGAAGAAGAAATGGATTGGAATGAAATGATAAAGTGTTTTCTCTCTCCACCCTATCCTCTCACTATGGTGGCCGGCCATATGGTGTTTTTGGACTATTTTGTCCTATATGGATAATTACAAGTTTGCCCTCCAATTAATTAAATGGTCCAAAATGGGAAATGGTTAAACCGGGGGTAGTTTAGTCAAACCGAAACCACTAATCTCTAACTAATAATTAACTAAAATAATGGTCTAGTCTCTAACCAAAATATCTAACATGTGGGCCATGGTTAGCTAGTGTGTGGGCCCGCTAAGGTCAAATACCCCGGGTCCCCGAAACAAGTCAAACAAGTCGAAACGAATTGAAATTCGAACCCGATTCAAATAACCCCAAAATAATACAAATAATAAATATAAAATTTCAAAATAATTTTTAGAAGTGGAAAATTACCAAAATACCCCTGTTTGTGAAAACTGGGGGTGACAAATCTATCCACCTTAAAAAAAATTTCGTCCTCGAAATTAAAACAAGCAATCACAAAAAAACACATGCAGAAAACAATCCCTCTCGAACACCTCCAAAAACAAAAACAAAATTTTTTTTTTTTTGCAAAAATAAAAATCTCTTAAGACACAACAACACTTGCAAATAAAAACTGTTACGTGTCCGACACGGACACGAAACCATCACAAAATCTCACTTATCAAAAGCCAAATCAACAATCACCAATGCAAAATAAATCAAAGAGATCCAATGACCAAAATCTCACCTATCAAAAACCAAATCAACAATCACCAATGCAAAATATCAAAATAAATCAAAAAGATCCAATGACCAAAATACCCCTGGGCCAGAAATGGTACTGAAAACATCCTAATCACATGGTTAGGCTCTAGGTCAAACAGTCTCTAAGGTTTCACTAGTAAAACATCAAATCACAAATCATGGCTTAAAAATTTAAAATGATTAAAATCTCCAAAATCAAAGCATGAATTAAATCACAATAATTAAATGACTAAAATTATAGCATTTTAAAATTATACTCAAATAGAACTAGGTGCTACAAGCCTATCCACCTTAAAATTTTCATCCTCAAAAATTTAAAACAAGTAACCACAGAAAATTTCATGCAATTCGATAATCATATGCGTCTGTCCAAAATCATGATACTCAGAATCTCCGTCATGCCAGTGAGCAAGGCTACGATAATCACAGAGTCCTCAACTACGGTACATACCTCTAGAATCATGGTATTTAAAATTTTCGCATTGCCGCATGCTTGGCAGCGAAAACCTTAAATTCCCACACCCTAGAAATACGTCCATAGTCCGACTATATGTCCTCACTCTGCCTGCTAGCATGACCCTAGAGGATTCTAAAATCTCATAATCGAGGCGACCTAGCCCATACGACTTATCTCAAAAAATCACACCATAAGAACAACTTTCATCAAACAGACAAGGAACAGATGGAATCGAAATTCAAACAGTAATAAGAAAGCAAATGCGGAAAGAAGATCGAAAGATCGGAACCTGCACTCTGCTCTGCTACTGCCTGAGTGGGCTCAACTGCCATGGCGAACACACGCCCCTGCTGGCCTCCTCTAGCCTGCCGCACTCTATCCTGGCCCGCCTGTCTGGCTGCACGGGCAGCACAGTCCTTCATCTGATGACCTGGAGCTCCACAGAACAGACAAACTCCCAGCCTCAATCTACAGACCTCCCCAGTGTGCCCTATCTTCCCGCAATAGTTGCACTGTGCCGCTGGCCTCTGTCTCTGACCCTGATGCTGCTGGGCACGCCCCGGTGCCTGCTGGAACTGCAACTGAGGCTGCTGCTGCTGGAACTGCCTCTGCTGGAAATGTGGGCGCTTCGCTGGCCCCGCACTCGAACTGGCTCCCAAGACATCACTGCCCCTCTTCGGCTTGAGGCCGAAGTCCTCCTCAGCAATCTGAGCCTCCATCAGGATCTGCTCAAATGTCGCGTCTCGTCGCCCGGATGTGCGAGTGCGCACTGCGTGAATGAGACCCCTCCTGAACTTTCGGGCCTTGCACCCCTCATCCTGAACCAAACTCGGTGCAAACCTGCTCAGGCGGAAAAACTCTGCTGCGTACTCGTCCACCGACGAGCTCCCCTGCTCCAGACTAACAAACTGCCCCTCCAGAGATGTCAAGGCTACATCGGGGTAGAACTTCTCCTTAAAGAGCTTCTTGAAGTCCTCCCAAGATATACCTCTAACCGACGCACGCGGATCCGTGCGGTACCATGTCAATGCAATGTCGAAAAACTGACTCGCTGCAGAAGCCACCCATAGAGCTCTCGGAACCTCAGCCAACTCCAGACACCGCTGGACGTCCTCTAGCCAGTCATCCGCATATAGGATACCCTCGGTACCCCTGAAATCTCGTGGGCCCATCTTCCGGAAGTCGAGATGTGTACCGGGCCTCCTCTGGCCCTGCTGCTGTGCTGGTGCTCCCTCAACTGTAGTCGGTGCACCCCTCTCCACTGCTGCCATGGCTAGCTGGTGTGAGTTCTCCACTGTCTGTCTCAGCACCTCTGTCTGGCGCTGCTGCGCCTCTGCCTGAACTCTCTGCGTCTGCAACATCTGCTGCAGAAGGGCCATCATACCCTGAGTGTCTGCCGGTAGCTGAGGCGGCGGTGGAAGAATGTCCGGGATGACCATAGACGGTCCCGCTGCTGAAGGTGGAAGACCTCCAGGGATCGTCGCTGCTGGTACTGCTGCTGCTGCTGCTCCCACCGGAAGGACAGGAACTGGTGCTGCTGCACTCTCGACTGTCGGTCCCGTAGCCGGAGGTGGAGGACCTCCCTGATCTGACCTCCCTGGAACTGAGCTAGGGCCCGCTGCCTGAGATCGTGTGACGGTCATCCTGAAGATGAATGGAACCCAAGAGATCAATATGGCACATGATAGGAATATCAAAGACGGACAATTAAATTCAATGCGAGGAATTTGTCATGGTAATCAAAAGATCAGAATCTCCTAACATGTGATTGAGTAACTCCTATCATACCCTAATCCTATATCCTAATCGCAGGCTCGTAATTAGCACTCTAAGTCGAGCACCATTACGAGTTCGCACTAGTTGCGACACTGACCTGCATGGGCCACCACAAAAACGTGTCACGACCCGCACCCTGATTAGGGGCACGAGAAGCGGTTACGTCCAGCCTACGTCGCAGAATCGGCGGTAGAACGCTGTATATAAGGTCTGTAAATGCTACGTCTAAACAGATAAATGTACCTGTGCAGTATATACACTCCGAACGGAGGAATAGGGCAATACTGCCTCAATCACATAAGCAAAACTAAGGTAGAAAGCATGGAAAAAGATATGATATAAATAAACAGGAAACGAGTCCAGAAAGTAATCACAAGACACAGCTAACACAAGTCCAAGTCTCAGAATATAATATAAGTACTACAACTAAAATGTAAACAGCTGGCTCGCAGGCCAGGCAAACCTACTAGCTAAGCTACTCAGGATGGGCAAAGTCAAGAGGCTCTACTACTAAGACCCTGTCTAGGTCAAGTCCGTCCGACCGTATCCCGTGGTAAGTCGGGCAATCACCCTCTAAATCATCTGTAAAATTTGTCAACGGTATCCTGTCAGGAAAATGAGCAAGTACAAACACCAACAGCAGTTCCATGTGAATTGACAAAAGCTATAAGAGACAGTATAATGAAATACAAGACAAAGAGTAAAGGCAACTTGGGAACCATTCAAAAGCCGAGTTACAACCCTTAAACCAAACAAGGACCGGAGTTGTAACCCTTCTTCCGAACAGAACCTAGTCCCATAATCAAGTACAGTATAAAAGGCAGGTAGAGCATATGAGAAATGAATCATAGCAGGGTGAAAGTACAGTAAGTAAAGCTGAAACTGGAAATATATATCATGATGTGAGTACTGTAAAAGGACGATAATGTATATATATAGGATGACTTGGGAACTATTCGGAAGCCGAGTTACAACCCTTAAACCAAACAAGGACCGGGGTTGTAACCCTTCTCCCGAACAGAACCTAGTCACCCTAAGATAATAAATATAAAAGGTGCCTTGAATTATTAGTGTGTCATGTGATCGGCTTGGGAAACAAGTTCAAGCTTTCCATCTGACCGCCTACAACCATATAATAAATATGAAACAGCAAGTGTGAGACAAGGCCGGTCACCATGGCAAGTGTGAACAAGTAGCTATGGACAAGTGTGGAATGCAAGTGTGAAGCAACAAGTGGGGATTTGATCACACGACCACTAATAACTCCCCATCCCCCGACTAGTATAAAGGATCCGGACATAACACGTCATGACACGAGATTTAAGAGCAGGTGATCAGCCCACTCCCAAGTCCATGTCTATACAAGTACAAGTAACAAGTCAAGTCTTGTACCAGTATACCAAGTAATCCGGGAACAACATCTCATGACAGGATCCGACATATACTAGTCCGTGAACTATCGTGTCTGGAAATCAAGTAAGACACTACAACTGAATCGGATATAGCAGATATCAAGACAATGAAAACTATCAGTGAATGTACTCGCCTGTGGTCCTGAGCTGATAGGGTGAACAGACGCTCAGAGCGATCACAGACCTAAGATAAGATACTATGAGTCAAACAGGACTAAATACTGAAAAAGGAAACTAATACAAGCCATGAATGCAAGTCTAAGTCAAACTAGGTCAATCTAGGTCTAACTGAGTCATACTAGGTCTTACTGGTTCATACTAGGTCATACTAGGTCACTGGAAGTCATTCCAAGTCAAACTAGGTCAATCGGGATCAACGGTTGACTTACAGTTGACTTCGGTCAAAAGTCAACTCTGGTCAACCCTGGTCAACTATGGTCAACTATGGTCAACTCTAGGTCAAACCTAGGTCAAACAAGTCTAATGTTGACCAACTGTTGACTTTCAGTCAACTGGTCAAGTCTCGGTTGGTTTCGGTCAAATCGGGTCGCTTAAAGGCTAAGTTTGACCTTCGGTTGACTTTTGTTGACTTTTGGTCAAAATGGTCAACCGACGTCAAAACTAGTCTTAGAGTACCATATTTGATCATTACCAACCACGGGGATCAAGTTCTAACACTATCTTAGGCTTCTAACACAATATCCCACTTCTAGGCAAAAACTAGCATTTACCCTTTTTCCTATTTCTACTCCATGAATCTACCCTTCTATCTACCACACTCACCCACACTCATACACAACACTCACACACAACACCTCACCCTCACATAGACCTCTCTACAAGTCTCCTAATAGGTTTCCTATTAGTTTGCACATAGGCTAACTATAGGCACTCACTAATAGGTTCTCACACACACACACAACTCACAAATACTCCTCACAACTACACACACACACAACTAACTAATATGGACTGTTTTTGGACAGCCCCTAGCCCTCTCTCAACATCACACAACACCCACCATAAATCTATATATAATCCCACACAATTAAACCACATATATATACCCATATGTATATAACTACATGTATATATATCAACATCTCAAACACTAGTTGTATGCATAAATGGGATTGAACTCTCAACCAACTCTCAACAAAACTCCCTCAAATCTGAACCAAAATCTGAGATTGTGTTCTCCCCCCTCTAAACATCACCACAACACCATATTAACCATATAATTATACCCCCTATATAACCATATACATATATATATATCAATATATATATATATAGGTGCATAAAACTACTAGTTCAATACCATAAACTCCCAAAACTCAACCCAACATAATGCATTCAGCACAGCCCCAACCTGGCCGAAATTCACAGCCTATACAAAGCCCCATAATCCATCACCACATCACATAAATTAATCACCATTTATATATATATATATATATACATATATATATATATAGAATGATATATATATAACTATATATCCACCAAAACACATAGAAATAATATTATACATTAAGATACTCTCATGAATCATCTCTACAACATGTAAAATCTGAGAATAAATAGAAAAACACACAATAGCAATATTTTAACATCATTCATGGATCAAAAAGGGGGCTTTTTCCTAATAGGACACAAGCCTACAAGTGGACACTCCTAAAAATGTCTAAAGGACACAAAAATAGTTTTTAATGGTGGACACACCCTAAGAATCATCATGGGGGGGTTCCTACATGATCTACCTAAGAAAAGAATAGGTTTTGGAGAAGGATTCACCTTGGTTTGAGAGCTAGAAATTAATGGAGCTTCAAAAGAAAATGGAGCCTTTGGAGAAAAAGAAGAAATGGATTGGAATGAAATGATAAAGTGTTTTCTCTCTCCACCCTATCCTCTCACTATGGTGGCCGGCCATATGGTGTTTTTGGACTATTTTGTCCTATATGGATAATTACAAGTTTGCCCTCCAATTAATTAAATGGTCCAAAAATGGGAAATGGTTAAACCGGGGGTAGTTTAGTCAAACCGAAACCACTAATCTCTAACTAATAATTAACTAAAATAATGGTCTAGTCTCTAACCAAAATATCTAACATGTGGGCCATGGTTAGCTAGTGTGTGGGCCCGCTAAGGTCAAAATACCCCGGGTCCCCGAAACAAGTCAAAACAAGTCGAAACGAATTGAAATTCGAACCCGATTCAAATAACCCCAAAATAATACAAATAATAAATATAAAATTTCAAAATAATTTTTAGAAGTGGAAAATTACCAAAATACCCCTGTTTGTGAAAACTGGGGGTGACAATCTGACCACACTCCGCTGCTGGTTGAGATAAAAAATAATAATCATTCATCCAAAAAGAACTTCCAATTCCTAGACTTATGGACCGAACAACCCCAATTTCTGGGCATTGTCGCGGAAGCATGGAATCATGAGGAATCTCCCAATCCCCTAGTGCGGGTGAGCAACAAGCTTAAGGCTACGATGAAAGCCTTATCCTGTTGGAGCAAACTCGCCTACGGAAACATCTTTCAAGCCGTTTGGATTGCCGAAGACGATGTCACCCGAGCCGAAGACATGGTCGTTACGGATCGTTCCCTAGCGGCCAGGAGAGCCCTCAACCTCACCAAGGCTATGCTTAAATTCAAGATCAAGGTGGAATCTGATTTCTGGAAGCAGAAAACGAGGTTGAAATAGGACAGCGAGGGGGATAAAATCTCGAAGTATTTTTATGCCTGCGTTCACGGTCGTAGACAGAAGCTATCGATTCTTCGGACTGTCGATGACAACGGGAACATCATTACCGACCAAAAGGGTATCCAAGTGGCGGCCACAGATTTCTATTCCAAATTATTCTCCAAAGAGACAGTTTACAAAGATAGTTCATTCCTAGACCAAATCTCCCTCCTCATTAACGATAACGACAACGCCCAGTTGGAACAGCCGCCCAATGCCCAGGAGGTTAAAGAAGCCGTGTGGGCTCTGAACGAGCATAGTGCACCAAGTCCGAACGGCTTTTCGGGGGTATTCTTTCGCACATGCTGGAATATTATCAAGCAGGACATCATCGAAGCGGCCATCGCCTTCTTCGAAGGTGCTATTTACCCCAAAGCCATCTCTAGTGCCAATCTGATCCTTATCCAGAAAAAAGATAACCCGGAGTCCTTTCGCGACTTCCGTCCCATCAGTCTTTGCAACTTCATCAGCAAGATCATATCAAAGGTCATCGCAACCTGAATGGCAGAAATACTTCTAAAGATTATTTCGGAGGAGCAAAGCGGGTTTGTCCGCGGGAGGAACATCCAGGACAATATTATGCTGGCCCAAGAGTTAATCACCTGCATGAAATTCCCAGCTAGAGGGGGGCAACATCACTATCAAGATCGACATGGAGAAGGCATACGACAGGCTGGACTGACAATTCATGATCTGGGTTTTCAGAGCTTTCGGGTTCTTGAAATATTGGGCCAACATCGTATGGAGATCTATCAACAAATCCTGGTTCTCGAAGGTCATCAACGGCCATGCCGAAGGGTTCTTCAAATCCTACCGCGGGGTTAGACAAGGCGACCCTCTATCCTCCACTGTCTTCATCATTGCAGCTGACGCCCTGGGTAGGAATCTTAACAACATGGCCAACACCCCTAACTTCCAGCACTATCACACTTCCAGCAGGTGCCCTATCATCATCCATCTGGCCTTCGCTGATGATTTACTCATCTTCTCATCCGGAGATGAAGGAGCGGTGGCAGTGGTTCACAATACCCTGCAGAGGTACTCTAGATGTTCCGGCCAGAAGAACAATCACTCTAAGAACGTTATCTACGCCCACCACAACACCATTAGAGAGCAAGCCACCAACCTCTCCAACTTAACATCTTTTTTCGTTGCTCATCCTCCACTTAACTATCTCGGCTGCCCTCTAGTGTACGAGAGATCCAACGTTAACCTATTCGAGGACTTGACCTATAGAATCAGGAAGAAACTTGAAGGGTGGCATAATGCCACCTTATCCCCAAGTGGCAAGATGATCCTCATCAATCACGTTCTCACCTTCATTCCTATCCATACTCTGGCCACATACTCGTCGCCCAAGAAGGTCATGTCGTCGATCGAACAGATCCTTTGTAATTTCTTCTGGAGACATAGCAACGTCCTAGATAAGCATCACTGGGCTAGCTGGAATTTTATGGCTCAACCGACTGGCGAAGGGGGTTTGGGATTTACCAAACTCACTCACATTGTTAAAGCTTTCGCGATAAAATTGTGGTGGATACTACGCACGAACAACAACTTATGGAGCAGATTTTTGAAAGCCATGTACTTCAAACACACCCACCCTTCACTGGCCACATCCCACTGCAGATCCTCTACGGCTTGGCGCCGCATCCTTTTTGGCCGTGACCTTGTCGAGCCAGCGATGACACTCCATTTGGGTATGGGAGATTCGGACCCATTCCTGGAGAGATGGGTCGGGAATAGCATGATCTCGAGCTTCACGGAGATCCTGAGAGGCAGTAGAATCAGAGACTTGTGGAACCCCATTAACGACGACTGGAACTGGGACCAGATTCGAGAATGGTCCGGTAATGAAGCGACGGATAGCATACGAGCGAGCGGATTACCCATCGGAGACGAAGGTGATCAGCTGAGATGGAGGCTGGAAGCATCGGGGGCCTTCTCGGTGAGGTCAGCTAGAATCGTTATCCGGGGAACCGGGCAGCAGCACAACCCCATTGCGCACTATTGGCATACTTGTATCCCTAAGAAGTGGTCCTTCCTTATGTGGAGAGCCATCAGAAAGAAATTGCCTACAAACGACATCCTCAACACCATCGGGATCATCATAGCTTCAGCATGCACCTGCTGCTCTGAGCGTCAGATGGAGACTATCGACCACATCTTCTGTCAGGGGAATCTGCCAGACTATATTTGGAGAACCCTCAACCAACTATTCAATATCGCACCGGGTGGTGGATGCTTCCATGATCTTGCGGCTTTCTGGGGTTCAGTCTCCCATGGCCACCAGATCGTCGCAGCGGCCGCTACATGGGCAATTTGGAAGAATCGCAACAAGGCGAGATACGAAGGTCACCTATACTCTGCTGACCAGCTCATTCAGAAAGTATCACACCAATGCCGTAAGCGGAGCACTCTGTGCTCCCACAGTCCGAGAGCATTCTGGTCTGTGCTCCCTCCAGTTTCTGGCGGTAGTCTCGCCTCCCCCTTCCTTCCTTTTTGTGGTATACTTGTATAGGCTTTGACATTTTGCGCCTTGTATACGTGTTCTGGCTTCGGTTTTTTGAGCCGTCATTAATAAAATAAGGGGGTTTTAAAAAATAATATATATAGGAAAGATTTTTCCATGAGCGAGAAGAAGCCCGTCCGCTGCTCCTGCTTGGGGACCCCCGAGGGTCTTCCCGCCTCCGGCCCGCCCGCTCCGCCCGGCCCCTGGCTACTCCGGCCGGCCGATGCCTCCCCCCCAACCCTGGCCACCCGACTGCCTAGCCATGTTCGGGTTCGCCCCCACGCCTCCTTTTCCCCGTCCTCTTCATTTCCCAGCCTCCTTCTGCCTTCTTCTGAGTGTCCCGCTCCCCCGACCGGCGCTTCCGAGCTCTCCGTCACTGCTTACCTCTCGAACTAGAGAGTGCCACCGTCCCACCAACAGTACGCGTCCCCTGCCGGCCACCAGGCCTCCCTCTCCTGGGACTGAAGCTCCGTAGTAGACTTCCCGAGGCAGTCGTACTCTTTCCCCCCTTCTTTTCAAAATTCAAACGGCTCTGCCGTCACTTCGGTATGGGAGTCCCCCCAGCAATACTGGCTACGAGTGTCCCATCTCCAGTCCTATCGGGTACGCTGCCAGGAGCTATGCTCCCGAGGCAGTCCTTTCCATTTACGTGCCTACTGGCATGCGTAATCTCCCATATTCTCCTCCTTTCTATGGTGGGACCCTCTACGCGCCATCAGCACTGTGTAATGTTGATTATTCTTAATTCTTTAGTGGGGCACACTTCCCTTCTTTTGTTACTTTTTACGCTGGTCCTCACCATGGGTCCAATGCCCCTTCTTCTGCTACTTTTTATGCTGGTCCTTACTATGGGTCCAACGCCCCCCTCGTGCCCCAATCTGCCTCCTACTACACGTATATCCCTTCTTCTCCTTTTTACACGGGCACATCTATTTCCACCCTCCCCTACGCTCCTACTGGAGCGCCCACGACACCTTCTCCTTCCATCCCTCCTCTTTCCTCTCTACCCCTCCGGTTCTCAGCTCCTCTCCCAGTCACCCCCATCTCTCCGTCCTCTGCCGCATCTCCCGTGTTAGCGGCGATGCCTCCGTCCGGGCCATCGCCTTCCGAGGCTCTCATCCCAGCGCACCCGGAGGACTAGCTCCTTGCGGGCATTGCTGATCTAGGGGATCCTTCTATGTCGGTTGAGTCCGTCGACCTCCGCCCGTCGACTGCCGCCAGTCAGCCGGAGTCATCTCTCCCTGTCAGTGGAGCGACCATCGCCCCGCTCCCTGCTTCCGACACCGCTACAGCTTCCTCTTCCTCACACTTCCCGGTCAGCATTACCCCAGCTACTCCTGCGACCCTGATTCCCCTGCTCGATCAAACTCCCCCTCTCTTGGCGTCCCCGCAACCCGATGGATCCTCTAGGGGCCCTCCTCCCCCCGAAGTCGGCCAGTATTCCTATGCCTCCAAGCTTCGGCCGGACTTAGTAAACTCGAAGGGTCTCTAATTCTTCGACGTCCTCCTCCCTGACATCGTGTACTCTCAGGACTCCCTTGTGCCTCTGGTCCCCTTCTCAGACTCGAAATTGACCTCTACGTCATCCTCATTCTCCCACACTTTTATTCTAAAATTCTTTACCGGATGCCCCAAACTCTCCAGGGTGCAGGAGACGATCGCCACTTGGAAACTCATGGCAGATTACTGAGTGGCCCCCCTCGATCCCAAACATATTCTCCTCCACCTCTCCTCCGACCTCGACTACAGGACAGTTTGGTCCAAAGGTACCTGCAAGGTCAACTCACACCAGATGAAAATCATTAAGTGGTCCCCAGGCTTTAGTACCAGAGAAGACTCAGCTCAGGTCGCTGTGTGGGTGACCTTACCAAATTTATCCCTCATTTGCTTTGTTTCGGCATCTCTCAGGCGAATCGCCAACTCGTTCGAAACGTACGTGGCGACGGCTCCAGAAACGAGCAACCTCACCATGGCCCACTATGCCAAAATATGCGTCGAGCTCGACCTTTCTTCCGAACCTCCCAATTTTATCACCATCGAGCTCGACAAATCGACCCACACCCAACAAATCCTCTATGATAACCATATTATGTTTTGCAATCACTGCCATTTGAGAGGTCATCTCCCGAAGCACTGCAACCGTCTTCACCCAGAGCTCAAGCAAAAAAACCCGAAAAGATAGCACGCCGGCAGAGGAGAGAACACCACTGCCACCCATTCTCCCACTACAAAACTCGCACACTAGATTCGACTCCGATGACGCCAAGTCAGACAATAGCGAGACTACCACCAAAGCTATGGTCCCCTTCGACTCCCATCCTCTCACGCTCTCCAACCAATTTGATGCTCTTGATTCGGGAGAGGTGGAAGCCCAATTGGAGTCAGCACATCCCCTACATGATCTCACCCTCACCGAGATAGTGCCCAACCTCCCTAACCCGGCGGCGGTAGAAGCTACCACCGTCGCTAGCGAGACTGATCTTACGCGCACGATCGTAGACCAAGTCGAAGAAGCTCTTGCCATCCTCGGGCCCGATCAGGTTCGGAGAGGCCTACAGATCCAAGCAGTTGGCTGTCCACTACAGCATTCCTTCCTTGAGATTGGGAGCACCAGCGACTCCCTAGCTATTCCCTCTAAGGAGGCCAACCGGGACTCCGCCGAAGAATTAGTTGACCCAGCGGACGACCCCATCCTGGACGCTGTCGGGGTATCGAACGGACTCCACTCGGACCGACTCGAGCAATCCCACCGATTCAACCCCACCTCGACAAAAGCAAAAGCATCAACCTCGTACGGGATCCAGGTCCAGCTTGGAACCGTGGAGATCACAACCATTCAAACTAGATCCGCTGCCAAGCGGAACAAAAAAACCACCACCCCAACCCTTTAATGATAAACATCATATCCTGGAATGTCTGCGGTCTGGGGAACAAACATACATTAAGGAGAGTCTCCACCCTACGAAAAATCCACAAGATTGACATCCTTATTATCCTTGAACCCAAAATCCTCACCAGAAGACTCAAATCCATCCAATTGCAGCTGAACCTCCCCACAGCCATAGCTGGCAGACACGATATTTGGATCCTTGGCACTCAGGACGTCAACATCGGAATCATCCAGGAAACCCGGCAGGCTCTGTCCTGCTGGGTGGAACACCCCATGCTCCCCGATCGCTAAATCCTCTCGGCGGTCCACGACCGCTGCGATATCACTGAGCGAAAACAACTGTGGAACGATCTCCTCGACACTCACCTGCACCACATCAACTCCCCTTGGCTTTACATCGGTGACTTCAACGCAATTACCTGCAGAGAAGAGAAAACCGGTGGTCGTCCTCCTCCTTTGCCGTCCATACAAGACTTCAATAACTTCATCTTCAACGCCCATCTTATCTCTCTCCAGTTTACGGGCAATGCTTTCACCTGGTGTAACATGCAAGAAGGTGACCGGCGCCAATATTTCCGTCTCGACAGAGCCCTAACGAACGACCTTTGGCACGGTATGGGGATCTCCACCGAGCTATCCTACCTCAACTCCTTCGAATTCGACCATGCCCCGCTGCTGGTAGAAATTAAAAGTAATACCAATCCCCATAAAAAGAATTTTTAATTCCTCGAATTCTGGATCGAGCACCCCTAATTTTTGAGTATCGTCGCAAAAGCATGGAATAGCGAGGACTCCCCCGACCCCCTTACCCGGGTGAGCAAAAAGCTCAAGGCTACGAGGATAGCCTTGTCCAATTGGAGCAAACTTTCCTATGGGGACATTTTCCAAGCCGTACGGATTGCTGAAGACGACGTCACCTGAGCAGAAGCCAGATTCGTTTCGGATCGTTCTCCGACGGCCAGGATTGTCCTGAACCTTACCAAGGGTATGCTCAAATTCAGGCTCAAAGTGGAGACTGACTTCTGGAAACATAAAGTAAGGTTGAAAAAGGATAGTGACGGGGACAAAAACTCGAAATACTTTCATGATTGCGTCAACGGCCGCAGACGGAAGCTAACGATTCACCAAACAACGGACGATAATAGAAACATCATCACCGACCAAAAGAGCATCCTTGAAGCTGCTACAGAATTCTACTCCAAATTATTCACCAAAGAGACGGCCCACAAAGACAACGCCTTTCTAGATAAAATCCCCTGTCTCATTGACGACACCGAAAATGCCCAGCTGGAACGTCGTCCTACTGACCAAGAAGTAAAAGATGCGGTGTGGGCTTTGAACGAGCACAGCGCTCCCGGTCCAGACAGATTTTTGGGGGTATTCTTCCGCATGTGTTGGACATTATCAAACCGGACATCTTAGAAGCTATAATGGCCTTCTTCGAAGGAGCGACTTACCCCAAAGCTATTTCCAGCGCCAACCTGATCCTCATTCCGAAAAAAGACAACCCAGAGTCCTTTCACGACTTTCGGCCTATCAGTCTGTGAACTTTTACTAACAAGATTATCTCCAAGATCATCGCTACCAGAATGGCGGGTCTTCTCCCCAAGATCATCTCTAATGAGTAAAGTGGGTTTGTCCGTGGGAGAAACATCCAAGACAATATCATGCTAGCACAAGAGTTAATCACCTGTATGAAATTTCCTGTCAGAGGAGGCAACATCGCCGTTAAGATTGACATGGAAAAAGCTTATGACAGACTGGACTGGCAATTTATGATCTGGGTCTTCAGGGCATTCGGCTTCTCTGAAACTTGGACCAACACTGTGTGGAGATCCATCATCAGCTCGTGGTTTTCTACAGTCATTAATGGTCAAGCCAAGGGATTCTTCAAATCCAGTCGCGGGATTAGGCAAGGCGACCCTCTATCATCCATGTTTTCATTATTGCGGCAGATGCCCTCAGTAGGAACCTCAATAACATGATTAGCGTCCCACACTTCCAACAATACCACACAGCGAGCGGATGTCCTACCATCACCCATCTGGCCTTTGCAGATGACTTACTCATCTTCTCATCTGGGGACGAAGGAGCGGTTCAAGTGGCCCCACAATACCCTGCAGCGGTACTCCATTTGCTCAGGACAGAAAATTAACCCATCCAAAAGCAACATCTATGCCCACTACAACATCAACACCGACCATGCTAACAGGATTTCCAACTTAACATCCTTCTTTGTTGATCATCCCCCATTCACCTAACTCGGATGCCCCTTAGTGTACGGGAAATCCAATGCCATGATCTTCGAGAAGTTAATCATTAGAATCAGGAACAAACTTGAAGGGTGGCACAATGCCACCTTATCCCCAAGAGGCAAGATGATCCTCATCAAACATGTGCTCACCTCTATTTCAATCCATACTCTAGCCGCATGCTCCCCGCCTTTGAAGGTTCTTACTTCGATCGAGCAGATCTTTTGTAACTTCTTTTGGGGGCATTGCAACGGCCATGATAAGCACCATTAGACGAGTTGGGACTCCCTGGCTCAGCCGACTAAGGAAGGGGGTCTGGGATTTACCAAATTCATGAAAGCCAGGTACTTCAAGCACACCCACCCTTCGGAGGCCACATCCAATAGCAGATCTTCGGCGACTTGGTGTCGTATCCTAATCGGGCGTAACCTTGTCGAACAGGCTATAAGGCTTCATCTGGGCACCGACGAGTCCAACCCATTCCGGAAGAGATGGACCGGGGATAGCTTGATCCCATGCATCACGAAAATCTTGAGAGACTGTAGGATCAAGGACATGTGGAACAACACTACCAACGACTGGGACTGGGACAAGATGCGTGAATGGGGAGGCACCGATATGGAGGCTAGCGTCCGTCTCAGCGGTCTTAGGATCGGTCACGCGGCCGATGCGTGGAGTTGGACGCTCGAGGCTTCCGGTGCATTTTCTGTGAAGACGGCTAGATCCTCTCTCCGTAGGATGGGCCAGCCTACTCATATCACTGCTCACTATTGGCACACCTGCATCCCTAAGAAGTGGTCCTTCCTCATGTGGAGAGCCATTAGAATGAAATTGCCCACTAACGATATCCTCAACACCATTGGGATCAGTTTAGCATCAGCCTGCAATTGCTGTTCGGACCACCAGATGGAGACTATTGACCACATCTCTTGTCAAGGGAACCTGCCTAGAGGTATCTGGAAGACCCTTAACCAGCGCTTCAGTATTGATCCAAGTATCGGACGCTTCCACGATCTTGCGGCCGATTGGGGCAGCTCCTCCCACGGGTACCAGATCGTCGCAGCGGCCGCCACGTGGGTGATTTGGAAGAAACGCAACAAAGCGAGATACGAAGGTCACACGTTCCCTGCCGACCAGCTCATCCGGGAAGTCTACCGCCAATGTCACAAACGGAGCACCCTGTGCCCCCACTGTCCGAACACCCTCTGGTCACCGTTCCAGAGCCACTTCTGACCGTGTGTGTCTTCCCCCACCCCTTTTTCCTTCTTTTGCTGGTATACTTGTATAGGCGTCCTCTTTTTGTGCCTTGTATACGTTCCAGGCTTCGGCATTTTGAGCCTTGATTAATATATTGTGGGGGTTTCGTTAAATATATATATATAGAGAGAGAGGAAAGTTGTGAGCTATTAGAAGTCGGCTAGGATCTTCCATGTGGCAGCATCCTGTGTGCTCCCGCAAGGATCAAATGGTCGTGGATGAAGCCGGCTTGGATGCGGCTCCAAGCGTAGCTCGGCCTAGAAATCTGGTTGTTGAACGGATTATGAGTTCGCCCACGTGGGCTGCTCCGCTGACAGCTGGGACCCGCACTCTACTCTGCGGTGACAGACAGGTAGGCCTTGTCTCGGTTGACTGGTAAAGAATTTGGAAAATAGGTTTTTTTTAATTACAGAAAATAATTTTTAAATACATTTTACATAAGAAAAATCATAATAAACATTAAAAATAGCCAAAAATTTTTGGAAAAATTCTATAAAATATAAAATAACCTATTGAACCCTAAAAAATTATTTGGGGTCAACTATTGGTCTTAGTATTGCACAGTAAATTCTAGGAGTCCTAGAAAATAGGTTTTTTCCAATTTTTAATTATCAAAATAATTCCAAAAAATAAAAAAAAATTATGAAAAAATACTTTTGTCCTTCTAGAGTCCAAATAACATGCTTGGCCTCTATAATGACCCCAGGTGTCCTCATCAACAATCGTAAAGGCCTTTCAAAATAATAATAGTGTAGTTAAAAATTATGTAAAGAATATCAAAATTTTCCAAATAAAATTCCTAGTGTTATTTATTCATTTAGTCACTAATCAAAATAGAAATTCTGGTAGCCGATGCTACATTCTCAAACCCTAGAAATGTCATTCTCGAATTTTCCCCAAATGGATCAAAATACAAAGCGAAAAGTCCTCAAATGGAAGGAAAATAGTCAAAACTCCTCATCATGGCCAACCCTAATGCATGGGAGTTCCTATTTGATGCCTCTAAACTATTTACTATGAATTAGAGGGTTTAGAATGCATTTTACCTATTGGAAGATGGATTCCCAATGAAAAAGCTCCAAGATCCAAAAGTCCTCGACCTCCAAGTGCTCCAACCTTCCAAGCCTTGTTTCTAGAGCCCTCTACTCCCCAAGGGAAGGAGAATGAGACCAATTTGGGCTGATTTGGAGGAGATTTGGTGCTAGAAATAATTTATGAAAATGCTTCTAATAAGGTTTTGGATTTTGGATGAAAGGAGGAGGAAGAAGATGATGTTAGGCTTAATAAGGAAAGTGGGATGCCATAATGCTAGGGTTTTGGGGTTCTAACTAATGTAAACTGTCCACTGAGTCCCTCTCTAATGTCATGACAAGTTCAGGAAAAAAGCCATATTCAATAATTAGGTGTTTAGTCAAACTTTCTAAATAATCCTTCTAACCCAACTAGAGACTAACTAAAGTTCAATTAGGCTAGTCCTAATCATTTAATTAGGGGGTCTTGTCAAGTCGGTTTAGGTCCTCTAGGGTCACTAACAACTATTCTAACTAATGGCTAACCACTAATCATATTCATAATATAACATATGCACTATATTAATTATTATAGATAATCAATCCAAAATATAATTTTTAGTTTTGTAAAATAAATTTACCACTCAAACTATAATTTGAATTCACAATAATAACAAGAAATAGAAAAAGTCAAAAATACCCCTCTCCGAAAAAGTGGGGGTTACAATCCTACCCCCCTTAGAAAAATTTTATTCTCGAAATTTTAGTTGGTTGTACTCTTCTCTAGGTCAAGCCCCCAATAATCAAAGTCTACCAAAATCCTATCTAAATTTATACAACATACAATTCTACGTAATATAACAAAACAAGCATTGTTATAGCCTTTACGGTGTCTTGTTTTTGTTGTCTCTACTAGGGTGCACTACTACTCCACCAAAAAAATCACAGATGTAGGCTAAAGGTACTACAAAATCAATCAAGCAATCAATAGATGGAAAGGTATCAGGTGAAAGGAAGAACATGACCTAATCTTCTAGCCCATCACCTGCAATGTTGGTCTCCTCGACCGCCATCGGATATGCCCTGCGTATACGGGGTATATCTTGCTGCTGGTGCGGGACATGATACGATGCCACAGGTGGCCTAGCTGAACCCCCTACTTCATGATACTCAAGAAACATCCACACTGATACTTTACTCCATTGTACTAGGGTACTATCTATAGGGTATCTATTCTATAATTTGATAATCATACACGTCTATCCAGAATCATGTTACCCAAAATTTTTGTCACGTTAGTAATCATAGCTGTGATAAACGATATAGTCCGTAATTCAGGTACATACTTCTATAATCATGGTATCTAAAAAATTTGTTTTGCCGCATGTTTGGCTGCGAAAACTATAAATTCCATAACCAAGAAAAGTATATCCACAATCAGGCTCTATGCCTTCGCCACGCCAGCTAATATAGCTACGATAAACTCTAGACTTCATAACTAAGGCTGACGGTTACCTCTCTCAATGTCTTCATCAAAATATGTCATCAGAGTATACCTTAATTTAGTCCATAAAATCCATCCCGATATAAAATCAAAGTCATTAAGGAACACCAAGAATCAAATTCAACAACGGATAAGGGAGAGTAGATAAAGACAAATGCAAACAGATTTCGAGATAGAGTTTACAGTAAGATTCTCAAGGGTCGTCCCAAGAATCTCTCAAGGAATCCTAAGTGTGATTGAGTATCCTCTCATCCTATAGCCTATTTCTTATCTCCTATCTTAGGCTTGCAGCAGTACAACTAAACAGTTGCACTACCATGACATCGCACCAATGCGAATCTCGACCTGCATGGGCCTCCACAAAAAATGTGTCATGACCCGTACAAGGGATAGGGATACGAGTAGCAAACAACGCCCAGCCTACGTCACAGCATTGGCGGTAGAATGCTGTCTAGGTCATTAAATATCAATCTTACACAATAATATAATATGTAGGAACAAATTGTAAAGCGCAATACTCTAAAGGGAGGTGAATAGAGTAGGCAGCGAAAATTTAGCTAATTAAAAATGTTAGCAACAAGATCACAGATAATATATCACAAGTATGTAAATGAAAAGCAGAGATCAGAAAGCTAACACAAACACGACGATATATACTGGTTTTCCTCTTGTGAGGACTATTCCAGTCTGAAGAACTCTAGCTTCTAGTTGAATCCACTTTGGAAAAATACCGCAAGTTTTCATTTGAAGTTTTTGTAACTTCTATAATACGAACTTTGATCCGAAGTACTCGACCAACTTTAATTGTGAAGTATCTTTCTCCAATCAAGCCTCTGATTACAATCACTCTGAAACTTCTAGATCGTACCAAACCGACAAAATCGACTAGAGGATTGTAACTGGCTTGGGATTAGAAAATGAAAGCATAGAACATTTTTGGAATGACGTAGTAGGCTTAGAGTTCTGAGAAGAGAAGAGAAGTGAGAGGTGGGTTGAAATGAGAAAAATTCTTCTATTTATAGGTTTTCCAAAGGGAGAATTCGAACAGAATTCTTTGAGAGAATATCGGCAAATAGCCATTCCATCCGTAACTGCGGAATGACCAAGTTCAAGAATCAAATGGCACCAAACGAATTCGGGCAGAATTTGGACCGAACTCTGGCCGAATTCCTCTAGGATCCAATTTTTTTGGGAATTTTTGCAAATTAGATTTTGGGTTTTGGCTTTTTGAATAGTTTAAACAGTTGGAAGCTATTTGTAAAATGGGCTATTTTTAAAATAAATGATATTTTAAAAACATTTTTGGTTAGCCTATTTGCCAGTACAATTCGGCGTACATTGTATTCCTAGACTCAATAAACATAAAAATTATATTAAATATGAAATACAAACTCAAGTGGCAAAACGGCTTCAGTCTTGAACGGAACGGTAGCAGTTCTTAGCAATCGTCCAAGTAGCCCTTATATAGAAATAGGGTTAGATCAATTATTAAAATTAGGTTACCATGACCAATAGGCCAACAATCTCTTTTATTTTAATATTTGACAAACCTTGACAGATATAACATCTCGATCTTTTGATTTGAAAAGAATCAAAATTTGTAAAGCTTGTATGGTACTGTATCCTCAAAAAAAAAATTATGTATCCTGATCCTACAAAAGTTGTTAGATCATATTTCTCCCCCGTTGTCACTTAGCAAAATAATTGCAAAGAGAAAAGCTCCTCCGCAATTCATGCATAAGAAACAAACGTTAAAGAAGTACAAAAAATAGACAAAATAACATGTATTTCATAGGCAGTTTTAATGTAATAAGAATAAACTGAAAGAAATAGTGCTATGCAAAAAAAATGTATACTTAAGATAAAAGAAAATAGTACGATACACACTGAAATGCATACTAAATCAGAAAATAAAAATAACTAGATGTTCCAAATACATCAACTAAGCAATAAAAAGTCTCAGTGCTAAAAAATAAAGAGAGTACTATCTTGGAATGTCAGAGCATTTCCAAGCATAAATAGACAAAATAAAGTCTAACTAGATAATATCTAGACAAAATACATCACGTCTAGATAAAAAATCCTCAGAATCATCAACATTAGCGCCACAATGTCTAGATGGACCAGCTCAATAATTGCCAGCTCTAGAAGGGTGTAGAGTCGCACCAGAACCTCGGTACCAGTCATAAGCGTTACCGGGTTCAAAGAAGTGACGAACCGCCTCATCTTCATAGCGGTAGCCGATACAGCTGGATCTCGGGGAAAAGAATTAGCATAATGCCCAGACTGAGCAAATAGTAGATCCGTAAAGGAGTTTGCGAGAGCCTAAAATCGACTGGAATCTCGAAACTCGCATTCTCTCGATATATCAGGAATAAACGTTCGCAAATCAGAAAGATGCTGGTGAATACCCTCATAAGACATAGGGTAGTCATATGGAGGTAGAACAGGAGCGGTAGGAGAAGGAGGAGGAACAGCTTCACTGCGACGAGAGAGTTGAAGATACTTAGGCTCAGAGTCACGAGCACAAGTGGATAGATCAAACTGAAAATGTTAAAAGATGATTGGAAGGATCATCGCGTAGGCAAGATTTATGTTCCTTTTGCGACAACTACCCATCATCTGAATTATATTCTTGGAAACAGAAAAAAGAATACCCTTATGAATATGATAAAGGGAAGATATCTCAAAGGTAGTCACATCGTCCTTTGAAGTAGATTTGGGCAAAAGAGTGGAGTAGACAATGTGAAGCAATTCATAGAAAAATAAGTTCAAATTCGTAGCTTTGAACTTACCAGAGCAAACTCGATTAGGAGAGTAAAGTTTGTTCTTGAAGCTATTTAAGGTCGTGCCTACGGGAAATTAAAATTCTGAGATATCGTCTAGTAGAGCACTTTATTTGGAATATCAAAGATTTTTGCTAAGTCAACATCACTGAACTGAATATCGGTTCCGGCGAGACGAATTTTAAAGTAAGAGTGTCAAGCATAAAATTGCAATAGAATAAACGTATAGCATTAGATGCAATTGCATATTAATGAGTAACAAGATTATGCAATCCTAATGCTTCAAAGTAAGTACGGTGGTCAAGAAAGATGGTCCATTTAATCGAAACATTGGGGCATATATTGTAAATCTAGAAATCTGTATACCATAATAATGACTGATCATGGATTTGGAAGAAAAACCCATTAAATGCCCCGTCGTCCATTTAGACAAGTGAAAAAAGAGATACATGGATTGGATCCGAAGACGAGGCCTCTTCACTAGCCACCGTCTTCTTCCTCTTGAAGGGGTTGAAGTTCTTAGGCATTATTTCTATGAACAATATAGAAATTTATGAAATTAAAAGAAGGAGAAGGAGGAGGTTATACCTTATGCGATTCGAGTATGTTGAAGAGAACGAAAAACTTTGCACGAATCCAAAGTTTGAATTAAAAACTCCAAAGGAATAGAGAGCAATGGGTTGGTGAAAAGTAGGGTTTTGGAGCTCGGTTCGCGGGTGCTGCTGTATTCTTGAGGGTTAAAAGGAGATGAATAGGAAGGAGACCACTAAGTTCTGACTTAAAATACCCAACACCAACAGAACTCGGGCCAAATTCGGTTAGAGTTCGACTGGGTTCTGTTGTGGGATTTTTGAACAAAAATAAATACAGTGCCACTTTATATTCATCAATCATTTTCAATTATTTAATCCCAAGTTTAGTTATTTTAAATTTTAATTAATATAATTAATATTATTTTATGAATTAAATTTTGTTACGCAACTACTGTCTCAGATTAGCTGTAGGAGTACAGTCCCAGCTAACAGAGGTTCACCGGAGAACACTTAAATACCGTTTCACTTTAGTCATAGCCGTGGTGGCAGACAGACCCTTTGTAGGTTTGTATCGAAAACAATTTTTGTATATTCAAAAATAATCAATAAAACAAAATTAATTAATATTATTGATATCTAAAATTCCTAATTCTCGACGTAAATAATTGAAACGATCTTCTGCTAATAGTTTTGTAATGATATCAGCCAGTTAGTTCTCTGTGTCTACATATACAAGGTCTATATCTCCAATTGTTTGATGATCTCTAAGAAAATGATGTCGAATCTCAATATGTGTAACGTCCCAGTCCCAAAATACTTAGGACCAAGTACGTAGACATGCCAGCTGCATACATACGAAGTATACTCTAATATACGGAAACCTCGTATGTATACATAAGCTGTAAAATGTAATAACCATGAAACTAATCTCATCCACAAACCAATATATCATAAAATCAGCTTATTAAAGTCAGTTGTACAAAACGTTGGGCGGAGACAAATCCACTACCAACAAAAAAAGAGAAGTACATAGTGACGATGAAAGAGTCGAGCGAAACGAAAGACGATCCGAAAGCTAGCATCGTGACGGTAGATTGTAAACTATGTTCTTGGCTAGAGCACCTGCAAAAATCATAAACACACCAGGAGAAATCACCAAGTACTCAGAGGGACGTAACAAGATACAGGAAGAACATGCTAATATGAACTGTCAAAATAATAAAGTAATATACAAAAGACTAACCTAGACACAAATATGCAAAGGAAATTCTAACCGTCTAATGTGTAATTTAGAGGACAACTTTCATTGCGCATGGGTGGGATTTAGGCTATAAGTACGTAACTGGCATCCAGTCATACGTATCCGGCCGTAACGTCCAAAACGTCAAAGGGTATCTGCAAATATAATCTCGTCATAGTTTCTTTCGAAAACTATGGTTTACCTGTTTGGCTTTCCATATGCACTAGTGACTGTCCTCCCCAACATTTTCTACAATGACCAAGTCATGTCCATGACCTGCCCAGTTTTGTAACTGCTCGAGTCTCTATACCTTAATCATAGTAGTTACGATCTATCCGTCACACGACAATAGAGATGGCCAGTCCATAAGTCGTGCCTCTAGCGAAATATCTCAAACCGTGTAGTGTGAGTGTCATGGCCCAAAAATATATAAGAATATCCCCCAACAAGAAGGTAGTCCGCTAAAACTAAGTCAACATGCATAAAATTAAGTAACGAATAATAGAGTCACTTGAACCCAAGTATGGCTTGGACGCACAGTTTATAACAAAAGAAACTAACAAAGTAAATAAATGCTAAAAAAATAATATGACAGTAAATATAGCAAGGTATACTTGCCTGGTGTGACGCGAAGGGTGGTACAATGACCAAGATGGCACATCCTGTGACTCCAGTGTTTCAACTATGCAAGACGACCTTCGATGATAGCACGGACTGGTCCATCGGGTCCATGACGGTCAGATTAGTTATGGTTGATAGGAGGAAGGACAAAATTTGGCAAGGGATTATGAAAAAAATGGGCAGTAATCATGGACAGGAAGATAACCTGAAGAAAATTTGATAAGCTATAAAAAATTTAGAGGAGTATTTTATAATACTTGAAAAATATATTTTTATTAGTTGAAACAGTTATAGATAAAATACATACTTCAAAAATAAAATTAAAATCATTTTCAGGCTACAACACTTAAATTATAAAAATATGCTTTATGATGGATACTATATTCCACCAAATTTAACATATGCCTTAGTAAATATTTGAAATTAATTCTAAATCACTTAGACCAAAAATGACATATATACATTTAATTCAAGAAGAACATTTTAGTGTTAAAAACTAACTTTGAAATTAGCTAGAAAATATTTGTACAACTTCTAAAATGCAAATAATATTATTTAGTAAACAAAATAATAATAATAATAATAATAATAATAATAATAATAATAATAATAATAATAATAATACTTATAGCAACAAATAATATGACTGATTTATACCATTTATCTATACAATAAAATCATAAAAAAATTATACTCAATATCCTGCAGATGTTCTACTTTCACACATCACAGCTTAAGAAAATACTAGTAATAATAATAGTTATAATACTAATAAAATAAAATAATAATAATGTATACATACCTAGAAGTAATAATAGTGAAAGAAAATACAAACAAAATAAAAAAGGAATATCAAAAGTACTTCTGCTCTCTACTTGAAAGGACAGAACATCACTGTTTTTCCTTTCTTTCTTTTATGAGGGGGAAAACAAGAAAGAGAAGACAAAATGAAATTGAAGAAACAGCAGCAGGAGAATGAAAAAGGGAACGGGAGAGGGATAAGGAAGAGAGGGCTCATATGGTGTTCTGAAGCGGAAGGAGGCCGTGCGAGGACGGGACGCGGGAGGGTTTGGAGGTCGGCTGCGCACGCTTCCACCGGCGCTGGGCCAGTGCTACCAGGCTGGGGCGTAGGGAGGCGGTTGACCCGGCGGTGCCGGTGCTGCCGAGAAAAGATGGGTTGTAGTCATTGTCGGCAGACAGAAAAGATGAGGGACGAGGCCAGGGCGAGCGACGCTAGAAATTCGTCGACGACGAGGTGCGACGGCGAGGTTAGGTCATGGGTTTCTAGATCTTATTTTCTTTTCTGGTGTGGGATTTTGGGGGATCGTCGACGTTGGGCACTGGTGATGGTGGCGGTAGTTTGGATTTTTGGGGCGGTGCCGTTAGTGGCGGTGGCGAAGGTCTGGCTGCGGGGTCGAACGGAGGTGCGGTCTGTGTCAGCGATCGTACGGCTCCGGCTTTTCTATTTGTATTATATATTTTTATTTTCCTATTTATGGTGTGTGGTAGACATGGTCTTGGCGATGGTGGTGTTAGGGGTGACGACGGTGTGGTGGTGGTGGTGCTGGGGGGTGACGACTGTATGGCAGTGGTGGTGCTGGAGATGACGACGGTGTGGCAGTGGTGGTTCCTGGTGCACAGGAGAAGGAGGGCCGGGGATGTGGGTTATGGTGGCGGAGTGTTTGATTGGTGAGGGCTGTTGGTCGATGGCCAGGATTGTCGGAGTGGCAGCATGTTAGAGTACGGTGACAGAGGTTCGGCTCACCTGGACGTGGTGGTGGCATGGTCCAGAGGTATCGGAGGTCGGGAAGGCTGGGATGACGATGGACGGTGACTGGAGGCTGCATCTGTAGGCTAGAATTTTGGTTGTGAGTTTTGTGTCGGGGAATGTCCGATACGAAGATGGTGGAACATGTATATGTAAATATGGAATAATACGGAAAGGGGACACGTACACGGACACGATGCACGGTTCTTATGGAAGAATATTTGTGGTGTAATTTGTGAAGATGAAACACATATGGAGGCTCCCCCTATATATTGGGTGGACGGATCCCAGTTTGATAAAGGATAGGAATCGTTTAAACTCCCTTTGATAATTCCCTACAAATTTTAAATCAGTTTAAACTATATCGATCTAAATCAAATCTGAATTCCATCCGATCCAATTTTGTATTACTTTAAACCTTATTTATAAGTTTAAACTATTTACTGATATAATCAAGAGATTTAATCCTAATATAAATGATACAATATTCAAAGTATATTTATATTAACTAAATAAAATAATAATATATTAATTTTGAAAATAGTCTATTTATAATTATTTGAGAACCTTTTTGATAAAAACAATTAGTACTTCAAAAATCCACAATGGACACGAAATACATTTCATGCCGCTCGTACACAAATAATGTCAATAAAATAATAGTTTTCTAAACTACTACTTATATTTGTACACTAAAAGAAAATGTAATAAATAATATTTTTGGAAATCTCGACGCGCCACTTCTCACAACTTTAAGAAAACTATCCCATATAAATAAAATTTATAATGAAAACATTTTTTCAAAAATATATACCTCTCACATATTCGCACTCGACGAGCAAATAAGATAAAAGGAAATCAATACCAAATTCAAATATAAAAAAAATTGTAGTAAAAATTTAGGGAGTTTACATCCTACCCAACTTACAAGAATTTCGTCCTCAAAATTAAAAATGAGTAGGGGGTGAGAAGGCACAAGGGGTATATTGGTAATGATAATACGACAAGTCCTTGGGCGAGGCAAGAAATAACATAAACAAGCATTTAGTAGGTCATAATTTTGATAAATACGAAAATAGTCATGGATTTGGAGGGTTGCTAGTTAAGGTAATGAAATCATGATAACACGAATTGAGTAGATTAAGAGAATTAATTTTGGAGTTTTTAGGAGAGGTAGTTCCTTAGAAGCAAATTGCATGCAGGACGTCTAGGTTGAGGGCATGAAAATAGGAGAACGGTTAGAATTATTCAAATGATTTAGGAGGTCACGATAGTAGGTTTAGTATCGAGGAAAAGACGAGTAGTTTAAGACAAGGATTTAGTCACATTGAGTAGTAATGGTCATAAGTGACAGGTCAGCTAGAGAAAAAATTTAGTACAACGCCCTCGTCCTTCTAAAATATGTGAAGGGCGAAAGTAATATAGAGTTTGAAGAAGATACATTGAATACGATTATGTGGTTCAAAGGCGACTGAATAATTCAAAAAAAATTGCCAAGGCAGTCGCGGATGAGGCTCTAGAGGCAACTTTAATTATGTCTCCATCTACGTAGAATAATAGATAAAAGCAAACCAAAGTGCATTAGGTTGATCAGACCATCATGCACCGGTTCTGAGTAGACAATATGTTAGTGGGTGCCCCCAATATCATATGTCTTGAACAAGCTCGATAAATGATAAGCTTGCAAAACTAGGCTATATTAGCAGCATTAGCTAAGATAGTTAAAACTATGAGCACGAGAGTAGATGAAATAAGAAAAATATGAATAGTCCGAGTGCCATAAGGATCTAAGTCTTGTTTGTGCCTATACAATCATCCTACTGTTTTATGGTCTAAGAATTGGTTAACGTCATAAGGGAGGTTAGGTCTTAAGGCCTTCTACCCAACTTATAAGAGTTAAGCTAAGGGTGTTTTAGGACATCTAACTAGTAGGGGTTATCTTCCTATCCTCTAGCAAGCATGAAGGGAAGATAAGAATCATGATAGAAGGAATCAAGCAAGATGCAAATCAATGAGTCAAGCGAGAGTTCAAAAATAGAATCGGGGTAGGAGGTCAAGGATGTGGATGAGATCCTAGACTCTAATCATATACGCAGGCTTGCTTGGTACGGTAAAGTAACCAAATAATTTATCTTGACCTACATGAGTCACCACAAAAATACGTAACGCCCCAGTCCCAAAATACTTAGGACCAAGTACGTAGACATGTCAGCTGCATACATATGAAGGATACTCCAATATACGAAAACCTCGTATGTATACATAAGCTGTAAAATACAGTAACCATGAAACCAATCTCATCCACAAACCAATATATCATAAAATTAACTTATTAAAGTCATTTGTACAAAACGTTAGACGGATACAAATCCACTACTAAAAAAAAAAAGAAGTACATAGTGACGATGGAAAAGTCGAACAAAGCGAAAGACGAACCGAAAGCTAGCATCGCGAAGGTAGATTGTAAACTATGTTCTTGGCTAGCGCACCTGCAAAAATCATAATCACACCTGGAGAAATCACCAGGTCCTCATAGGGACATAACAAGATACAGGAAGAACATGCTAATATGAACTGTCAAAATAATAAAATAATATACAAAAGACTAACCTAGTCACAAATATGCAAAGGGGATTCTAACACTCTAATGTGCAATTTAGATGACAACTTTTATTGCACATGGGTGGAATTTAGACTATAAGGACGTAACTGGCATCCAGTCATACGTAGCCGGCCGTAACGTCCAAAACGTCAAAGGGTATCTGCAAATATAATCTCGCTATATTTCCTTTCAAAACTATGGTTTACCTGTTTGGCTTTCCATACGCACTAGTGACTTTCCTCCCCCAATATTTCCCATAATGACCAAGTCATGTCCATGACTCGTCCAGTTTTGTAACTGCTCGAGTCTCTATACCTTAATCATAGTAGTTACGATCTATCCGTCACAATACAATAGAGATGGCCAGTCCATAAGTCGTGCCCCTAGCAAAATGTCTTAAACCGTGTAGTGTGAGTGTCATGGCCCAAGAAGATATAAGGATATCCTCCAACAAGAAGGTAGTCCGCTAAAACTAAGTCAACATGCATAAAATAAAGTAACGACTAATAGAGTCGCTTGCACGCAAGTATGGCTTGGACGGAAAGTTTATAACAAAGAAAACTAACAAAGTAAATAAATGCTAAAAATAAATAATATGACAGTAAATATAGCAAGGTATACTTGCCTGGTGTGACGCCGAGGGTGGTGCAATGATCATGGTGGCACATCCTGTGACTCCAGTATTTCAACTATACAAGACGACCTTCGATGATGGCACGGACTGGTCCATCGGGTCCATGACGGTCAGATTAGTTATAGTTGATAGGAGGAAGGACATAATTTGGTGAGGGATTATGAAAAAAATGGGAAGTAATCATGGACAGGAAGATAACCTGAAGAAAATTTGATAAGCCATATATAAAAAATTTAGAGGACTATTTTATAATACTTGAAAACTATATTTTTATTAGTTGAAACAGTTATTCATAAAATACATACTACAAAAATAAAAAAAAATCATTTTTAGGCTACAACCCTTAAATTGTAAAAATATGATTTAGGATGGATACTATAATCCACCAAATTTAAAATATGCCTTAGTAAATATTTGAAATGAATTCTAAATCACTTAGACCAAAAACGACATATATACATATAATTCAAGAAGAACATTTTAGTGTTAAAAACTAACTTTGAAATTAGCTAGAAAATATTTGTACAACTTCTAAAATGCAAATAATATTATTTAGTAAACAAAATAATAATAATAATAATAATAATAATAATAATAATAATAATAATAATAATAATAATAATAATAATAGTAGTACTTATAGCAACAAATAATATGACTGATTTATACCATCTATCTATACAATAAAATCATAAAAAAATATACTCAATATCCTGCAGATGTTCTACTTTCACACATCACAGCTTAAGAAAATACTAGTAATAATAATAGTTATAATACTAATAAAATAAAATAATAATAATAATGTATACAGACCTAGAAGTAATAATAGTGAAAGAAAATATAAACAAAATAAAAAGGGAATATCAAAAGTACTTCTGCTCTCTACTTGAAAGGACAGAACATCACTGTTCTTCTTTTCTTTTTTTTATGAGGGAGAAAACAAGAAAGAGAAGACAAAATGAAACTGAAGAAACAGCAGTAGGAGAATGAAAAAAGGAAACGGGAGAGGGGTGAGAAAGAAAGGGCTCATATGGTGTTCCGACTTGGAGAGAGACCGTACGAGGATGGGATGTGGGAGTGATTGGAGGTCTGTGGCGCATGCTTCCACCGATGTGGTCCGGCGCTGGGCCAGTGCTGCCAGGCAGGGGCACAGGGAGGCGGCTGACCCGGCGGTGCCGGTGCTGCCGAGAAAAAGTGGACGGTAGTCATTGTCGACGAACGGGGAAGAGGACGGGCGAGACCAGGGTGAGCGATGCTAGAAATTTGCCGACGATGAAGCGCGACGGCGAGGTTAGGTCATGGGTTTCTAGATCTTGTTTTCTTATTTGATGGTGTGGGATTTTGGGGGATCGTCGACATTGGGCGTCGGTGATGGTGGCGGTGGTTTGGATTTTTGGGGCGGTGTCGTTACTGGCGGTGGCGAAGGTCTAGCCACTGGGTCGAGCGGAGGTACGATCTGTGTCGGCGATCGCGTGGCTCCGGCTTTTTCTCTATGTATTATATATTTTTATTTTCCTGTTTGTGGTGTGTGGTGGTCATGGTCTTGGCGGTGGTGGTACAGGGGGTGACGACGGTGTAGCGGTGGTAGTGCTGGGGGTGACGACGGTGTGGCAGGGGTGGTGCTAGGGGTGACGACGGTATGGCATTGGTGGTTCCTAGTGCACAGGCGAAGTAGGGCCGGGGATGTGGGTTATGGTGGCGGAGTCTTTGATTGGTGAGGGCTGTTAGTCGATAGCCAGGATTGCCGGAGTGGCGGCACGTTAGAGTACGGTGGCAGGGGTTCGGCTCGCCTAGATGTGGTGGTGGCAAGGTCCAGGGGTGTCGGAGGTCGAAAAGGCTGGGATGACGATAGGCGGTGACTGGAGGCCGCATTTATAGGCTAGAATTTGGGTTGTGAGTTTTGTGTCGGGGAATTTCCGACACGAAGATGGTGGAACATGTATATGTAAATATGGAATAAGAGGGGGAGGGGACACGTACAAGGACACGATGCACGATTCTTGTGGAGGAATATTTGTGGAGTAATTTGTGAAGATGAAACACATTTGGAGTCTCCCCCTATATATAGGGTGGAGGGATCCCAGTTTGATAAAGGATAGGAATCGTTTAAACTCCCTTTGATAATTCCCTACAAATTTTAAATCAGTTTAAACTATATCGATCTAAATCAAATCTGAATTCGATCCGATCCGATTTTATATTACTTTATATCTTATCTATAAGTTTAAACTACTTACTGATATAATCAAGATATTTAATCCTAATATAAATGATACAATATTCAAAGTATATTTATAATAACTAAATAAAATAATAATATATTAATTTTGAAAATGACTATTAAATATGTAATTATTTGAAAACCTTTTTGATAAAAATAATTAGTACTTCGAAAATCCACAATGGACACAAAATACATTTCATGTCACTCGCACACAAATAATATCCATAAAATAATAGTTTTTTAAAATACTACTTATATTTGTACACTAAAATAAAATGTAATAAATAATTTTTTTGGAAATCTCGACGCACCACTTCTCACAACTTTAGGAAAACTATCCCATATAAATAAAATTTATAATCAAAAAGTTTTTCCAAAAATATGTACCTCGCACATATTTGCACTCGACGAGCAAATAAGAAAAAAGAAAATCAATACCAAATTCAAATATAAAAAAAATTTGTAGTAAAAATTTATGGAGTTTACAATATGCCTAGTGCGTGAGTAACGTAAAGGATGTTTAGTCAAATTAATAGTGCTAGTGTTGTCACAGAAAATGGGTATATGTGAATACTGTAAAACAAAGTCTTCTAAGGTTTTCTTCATCCACAAAATTTGTGCATGACAACATCTTGCGGCGATATACTTAGCCTCAGTAGTTTATAATGCGACAGAATTTTGCTTCTTGCTAAACCAAGAGACTAGAGCCTTACCAAGAAAATGACACATGTCGTTAGTACTCTTTCTATATAATTTACATCTAGCAAAACCAGCATCCGAGTAACCGGTTAGGTCAAAGGACATAGTTTTGGGATATCATAAGCCGACAGAAGAAGTGCCTTTAAGGTATTGAAATGTCACTCCCCGTTCCCGAAATACGTAATTTTTTATTTTTCTGTATATGGTATCTGGTACCTGTATCTTGATTGTATGTATCATGTATTTGAAACTGGCCATGGCATAAAACAGTATCTCGTCGCGGATTAGTATGCCACCCCTTGTCCTTGTCTGGTTGTAGGCGTGGTTCACTACTTCGATGATAAGATATATGAACCGTATTGTGGTTAGGATTTTATTTAAATAATTTAGTTAGTTGTATCATGTAGCATTTAACATGTCATTAGTCATATGGTTTAGAGCATGCTTAAGATTAGGGTTTCTTTTAGTCAACCCAACCCCTATGTATATTCTCTTCCTCACTCTCTCTTCTCATTCACTCTTTTATTTATTTTCCTCAAGCAAACTTCTAGGCAAGTACAACTTACTTAAAAGTAGATATTTGTGTATTTTTCATCCTTGATTTTTTTCTTTTGATATTATTTGTCTATGTTGTTCTTCTCATCATCCTCTTAAAGTTTAGTACTTGGTATTTTCGGTTTTGATGGATGGATTCTTGTGGATCTAAGTTTATGTTAGTGTTGATTTTTCTTGGTTTTGATCTATTAAACTTGCTTGTTTTCAAAATCTAGTTGTTCCATGTGGTAGAGCATTTCATTTTACCCAAATTTGACCTTTGAATAGTTAGATTTTGCTTTGTTTTGGCCGAGTTGTGCAAGTTTGAAGTTCATGGGTTCCCTGGCCATATTTCTCAAATTTTGGAGAAGATGAGCAGTTTGGCCACATGAGTCTGGCCGCATGATTTGGCAACATAAGACTTTGGCTGTATTAGATTGGCCGCATGAGTCTGGCCGCATGACCCTTCGGTCGCATGTGTCCTGCGGACCGTATGTGTCCCACAGACCGCATGAACCCTCGGCCGCATGCGTCCCTGTGTCTTGGCCCTCATTCTTGATTTGACTACCTATGCGAGTGCTGGATAAACCTATGTGTGTACTAAGGTACAATCTATGTGAGCACCGAGGTACTATCCTATGTGCTAAGTGTTCCTACGTGATATCTGCCAGTACACCCAAGAGTCCAGCACTTACATAGTAAATGGTCGGTAGCAATGACGTGGTATGTGTTGCGTTACACCAAGAAGGGGTACGTACATATGACTCTATGAGCCAGTACGGATCCCTTCTTGGGGTACTCGTACATTGTATGATATCTAGGGGAGTGAGCATGTGACCACGACATGTGAAATCTGAGGATAACCTAAGGATTAACTAGGCAACTGACTTGGTAGATGCATTGGGTGGGAAGAATCCCGAGATCGTGCCATACTAGCCACCCCAGGTCCAGTCTTGACGTGTCGGGTTGGCCGCCATGGATATGATTTCATTCTCATATAGCGAATGACTATATCCGACTTCTACGAGCTATGTATTACATGTTTTAGCACGGTAGCCCTCCGGGGGACCGGTGCATAATCAATGTGTTATATGTTTAATTATATGATGGTTTGGCTAGCCCTGCTGGGTTGACACAATCTGAGGATCCTTTTAATCACCATCGCGGGAATAACTCCGCCAAATATAGAAAGCTGCAGGAATGAATGGCCGCTTGAAAAACGACTTGAATGTGCCTTGTATCTTTCGTTAGTAGCCGAAGGACGTGGACTGTCATGGCGGGTGGTCCAACCCATGTCCTTATTTGGTTGTTGGGTTGGTTTATCGTGCTATGACAGACTGTGGACCGAGGTTACGATCGAAAGCCTTTTATTTTTATTATTATGATTGGGTTTTATCTCACTCTTTTGTGCTCTCTTGTGGTACTTGTTATTCGGGGCCTGATCCCGCTGTTTTTGTTTAGCCAGATATCGTAGCAGCACCAGAGGATCCAGCCTTTTACCCAAATAATGGTGCACACCATGAGTATGGGTGCCAGGGACCATGAGTGGGTTTCTTCTTCACTGTTCTGATATCTTCTATTTTGTACTTGGCATTTAGCCACCGGCACCTGTTTAGCCGGTTGTTTTGGACATTAATTTTCTTTTACATAATTGTAATTAAATCAGACTGTAGCTGACTACGGTTATGTACCTATGGCTCTCGCCACTAGCTTATCATTTTATATAGCTAGGTCATGATTTATTTTGATGAAGCGTCGGGGACGCCTTACTGCTTTATCTTATATGATCATTATTTACTGCTTCTTATTTTGATTGATTGAGACATAGATGTTCTGTGAGACCATAGGAGACTTGATTGTAGCATGCACCCCCTTGTCTCTTGACAGCCACGATCGTCGTATGACGTTTGCAAACCTCATATGGTGTAGCTGGCCTAGTTACCCCCAGTATTTCTGTACTGGGGAGTGACATGAAAGATACGCTTAGCCGCGCACAAGTTTGATTCCTTAGGGTTTGCTTGGAAGCGTGCACACAAGCAAACACTAAACATTATATCAGGGCGACTAGCAGGTAAATAAAGTGAACTACCAATCATACCTTGATACTTACGTATGTCGACCGGTTTGCCTTGTTCATCAGTATCAATATTGGTTGAAGTTGCCATCAGAGTGCCAAGAGGTTTGACAATTTCCAGGTCGAACTTCTTTAGCAAGTCTTTTGTGTACTTAGCTTGATTTATGAACGTCCCATTGTTGATTTGTTTGATTTATAGTCCAGGGAAGAATTTAAGTTCTTCCATCAGGCTCATCTCAAACTCATTATGCATAAACCTTAAAAAAATTGACAAAGAGCTTCATCAATAGATCCAAAAATAATATCGTCAACATAAATCTGAATTAAAAAAAGATCTCCTTTAAAAGATTTTATAAAAAAGTGTAGTGTCAACCTTCCCTTTTGTAAAACCGTTATCAAGTAGAAAAGAGCTTAAACGATCATACCAAGCACGAGGGGCTTGTTTCAAACCGTATAAGGCTTTCATCAAATTGAAAACATGATCAGGATTTTTGAAATCCGTAAAACCTGGGGGTTGAGCTACATAAACTTCTTCTTTAATAAAATCGTTAAGAAATGCACTTTAACGTCTATTTGAAAAAGCTTAAAATTATGAAAACATGTAAATGCACATAACATGCGAATGGATTCTAATCTCGCAAATGGGACATAGGTCTCATCATAGTCGATACCTTCCTCTTGGTTGTATCCTTGAGATACGAGTCGAGCCTTGTTATGAGTAACTAAACCATACTAATTAAGTTTATTTCGGAATACCCAGCGGGTGCCAATGACCGGATGATCAATGGGCTTGGAAACAAGTTCCCAAACTTGATTCCGTTAAATTGGTTTAATTTCTCTTGCATAGGCATATCTAACCAAAAATTATCGCTACATGCTTCTTCAATAGTTTTGGGTTCTAGCTGTAAAATAAATTTGCTTGAGGAATGAGTACTTACACCCCTGGTAATATTACCTATTACCAAGTCCTTGGGATGGTCAGCCAAAAACTTTATTATTTTTGGCAAACTTTCAAGGTAGCTGGTTCCGGCTTCTTATTCTGTAGGAGATCTGCATGGAAGATAAGCTGGTGCTGTGCTTGAAGGTTCTGCAGGTGTTGTACTTGGCGTACTAATGTCTTCATCATCATCGTCGATTGTTTGTTGATTCAGTTCGCTAAAAGTAACGTTTACTGACTCTTCGATGGTCATGGTCCTTGGGTTGATGACTCGGTACCCTTTGTTTTTGGCCGCATAACCTAGAAATATACCTCCATCGGCCATTTTGTCAAATTTTCCCAAATTATCTTTAGTATTAAGGATAAAGCATTTGCAAGGAAAGATTTTGAAATAAGAAATAGATGGTGTCATATCAAACCATAACTCATAGGGAGTCTTCTTCGATTTAGGTCAAATTAGAACCATATTGAGAACATAGCAAGCTGTATTGACAGCTTCAGCCCAAAAGTATTTAGGTAAACTAAACGGGTTTAACATAACTCTAGCCATTTCAGATAGAGTCATGTTCTTACGTTCCATAACTCCATTTTTTTGCGAAGTCCTAGGGTAAGAGAACTCATGCAGATAACCGTGTATATGTCATAAAATTGCTCAAACTTTGTATTCTCAAATTCGCCGCTATGATCAATTCGAATACGAGTGATCGTGAATCCACTTGCATTCTAAACTTTCTTACAAAATGAGATGAATTCCGACAATGCATCATTTTTGCGTGCAAGAAAATATACCCACGTGTATCTAGGAAAATCATCTACTATTAAAAATCATATAACTTACCACCTAGGCTAGCAATTCTACTAGGCCCGAATAAATCTATATGCAGTAATTGCAGAGGTCTAGTTGTACTTTTAGCGTTCTTGGACTTAAAAGTGGATCGGGTAGCTTTGTTCTTTTCATATTCACTACATACCGTATCCTTCTTGAAAGAGATGTCTGGTAAGCCTCGTACCAACTTCTTTGTGGATAGTCTTAAAATTGTATCCATGTTTGCATGATCGAGTCTTATATGTTATAGTTGACTCTCATCATTCTTAGCGATTAAGCATCTACCTGCTTTGTTAGCCTCTTCCAATAGATAGAAAACATATATATATATTGTCTTCCCTAATACCTTCAAAGATAGTACTACTAGTTGAGCTATCAACTATAGTACATTTGTATTTGACAAAGTTAATACCATAACCATAGTCAGCTAAATGGCTTATGTTGAGTAGATTATGTTTTAACTCGGTTACTAGATAGACATCTCTAATCACAGGATAGAGAGCCTTACCAATATTGTCGATACCTACTATATACCCTTTAAGATTATTACCAAAGGAGACGTATCCTTCTTTCTTCTTCGGCAGTGTTGTCACCCCCACATTCCTGAATAGGGTTAATATAGTCATTTATAATATTTCACTATTTTTTATATTATTTAAATATTATTTTTATTGTTTTTATATTATTATTTAAATAGGTAATTTATTGATAGAGTTTTTATTGATAAAGTTTAATATACTTAATATATATTTATATATATATATATATATATTATATATTATATATATATATATATATATATATATATATATATATATATATATATATATATATATATATATATATAAATATATATATATATATATATATATATATATTATATATATATTATAAATATATATAAATATATATATATTATATATATATATTTATATATATATATATATATATATATATATATATATATATATTTTATATTATATATATATATATATATATATATATAAAATATATATATATATATATATATATATATATATTTGTATTAATGGGTAAATTTTATAGGTTTATTTTATATAAATAAATATATACGTATATGTGTAAATATATATAATATATGTATATATGTATGTATGTTTGTATGTATGCATGTATGTATTTATGTGTGTGTGTATATATCTCTTATACAAAACACAAAGGTTTTTGAATCCTAGGGCTGACTGTGCCAAGATAAAGAGTGGTTGGGATTTAATCTTGGTGAATCAACAGTTGTGAGGTTTTATGGGGAATCCAAAGAGTGGGGTTTGCACTCATAATGGTTGTGGATGAGAATTATTGAGAGTTGGGTTTTATGGGGAATGAGCATTATTGAGAGTGGGGTTTTATGGGAAATGAGCATTATTGAGAGTGGGGTTTTATGGGGAATCCAAAGAGTGAGGTTTGCACTCATAATGGTTGTGGATGAGCATTATTGAGAGTGGGATTTTATGGGAAATCCAAAGAAAATTCACATCCAGCAGTGGTTGGAATTTAATATTTTGAGGGGGAATACCTTAAATGAACCATGCCCTATGGGCACGGGTTATGACTAGTATATATATATATATATATATATATATATATATATATATATATATATATATATATAATAGCTTAAGTTATTAAAGAAAGAGAGAAAAAGAAAAAGAAAAAAAAGGATTAATAAAACACAAAAGGGGACACACGCACACAAAGGAAAAGCAAAGCAGTAGCAGCTGCTGCTTTCTTAGCCGAGCGGGGCCCTCGTTCCTTTTAAATCCGAGAGCAATCACATTTCCTTGTATAACCCGCATTTCCTTGTATAACCGAGCGCATATATATAAATATATATATGTATTGAGAGAGAATGCGAGAGAGATTTTTAGAAAAACCAAATCCTAGCCGTCACACCTAACCCAACGTGCACCCTGACGTCGCCGTCGACCAACCTGCGGTCGTCCATCGCCGGGAAACGCACAATAAGCATCCCACTCGCGCACGGAAGCTGTCTGTGAAGTGCCAACTTCGGAAATAGATTTCTCCTTCCTCGCTCCGTCGTTTAACGAACCACTTGGTCGGGTATGATCCCAACATATACACCTTTAATTCCCTTCAAATAGTTCATGTCGATTCGCACCATGTGCGACGAAAAACGAGTTCTAAAATCGAGAAAAAACTCGATTTTCTGGGTTTAGAAACTGTCCCGAAACCCCAATTTTGTGGCCGATTTGCGATCAACGTGTTGCAAATTTTCAAAATCGGTTTTGAAGAGACTTTTAGACAACCTATAGGGCTTTAAAACTCTTTTGTAGCATTAAATTTCATGCACTGTACAGAAAGTTATTGGTTTGTGAAGTTAGAGAAAAAACTGATTTTTAAAACTGATTTTTTAGAAAAATTGTCCCGATACGCCCTCCGTCCCGTCAATCCGGGAGACGTGGTCACGAACCGAAAGCATCGAAAGGTGCGTATTGACTTCGTGGACGTGTGGGCTTTGACGGAATTTCAACTGGCCGCGTATGCGCGACGAATTTGATCCGTATCCGTCAAATTTTTCCGTATCGGGTTTTTTCAAAAAATTTTAATTACTTTGTGCACACTCATCAAATCGCGAAAAAACTTGCACCATTGGACTCGAAATATTTTTCTGGTCCTGTGAGCCAAGTTTGGTCCAATTCTGAGACGGTTGAGTGGAACGCTATTTTGGCGGCCCGCGACCCGATCCAACGGATGAATCTGTGCACGGCCCACCGGAATCCAACTTTGGACATACGGTTGGGTTCGTCTCGTCAAACCGGACCTATAGACATATAGTTTGATGACTTTAGAGACCGTAGATTCTGGCACGTTTTTCGGTGCAAAGTGGGTCTAACGACTGACACTATTTTGACCCAAAATTACCGTTTTGCCCCTGTGTCCAAAATTGGACTTATGGGTAGACGTTTCTAGCTTATTTGACCATTCTGAGAACGTTGGTAATGTTTGTTTCAGCATTAGGGGAAAGTTGTGCGAGTTGACCGTTCGTGGCTCATTGAGTGGGTTGTAGTTTCGATTTTCTCAGCTCAGGACGACAGGCGAGTACATTCTCTGATAGTTTTCATTGTCTTGATATCTACTATATCTGATTCAGTTGTAGTGTTATACTTGATTCTCGATACGAGGATACACGGACTAGTATACGTGAATCTCGTCATGAGATATCATTCCTGGTTTACCTGGTATATAAGTACATTGTTCGATATTGTTTCCTGTACTTGTATAGACACCGATTTGGTAGTGGGCTAGCCCCCTGCTCTTCGAATCCCGTGTCATGATCTGTCATGTCTGGATTCATTATACTACTCGGGGATGGGGGAGTTATTAGAGGTTATGTGATTATTACCCCTACTTGTTTATTACTTGTGCATAGCTCCACCCTCACCACACGTAGGGTGTAGCCTGACCTTATACTACTTGTGCATAGCTTTCCATTTTGGCCGGCCTGATCCCTACATTATTATACTACCTGTGCATAGCCAGTCAAATGGAACAGCCTGATCTTGACCCAAGCCGATCACATAACGCTCTAATATCTCATGGTACTTTATTTTTATATTTACATCATACCGCAGATTACTTTCCATTTATTTATATTCCAGTTTTATCTTATATCTCACACATGACATGATATCCAGTTCTCTTGTACCGTTTTACTTTAGTCTTGATATTCCATCTTGTATTTCATTATGATTGTCTCTTATAGTATTTATAAATTCATATGGAACTGTTGTTGGCGTTTGTACTTGCTCATATCCTGAAAGAATAGCCCCTATTGTTTTTTAGAGGATTTAGATGCAGATTGACTGACCTACTACGGGTTTGGCATATATGGAGCCTACGACCAGGACCAGCCTGTGGACACGGTGCTCGTAGAGGACGCACCGCTAGTAGTGACCTAGTTCACCTAGATTTTGTCTTGATTACATTCCATTTTGATACTTTGAGACTTGTAGTATTTATTTTGGGATATTATTTTATGTCTTGGTCTCTGAAATTATGATTGTGGCTCGGCACTATTTCAGACTATTTATCTCATCTTTATCTTTATCTTTATCATCGTGTTTATCTTCCTTAGAATTATGTGATTGAGTTGTGGTTATATTCCTCCATACGGAGATGACAGGTTATATTATTGTGTCTTAGATTATATATATTCTAGATGACCTTTACAGCGTTCTACCGCCGATAATGCGGCGTAGGCTGGACGTACCCACGTGCTCGTGCCCCTAAACAGGGTGCGGGTCATGACACATTTTAATGGTGGCCCATGTAGGTCCGAGTCGCAACTAGTGCGATTTCGTAATGGGTGCTCGACTTAGAGTGCTAATTACGAGCCTGCTATTAGGATATAGGTTTTAGGTTATGATAGGAGTTACTCAATCACATATTAGAAAAATTTCAATCTTTTGATTATCAAGACAACTCTCCTTGTATTTCGAAATAAATTGTCCTTCCTTGATGATATCTTAACATGTGCCATATTGATCTCTTTGCTTAGGACTTTTGAGAGATTCTTATGACGACCAATGGGAATCTTGTTTTAAATGTCAATTTGAAATCATTTCCTCATGTTTTTCTTCATCCTTGCTCCTTGTTATTGAATTTGATTTTATTGGATCATCGATGATTTTGATTTTTCATATCGAGATGAATTTTATGGCCTGAATTATGGTACCTTTCTGATAACATATGTTGACGGAAATAACAGGAAAAGTAAACGTCTACTTGGTTATGGAACCTGGAGTTTATCGCAGCTATATTAGCCGGCGTGGCGAAAACGTAGAGACCTGACTTCGAATGTACATATCTTGATCATGAGATTTGAGATTTCTCGCAGCTGTACTAGTCGACGTGGCGAGGATTCCAAACGATATGATTATAGAGATGCATACCTAGTTATGGAATCTACTGTTTATCGCAGCCTTGCTTACTGGCGTGGCAAGGATTCTGAGTATCATGATTTAGGACAAACGTGTATGATTATCAGATTGTATCTTGAGAAGGGTCCTAACATGTCATCTCTATCATTTCACTTCTATTATCGTAGATTATGTTCCAGCCTCAATTAGCTTAGGAGTAAGGATACTTTCGGTTCTTTAGTCCAGGTCCTTGTAGATTCTCATTTTATTATAGGTTCTTCGTAGTGTGATGGCGTGGTGATTTACAATTGGTCTGTATCCTTGAGTAATTATGTTAATAGTTTAGAGTATGGTTAGAAAGTATTGTTTATGATTTTTGATAATTAAATATAAATGAGAACCTTAGAGTGATTAATGAGTGTTAAGGTAGGAGTTGCACCAGGTACCAGAATAGGAGGAGTACCCTAGTAGCTAAAGACGAAGTATTTCAAGTGTTATAGAAGTTTAGGCCCCAACAGTTTAGTGTCTAGTTGGAGGAGAGACATGAGTAACCTAGTATAGAAGTATCATCCAAGTATCATATAGATGAGTTAGTGCCTTGTGTAGACGGCGTCAAGACTTGGGTAGACACCCTAAAGAGAGTATCCTAGATAGACGAATGTTCTTCCGTGACTTTCATTTCTGGAGCATTAGAGATGTCAATCTCTGGAAACTTCCTTCATGAGCTTGTAGTATACAAGATTATCTTTATTTTGATATATTATGTCCCACTCAAACTCGTTCTCTTGTACTATCTTTGTATCGCACAACTTTCGGATCAATTTAGGCCATTGACCATTCCCAATTTTACTTATGATTATCATATGCACATTGCCATAACTTTTAATTTAGGCGCACAATACTAGTTGTTTTCTCAAAAACCAACTTCATATGCATGATCTAGACAAGACACACTACGCCCATGACCTTCGTGTTCCACTCAGGCACACCATCTTGTGCTTCATTTTATCACACAAATTTACTGACACAAGGCCCAATCTTGATTCACCCCATGAAGTCACTTTTATTTCCGACTCAAATTGGGTGCACCATTTCAACCCAAACTTGTTGACCCAAAATATGGACACGACCCACATTAATCCTACTACCCATATGACACTTGTGTCCCATTCAACTGAATCTCGCATGCTACTTATTTACCTGCATTCATTTGAGGAAGGTAATAGAAGGTAGTATCCCATAAGTGTAGTATAGTATCCTGGATTGAGTCACGGATCACAAGAGCTTGAAGTACGTATTCACCAGAAGGAATTGAACATAAGATAGAGGAAGTGGCTCGAACTGATGAAGGACTTCGATATCTCTTTGCAGTACCATCCAGGGAAGGCCAACGTAGTTGCAGATGCCATGAGCAGGTATCCAGTCGCTATGTATTTGACGACAGATCGTCATCTATTGGCCGATCTGGATAGTTTGGGTATCGAGGTGATCGTTTCGGGCATGGAGGTTCAGATGTGGGGTTTACAGATTCAGTCTGCGTTGATGGACAGAGTCAGATCAGCACAGTTTGATGACGTGACCTTGAGGAGCATCAGGGAGCAGGTGCAGGCCGGATTACTAGACGATTCTCTATAGCCGAAGATGGGTCATTGAGGCACGGTACTAGATTGTGCATTCCGAGTGGAGAGCTTCGGGAGGAGATTCTGCAGGAAGCGCATTGTTTCCAGTACTCTATGCATCCTGGAGCCAACAAGATGTACAGAGACCTGAGGGAGCACGTATGTGTAGGAACCCTAGAGGGGGGTGAATAGGGTCAAGCTAACTAATCAGGCACTTAGCACAAGCTAATTGGCAATTTAAAAATATAAGTGCAAGAGAAGAAGCAATAACAATATCGACACACGATATATCCTGGTATCCTCCCTAGAGGCACTCCAGTCCCGAAACTCTCTCCGACTTTAATCCACTATTTGAGTAAATAGTTACACAAGAGTTTGGATCCGAAGAACTCGCCAACTTCTTACACGAGAGCTGTAATCCGAAGGCCTCTCCGACTTCAACCGAGAGTTTGGATACAAAGACTCTCCAACTTCAACCGAGAGTTTGGATACGAAGACTCTCCAACTTCAATCGAGAGTTTGGATACGAAGACTCTCCAACTTCAAGCTTTCACAATAGGTTTTGATCTCCTTATACAATAACATGAAGATCTTACTTTTCAACTCAATAACTCTAACACAATTTGTGGATGGCAAATGAAAGCTTTGTAGAGTTGTTTGTGGATAGGCTTTGGTGGTTTAGAAATTTTTAGGCACAAAGCATCAAGCTTGAATGAAGGGGTTCAAGGCTATTTATAACCAAATCATTGAAAAGAGCTAAAGGTGACTTTTCAGTCTGCGAACAGGCATACCGTCGGTATGAACCGGCATACCAGCGGTATACCGGTCTGTAATGCAACGGCTAGAAATATAGCCGTTGGGATCATTAATTGCTCGAATTTTTGACCGTTGGAATTTCAATATTACTAAACCGGTATACCGTCGGTATGAACCGGTATGCCGTCGGTATGCCGATTTTGTAGACATAAACTTTCTGTGAACAAAATCGGTATACCGTCGGTATGACGGTTTTCATCCGAAAATGATCCTGGGCTAATTTCTACCATAGATTTCGATTTTACCATCCATTTCTTGTGTTTACAAATATTTCTAAAACTCATTATAAACTCCAAAAATACTGTAGCAGGTGCAGGCTTCTTCAGAGTCTTGAAATGATGATGGCATGGCATGGCTTCTTTCCTTGATAGATGTTGGCTTTTTCCCTTGGCGGCAGCTGTCCAAAGATATCCAGTTTATGAAAACTGAATACCTTTCGGGGGCTTCGCCCCCGAACCCCCAACGAGGGGTGCTGTCCCCTCGACCCCCGTTCTCTGACCGGGCAGCGGAACCCCCGAGTGCGTGGCTCCGGAGATGTCGTCGGGTGGTTCAGAGAAATCTTGTGGGATCCGTCGTCTTTGGTCCACCATGATTTCTTCATTGCATATGTCCACATTGATCTTGCTTATTGCTTTTCTGCATGTACATGTTTGACGAACAAAGCAATATACATAGTAGCAAGTATGATAAGTTTAATGCACATTAGGACAATGCTGAGTTTAAGTATGTGATAAGGTGATAGCATAAATGTTAGTGATATCATAATGATTAAAATTAATTGAATAACCAAAATTAAAAACATAGTTTTGATTTTGGCAACTCGATTAAATTTAAGATAGATAAAGCCATATCACTAAAATGTAAACCAATAGGCACATATAACCAAAGGTATAAGTATAAGTAGAAATGCTATAGCGATAGTATGAAGATTAGTGATAATGAAATACTAAACTTAACATATTAACCATATTCAAAAACATGATACAATCATTGTGCCAATAATCTCTCCCTTTTTGATTATGGCAAATCGGTTAAGTTTAGTATGGACATAATAGATGCATGTATCACTAATATACAAAAGATATAAGCAATATCACTTAAAGCATACTACTTAGATTACTTATAAAAATACAAACTTAAACTTACTTCTCCCCCTTTGACATGATCAAAAATAGGCTCTCCTTACTAAGAGATAAATAGAAATCAATCTTAAGTACATAAATCAGAGCATGAGGAAGGCATGGACAATCATGATCAAGAAATACTAAATGAAGAACAATGGAAGAAGTGTGTAAAGACAAGTATAGAAACTACATATCAAATATAGAGTACCAAATAGAAAATTGCTTGTCAAAATACAATACAGTTGGTAGAACTAAAAGCATTTGAAAATAATCAATGGATAGTTTATCAACATGAAATCCAAAACATAATATGATATGAAATATTAATCTAGTTTTGGAAGAGAATTATGACATAAAGGATTTTAGTCAAAAGCCATGAGGATTAGATAATTGCAAAGTAATTGACATAGAATAATCTCATTATTTGCAAAATCTGTATGCTTACCCAAGTTAATGCATTTGAACTCAATTACCTTATCATGCTATGTGAATATCCTTTAGATAAACATGAAGGTAAAGAAGATAAATACTTGAGAAAGAGACATTCAGTCGACTAGAATGCTCCCCCTCAAAGTATTACCAATATAGATAAATAAGAAATTTAGGTAAGTCCTCAATAAGAAAAGCCAATTCAATTAAGCATATAAGGAAAGCCAAAGCAATGAAAGCACAATAGTCATTAAGATAAGATATGAAAGTTAATATTAACAAGATGACTTATTTTACCCATATAAAAGAGAGATACTATGATGAAGACAATTGCATACACTCTCATAAATCCTTCACAAATAAAAATATCATGTCCTCAATCAATAGGATATGAAATAGAAGAAAATATGGGTCCATGATGAAATAGGTATACGACATATTATAGGGTATACATGAATTGGACCAATTAATTTGCTCCCCCTCAAAATATGCATATCTAGTTCCAAAGCACTTATAGCATAAAATAGATAACTACAAGATCTAGGGGTAAATCAACTATGGATTTCTTTCCCTTGCTCAATGCATATAAGGCTATAACATCGTCATAAGACGAATAATATCATCTTTAGTCAAGAAGAAATATCCAATTAATAGCCACTAAAGATGAACGATCAAAAGAATATTCTAATTAAGCACATTTAATCAAAAGTTGACATACATTTATCTATATAGAAGGATCTCATATTTAAATATGATAGATCAATGTATGTTATCCTTTGAGAAAAGTCATCATGAAAAAGAATAAAGTTAATTAAGAACAATCATGATGATAGACAGAATATATCTCAAAAATAAAATAAAAATAAAACTCAAACATCATGTCCATGATTATCTAATTAAGAAAGAATCAACCAATTTATTACTTTACTTGGACTAGGTATGTTTCACCATATATGTACCCATCAACGGGTAAAATCCAAATCTTGCTAATGGTAAATAACAAACCATAAAGTTCAAATAACAAAGGCCCATATGTGGCAATCCATGAGTAGTCAAAGTAGAGTAATAAATTAGTTTGATAATCAGATAATAAGATAATATAGGACTACTCAACCATTATGATCTTTTATTAATAAAAATAAACAAATTAGACATGATCCAACAAATCTCATAAAGAAAATCCCAAATCCATATTTATGATAAAATCTCATAAATCAATGAAAAATATGGAAAAGTGTCATTCTTATTTAAATAATTGCAAATATAATCAAGAAGAGATGTAAATGATAGTACCATAAAATCATAACTCAAGAGTGAGAGAAATTTAAGGGATACATGCTAATGACTAATAAGGAAGGAGACTTAAAGAAAGGAATCACAAACCTCCAAGAGAAACAAGATCTAATCAAGAATTTGTAAAACTAGTTTTAGAGAACTAGCATATGTATCTAAAATAGGATACAAATTATATTTAGAAGAATCACAGATCTTGTTTATGTAAACTAGCAATTCATATATAGATAGAAAAGAAAAACAATAGCTAGATGAGTAAAAGTGAACATAGATTATGTAGCGCAACAATATATCATAAATAAGCCAGCTACATAACTAATTTAAGATTAATTAGTTAAGTCATTAACAAGATAAAAGTGCTCATTAAATCTTAAGTCACAAACGCTAACGATACTTGCTTAAGCATAGAGTTCACAATTAAGGACATACATTTTGAAAGATCAAAATGATTTATAAACTCTTTACTAAGCAAGGATAAGAGCAAGAAGATAGTCAAACAAAAATTAACTAGACTCTTATCAAAATATGGCCAAAGAGATATTTAAGAAAACACAATAAAACAAATTTTTTTGCCAAGTAATGAGATTAATCCAAGATAATGAATTAATAGATCGATCTAGAGAATGCAAAATATTATAGCCATTATGCAATAAGTGTATTCTCTAGAAATAAAAAATCTCAACACAAAAGCTCAAACCATAGTAGCTAAAGTCATAAAAAATATGATGTATCAATTACATGTATTCTCATGTGCTACAAAAATTATTGGGCAACAATAATTCAAAAGAATCATAAACTCAAGGAATGAGCAAAGAAAGATCATTAAGATCAAGAAAGCTAAATTGCTAAAGATAGTAAGAATCATATTTTACGAAAATACTTTCAAAGTGCACAATAGGAGTATATATAAAGATATAGATTTGAAAATGTGCACTAAAAATGGAGGTAAATATAAAAATAAGACAAAGCACAAAACCATGTGATTCTTAAAAGAACTTCCATAAATAGTCAAGTGCAAGACATAAACAAATATTTTCTCTCATCATCCCAACTTAAAGATTTAAAACAAATAAATATCAAAAGATAGGAATCTTATATATATATATATATATATATATATATATATATATATATATATATATATATATAACTATATATATCACGAATAGGCATACATGAAAAGATCAAAAATCAATTAAGAACATGTATCCATAATGCCAACCAAAAAGTCAAGAAGATATCATCAAAAGAAGACTTTAAGGAAGAAGCTAATTGATTCAAGATGAACAAATTTGGTCAAAGGAATCAATATCTAAGGTATGAGATAAGCACAAGTATGAAGGTAACAAGTATATTAAAGTACTCTTCAAGTCAATATAAAATTTTAGCTTAACTCATATGCCCACATAAAGATATTTATAAAAAAAATATCAACATAAAAAATACATGATCTACATAGAGATGAAAATTTTAATGAATATAGTCATGTATCCTTAATGAATGTTTGAAAAACTATCACAAATTCAAAACACATATAAATAAGCTTTATTAGGCAAAGACATAATTGATTCATAAGAGGTTTAATCAAAATAAAACATGAGAATCAATAATGAATATATTATGTGAGCACAAGGTTAAAGTGAAAGTATAAGTAAATACTTGTCAAGTGATAAGAAGCTTGTGCTAAACATATATATTCACAAATACCGATTAAAAAAATATGACATATTAAATACAAATCGACAAGAAAGTAACTATCTCAAAAATATTAAAGACGGAGAGTTAAAATCATATTAACTCAAATTAAAACCAAGCTCCTATGGACTAGAGTGATATGCATGATTTATAAAAGATTATGAATAACGAGCATGCATATATAAATGTGTCACACTAATAGAAAATGAGTGATAAACTATATAGTATGAACTAATCATTTAAGTTAAGTAACTAGTCATGCTAGATAAAAGAATTAATAAGAAAATTAACTAAGCATGCTAGTATTATATCTCACATTGATTTATATAAAAGACAACTAAAGGATATCAATGTGAGCTAGTAGCAAGTTGTCAAAGGAAACATGCTAGATTCTACAAATATAAACTATTTAAAGAGAATCGTTTAGCATGTTACCAAAGTGGCTCTAGTGACCACACTTGTGTTGGTGCAATTGCTTGGAAGATGACCTTTGAGCTTCGCAACCACCAACACGCTCCTCGGTGCTATGTCCCGATATAAGAAGCTTCACCTACAACATTAGGCGAAGACTTTGGTATCCAATTAAACTTGGATCCACATTTGTTAGCTTTAGGGACCCATATACTATTTACTCTAGCATTGGTAGAAAAACTCCTACGAATAGGACAAGTTAAGCTCATGTGTCCAATGCGAGAGCAATAGAAACACCTAATACTAGTGTGTGCACATGTATCAGAATGAGTATGGTTATGAACATGTGACATACTAGAATGATGAATATCTCTAGAGTGAGCATGAGAAGATTTGGTTTTAAGAATGTTATGTTCTAATAGCAAATCATCATGCATGCAAGTAAGAGAATCAAATTTAGCAATTAAAATATCATTCTTTTTTTCAAATAAAGCAATTCTAGAGATAAAAGCATCATTTTGTCTCTTTAAAGTGTCAATAGAAGAATCATGCAAATGATTTAACTCATGAGTTTGCCTCTTAAGATCTTCTATTAATGAAGAAAGAGATTTGATTTTCAAAATTAAAGTCTCATTCAAACTCTTTAAAGAAACACATGATGAGTTTTGAGAATCAAGTCTAGATAATAAATCATTGTTTTCATTTCTCAATAACTCATTAGCTTCTTCTAAATGAACAACCTTTTCAGAAAATTCTTCATTTGTAAAATGAAGGTTATCAAGAATCTCTAAAGATTGTTTAGCCATGGCTTCCCACTTAGAGCAATTCTTGCATTTAGAAGAACCATGATTGTCTATGCTACTAGAAATAAAACCTCTTTATCAGAGGAGGAGGAATACGATGCCATAGAAAAATTAACAAGGATCTACTCTAAGGATGTTAAGCCTAACAATAGAGTCCTTGCTCTGATACCAATTGTGGGAACCCTAGAGGGAGGGTGAATAGGTCAAGCTAACTAATCAGGCACTTAGCACAAGCTAATTGGCAATTTAAAAATATAAGTGCAAGAGAAAAATCAATAACAATATCGACACACGATATATCCGGGTGTCCTCCCTAGAGGCACTCTAGTCCCGGAACTCTCTCCGGCTTTAATCCACTATTTGAGTAAATAGTTACACACGAGTTTGGATTCGAAGAACTCGCCAACTTCTTACACGAGAGCTTTAATCCGAAGGCCTCTCCGACTTCAACCGAGAGTTTGGATACGAAGACTCTCCAACTTCAACCGAGAGTTTGGATACGAAGACTCTCCAACTTCAACCGAGAGTTTGGATACGAAGACTCTCCAACTTCAACCTTTCACAATAGGTTTGATCTCCTTAAACAATAAGATGAAGATCTTACTTTTCAACTCAATAACTCTAACACAATTTGTGGATGGCAAATGAAAGCCTTGTAGAGTTGTTTGTGGATAGGCTTTGGTGGTTTAGAAATTTTTAGGCTCAAAGCATCAACCTTAAATGAAGGGATTCAAAGCTATTTATAACCAAAGCATTGAAAAGTGCTCAAAGGCAACTTTTAAGACAGCGACCGGTATACCGTCGGTATGGATCGGTATACCGTCGGTATGTCGGTCTGGAATTACAACGGCTAGAAATATAGCCGTTGGGATCATTAAATGCTCAAAATCCGACCGTTGGATTTTTAATGTTACTGAACTGGTATACCGTCGGTATGAACCGGTATACCGTCGGTATGCCGATTTTGTAGACAGAAAACTTTCTGTGAACAAAATCGGTATACCGTCGGTATAGACCGGTATACCGTCGGTATGTCGATTTTCAGCTGAAAATGATCCTAGGCTAGTTTCTACCCTAGCTTTCGATTTTGCCATCCATTTTTTGTGTTTACAATTATTCCTAAGACTCATTACAGACTCCAGATATACTGTAGCAGGTGTATGCTTCTTCAGAGTCTTAAAATGATGATGGCATGGCTTGGCTTCTTCCATTTATAGGTGCTGGCTTTTTTCCTTGGCGGCAGCTGTCCAAAGGTATCCAGTTTGTAAAAACTGAATACCATTCGAAGGCTTCGCCCCCGAACCCCCGACGAGGGACGCTGCCCCCTCAATCCCCGTCCACTGACCGGGCAGCGGAACCCCCGAGTGCGTGGCTCCGGAGATGTCGTCGGGTGGTTCAGAGAAATCTTGTGGGATCCGTCGTCTTTGGCCCACCATGATTTCTTCATTGCATATGTCCACATTGATCTTACTGATTGATTTTCTGCATGTACATGTTAGACGAACAAAGCAATATACATAGTAGCAAGTATGATAAGTTTAATGCACATTAGAAAATGCTGAGTTTAAGTATGTGATAAGGTGATAGCATAAATATTAGTGATATCATAATGATTAAAATTAATTGAATAACCAAAATTAAAAACATAGTTTTGATTTTGGCAACCCGATTAAATTTAAGATATATAAGGCCATATCACTAAAATGTAAACCAATAGGCACATATATACAAAGGTATAAGTATGAGTAGAAATGCTATAGCGATAGTATGAAGATTAGTGATAATAAAATGCTAAACTTAACATATTAACCATATTCAAAAACATGATACAATCATTGTGCCAACAGTATGGTGGTATGGCATGAAGCGAGAGGTAGCTCAGTTTGTATTTCGATGCTTAGTGTGCCAGCAGGTGAAAGCCGAGAGACAGAGGCCAGGTGGTCTGCTTCAGCCACTACCTATTCCTGAGTGAAAGTGGGAGAACATCACTATGGATTTTGTATATGGACTTCCATGATCTTCAGGAGGAAAAGACGCGATTTGGGTAATTGTTGATAGATTGACCAAATCGGTCCACTTTTTACCTTTCAAGGTGGGACTATCTACGGAGAAGCTGGCAGAGATGTATGTACGGCAGATAGTCAGATTGCACAGAGTTCCAATGAGCATAGTCTCGGATAAGGATAGTCGTTTCATTTTCCATTTTTTGGAGGAGTTTGCATACTAGTTTGGGCACCCAGCTCAAGTTCAGTACCGCGTATGACCCCAGACGGACGGGCAGTCAGAGAGGACCATCCAGATACTCGAGGATATGCTTCGCACTTGTGTGTTAGATTTCGGGGGATCTTGGGAGGAACATCTTCACCTGGTAGAGTTTGCTTACAATAACAGCTATCAGGCCAGTATAGAGATGTCGCCATTTGAGGCTCTATACGGACGAAGATGTCGCACTCCTTTGTCATGGGACGATATTGGTGAGAGAGTTTTGCTTGGCCCGGCGATGGTGGTGGATGCAGCAGAGAAGGTTAAGTTGATTAGGGATAGACTTCGGGTAGCTCAGGATAGACAGCGGCATTGGGCCGATAGCCACCAGTGACCGTTAGAGTTCGAGGTTAGTATCAGTTTTTCTGTTTGTACTTGTTGGTGATTATTTTCTTTAGGATCTTGTATTGATTCTTGTCTTGCATCTAGGTTGGCGATATGGTGTTCCTGAGGATTTCTCCGACACGGGGCACGATTCATTTTGGCCGAGACGGGAAACTTAGTCCGTGCTTCATCGGACCTTTCACTATTCTTGGAAGGGTTGGTGCAGTGGCCTATCGACTAGACTTGCCGCCGACGCTCGAGGGAGTCCATAACGTGTTCCATGTGTCACAGTTGAGACGGTACGTGGCAGACCCTAGTCACGTATTGGATCACTCCGAGTTAGAGGTGGGGCCTACTCTCCGCTATCCAGAGCAGCCTGTGGAGATTCTGGATCGTCGTGAGAAGGTGCTCTGGAACCAAGTTATTCCTTTGGTTCGTGTTGCATGGAGGCATCACTCTCCAGGTGAGTCTACCTGGGAGAGAGAGGATGAGATGCGGGAGCGTTACCCTTATCTCTTCGAGCCTTGAGGTATTTTTTTTTGTTCTTGCGACTGTTATTGTGCTAGTTTGCTCTAATTTCGAGGACAAAAATTTTTTAGGAGGGTAAATTTGTCACCCCCACATTCCTAAATAGGATTAATATAGTCATTTATAATATTTCACTTTTTTTTTATATTATTTAAATATTATTTTTAGTGTTTTTATATTATTATTTAAATAGGTATTTTATTGATAGAGTTTTTATATATAAAAGTTTAATATACTTAATATATATATACACTAAAATATTTAGTTTTTTTTTATAAATAAATTCTAATTTTATTTATATATATTTAGGTAATATTCCATTTATGGAATATACATATATAAATATATATATTTGTATTAATGGGTAAATGTTATAGGTTTATTTTATATAAATAAATATATACGTATATATGTAAATATATATAATATATGTATATATGTATGTATGTTTGTATGTATGCATGTATGTATGTATGTATTTATGTGTGTGTGTGTGTATATATATATATATATAATATATAATAGCTGAAGTTATTAAAGAAAGAAAGAAAAAGAAAAAGAAAGAAAAAAAAGGATTAATAAAACACAAAAGGGGACACACGCACACAAAGGAAAAGCAAAGCAGCAGTAGCTGCTGCTTTCTTAGCCGAGCGGGGCCCCCGTTCCTTTTAAATCCGAGAGCAATCCCCTTTCCTTGTATAACCCGCGTTTCCTAGTATAACCGAGCGCATATATATAAATATATATATATGTATTGAGAGAGAAGGAGAGAGAGATTTTTAGAAAAACTAAACCCTAGCCGTCACTCCCAACCCAACGTGCACCCCAACGTCGTCGTCGACCAACCCGCGGCCGTCCATCGCCGGGAAACGCGCAACGAGCATCCCATCCGCGCACGAAAACTGTAAGCGAAGGGCCAACTTCGGAAATAGATTTCTTCTTCCTCGCTCCGTCGTTTTGCCAACCACTTGGTCAGGTATGATCCCAACGTATACACCTTTAATTTCCTTCAAATAGTTCGTGCCGATTCGTACCATGTGCAACGAAAAACGAGTTCCAAAATCGAGAAAAAACTCGATTTTCTGGGTTTAGAAACTGTCCCAAAACCCCAACTTTGTGGCTAATTTGCGACCAGCGTGTTGCAAATTTTCAAAATCGGTTTGAAGAGACTTTTAGACAACCTATAGGGCTTTAAAACCCTTTTTGTAGAATTAAATTTCATGCACTGTATAGAAAGTTATTGGTTTGTGAAGTTGGAGAAAAAACTGATTTTCAAAACTGATTTTTTAGAAAAATTATCCCGATACGCCGTCCGTCCCGTCAATCCGGGCGACATGGTCGCGAACCGAAAGTATCAAAAGGTGTGTATCGACTTCATGGACGTGTGGGCTTTGACGAAATTTAAATTGGTCGTATGTGCGCGACGAATTTGACCCGTATTAGTCAAATTTTTCCGTATCGGGTTTTTTCGAAATTTCTCAATTACTTTGTGCACACTCATCAAATCGCGACGAAACTTGCGCCATTGGACTTGAAATATTTTTCTGGTCCTGTGAGCCAAGTTTGGTCCGATTCTGAGACGGTTGAGTGAAACGCTATTTTGGCGGGCCCGCGACCCGATCCAACGGGTGAATCTGTTCACGGCCCACCGGAATCCAACTTTGGACATACGGTTGTGTTTTTCTCGTCAAACCGAATCTGTAGACATATCGTTTGATGATTTTAGATATCGTAGATTCTGGCACATTTTTTGATGCAAAGTGGGTCCAACTGCTGACACCATTTTGATCCGAAATTATCGTTTTACCCCTGTGTCAAGAATTGGACTTATGGGTAGACGTTTCTAGCTAATTTGACCATTCTGAGAATGTTGGTAATGTTTGTTTCAGTATTAGGGGACAGTTGTGCGAGTTGACCGTTCGTGGCTCATTGAGTAGGTTGTAGTTTCGATTTTCTCAGCTCAGGACGAGAGGCGAGTACATTCTCTGATAGTTTTTATTGTCTTGATATCTACTATATCCAATTCAGTTGTAGTGTTATACTTGATTCTCGACACGAGGATACACGGACTAGTATACGTGAATCTCGTCATGAGATATCATTCATGGTTTACCTGGTATATGAGTACATTGTTCGATATTGTTTCATGTACTTGTATAGACACCAATTTAGGAGTGGGCTGGCCCCCTGCTCTTCGAATCTCGTGTCATGATCTGTCATGTCTGGATTCATTATACTACTCGGGGATGGGAGAGTTATTAGAGGTTATGTGATCATTACCCCTACTTGTTTATTACTTGTGCATAGCTCCACCCTCACCACACGTAGGGTGTAGCCTGACCTTATACTATTTGTGCATAGCTTTCCATTTTGGCTGGCATGATCCCTACATTATTATACTACCTGTGCATAGCCGGTCAAATGGAACAGTCTGATCTTGACCCAAGCCGATCACATAACGCTCTAATATCTCATGGCACTTTATTTTTTGTGTACATCATACCGCAGATTACTTTCCATTTATTTATATTCCAGTTTTATCTTATATCTCACACATGACATGATATCCAGTTCTCTTGTACCGTTTTACTTTCAGTCTTGATATTCTATCTTGTATTTCTTTATGATTGTCTCTTATAATATTTATCAATTCATATGGAACTGCTGTTGGCGTTTGTACTTACTCATATCCTGACAGGATAACCTCTATTATTTTTCAGAGGATTTAGATGTAGATTGTCCGACATACTACGGGTTTGGCCTATATGGAGCCTGTCACGACCCGCTTCCGAATAATCGGATACGAGTCGGACACGCCCAGCCTTCGTTGATGGACACGACAAAGTAAGTTGTACAATACTAAGGAAAACTCAAAGTCATAATGTAATGTAAACAACACAACTTTTATAAACGACCCAGAAAATCACCAATATCCATCAAGTGTTTAGTATACAAACTCAGTCGGAGACAAATCCGGTCAAATGAAATAATATACAATAATGAATCTCTACAATACAATCTCCAGAAAAATAAACTAAAATAAAAGCTGCAATATCCAAGCAATCATCAGCTCCATGTAATCTCCCACTCACCTGCAACGATCCTATCAGGAAAAGAGCAAAGTACAACCCTGACCAGACAATATACAATATAATCTGTGATCTAGAGTACAAGGTGAAACCAGAATACCAGAATACTAGAACATGAAATAAAAGTGAAACTGCGGTACCAGAAATGAAATATAAAACTACAGGCAATAGATGACAATCAATATGCTAGACAATGAACACGGCTATCAATGTACAAGGCAATGAATCACGACAATCAATATGCAATTGTGACAATTTTGAAATATTAAAACTAATGTGTGATCGGCTTAGGAGCAATCAATCAATCAATGATGCAATGAGTCAATTCTACAAGGTACGGCTTCATCGTACGCGACGTATACGATTAGGCTATCCACAATTACCTATGTTGGGTGTGGTCACACAAAAGCTAATATTTCCCCCAATTCCCGTAATAAATGACGCACAAGCAATGAACAATGGTACAAGGCAATCGTGTGTAATTCGTATCCGATATGAGAACATGGCACATGAAGGTAAGACAGAAAACAAGGTACAAGTCAAGTCAGTGTACTTGCCTCGGTTTGTTTGCACGAGAGTAGTACTGCATGGTTGTAATGAATCACCTGTTATATATTTGTACAATAATTAGGGTTTGAACAATGCTATCAAGCTAAACTACTCTAACCATATCCTAGCTACGAATTACTAGCAAAAAGGGTTTTAACTTTAATAACTAGTAGGAAAATACTTGTAGGTCAAAAATGAAATACTAAACATTTTATTGACAAAATACCATAGTACAAATACTAGTCACTAATATATTTGCAAAACTTGATATTAAAACATTATCTAAATATTAGGAAAATAATTTCCATAACAAAGTAATATATATATATATATATATATATATATATATATATATATATATATATATATATATATATATATCTTAGTAAAACTTTACTATAATACTATTTAGATAATTATTTGTGTTTAGATAACCATAAAATTTAATTATATATATAACAAGAAATATTAGCAAATGTTGACTTAAAGAGCCTACGACCAGGACCAGCCTGTGGACCCGGTGCTCGTAGAGGATGCACCGCCAGTGGTGACCTAGTTCACCTAGATTTTGTCTTGATTACATTCCAGTTTGATACTTTGAGACTTGTAGTATTTATTTTGGGATATTGTTTTATGTCTTGGTCTCTGAACTTATGATTGTGGCTCAGCACTATTTCAGACTATTTATCTCATCTTTATCTTTATCTTTATTATCGTGTTTATCTTCCTTAGAATTATGTGATTGAGTTGTGGTTATATTCCTCCGTGCGGAGATGATAGGTTATATTATTGTGTCTTAGATTATATATATTCTAGATGACCTTTACAGCGTTCTACCGCCGATATTGCGGCGTAGGCTGGACGTACCCACGTGCTCGTGCCCCTAAACACGGTGCGGGTCGTGACAAGTGTTGTGAATAATGAAGTGTTACCAGTCATGTGCCATGAGCAACCACTGTCGTGGATCCACTTGCTTCTAACAATGCGTTGGGTGTCCCACCTACAAAAGAATTTACATATGAAACTTTTGGTACCCATTTCTTGTAGGGTCCTGAGATATTAGTTTTCAGTATCCATGCATATATCTTTAAATCAACAAGCTTTCTAACTCTACATGCAGGAGAGATATGACCAATGGTGCCGTAATAGTGACATCTAGCATGTTGAGTGTTAGATGCTGGCACGACCCGCACCTTGTTTAGGGGCACGAGAACGTGGGTACGTCCAACCTATGTCGCAGTGTCGGCGGTGGAACGCTGCATAGGTCATCTATAACTTCTAACATCTAACAACAAAATATATAAACATGTCATCTCCGCGCGGAGTTATAATATAACATATCTACTATATAATCTCAATCACAAGTCTAAGGAAGATAGGGCACGATATGGAATCAGATAAAAGAAAGAAACTGAATACAAATAGAGTTATCACACCACACAAAATAGATGTCCAACATAAATAAATACAAGTCCTAAATATTAATCTCAACTAACAATCGGAATAATCCGATACAAACTGAAAGCTATAAAGTACTAAGCTATAACTAAGCACACTCTACTGGGCTAGGTCCTCCTCTAGCTGTTGTGTACCACCTTCATAAGCCTCATAGAAGGTAGGACAGTCATCTATATCATCTGTAATATTTTTAACAGTATCTAGTCAGGATTGGAACGAGACACACCTCATCTAGAAATTCAAAGTAAATGACAAGGACTATAAAGCAGTTATAGACAGTTATATTGATGAAATAGTAAGACAGACAAAAACCTATGAGAACAAGTAATTGAAGAAAACTATCAAATCAAAATGGAACAATGTAAAGGTGAACTAAAAATGTAAAATATAATAGACAATGTATTTTGGAATACCAGTTGGATATGTGATCGGCCTGGGATATTCAATGCTTACACTAAGAAAAAGCTAGCTCAAATATACGTGCAATGTATGCTTAGCTAGTAGCTGATAATTATACTATTTGTCGATAGTTCTTGATCACATATCTAACTAATATTACCCCCGCTCCGACTGATACGCTGGATCCAAAATCATGACACGTCACTAGCTAATATTATTCAACGTTATCCAATATTAGCCAATGTTATTCAATGTTATTCAATGTTATCCAATGTTATCCAATACCAACAAGAACAATATTCGATCGCATCGATGATGTAAGGTAACATCTCATGACTGAAGATCTAATGACAATACCAATCCGTATACAATCGTGCCAAGAATCATAGTAGACGTCCAATAGAACTAACTAGAACTAAAATACAGTAATCACCAAGTAAATGAAAGAATTATCAGAGAATGTACTCGTCGGATACCCTGAATGACTAATATGAATAGATGTCCGAACTGATGTCACAGAGTCCTAATTAGAGCAACACATATTATAAAGAGTTCAATTTAAAATGATAGAAATTTATAATACAATCTACATGTTTCTAAGTCAATCTAAGTCAAAGTCAACTCTGGTCCACCTTGGATCAAACTAGGAGTCAAGGTTAAGCTTCTAGGATTTTGGGCAAACTTAGATTAGTGGTCAACATCTATGATACTTATGATATATTAATATATATACATACCACATATATCCTTACCCATATAGTACCACCCCAACACATACATATAGATATCATATATCAAGTATATACATATCCTCACTATGAACCATAACCTATATCTATATACTCTTATAATATATATAGATACTATATAACCCAAAAATATATATACATATCTATATAATACTTCCACAATCTAACATCACCTACTCAAACTCAAACCCTTAGACACTAACCCACTAACACTAGGATACCATATCAAGCTTGGTCATATTGGCATCCCAATACCAATACCTTGGTTGGAATCCAATACCTTAACTTGGGTAAACCTATACCTTACCCTGATATCTTGATACCTTACCTTGATATCTTGATACCTTACCTTCGTACCTTGATACCATACCTTGGTTATAAGGTAAACTAATTATTTACCTTGAAGGTAAAGGTAATTCATATTTACCTTAAGATATTAACTTGGTATCATGAGATACCAAGATACCCTTTAAATATCTAATTAACTATCTAATGTACTAACATAATATCTAAACTAATATCTAACATATAACCTATAGAGACTAACTTGCTAACATATCAATATCTACAACTAACATAACCTACTAACATATCAATATATAACTTACTAGATATCTAACATCAAACTATCTAACAACATATCAAATATCTAACAAAACACTAACCTCTACTATCTAACTAACACTCATACTAACAAATATTACCTAACAATAATATATATATATATGTACTATACCATACATATACTCAACAACATATGATACCTATATTCACTTAATATCCATACTACATAGGCTCATAGGTTACACAAAATGCCTATGTCGTATAGTCACTCTTCTACATAAAACCAATACTATACCAATTGGGCCTTCACTAAATTCTAGGATTAAAGTATGTTGTATCCCTTCGTATTAGCTTTTCAAAACTTCAAACAGATCGCATTTTCGTGTTTGAAAGCTCCCAGAATCACGAAAATACCGAACCGCATTCGTATTTCGTACAGCTGACACTCAAACAGTTCTACAAAAAGTTCTAGATTGCATTTGACCGATTAATATATATATTTGGAAAGCTAACTTCGATATGGTTCCTTTAAAAAATGGAAGATTAATCGGAGGTCTAAGCTAAAAGTTATGACATTTCTAAGTTGTTATGGCTACTAAAAATGTGGATGAATATTATGACGAATTTGGGTTGTTTGGACAAAAGAAATACATCTCACTCTCCACACCACTCAAGACAGACATCAAACCACACTCCCCTCTCCTCTAACACGAGCACACCACTAACAACATATTAACACACATCTAAATATATGAAATATATCTAACATACCTATTATATATATACAAAATAGTCCATTATACAAGGAGACACTAAAATGACAAGTTGAGGCTAAAAACATGACATGTAGACTAAATCACTTAGAACAAACCATGGGTATCCAAATGAAACTCATTCTAACCATCCTAACTAACATCAATCCATCCTCTAACATGTCTAAAACTGAAACTAAAATACAATTAAACCTATTAGACATTAAACCAAACACATGAGGTGTCCTAATTTGAGATCTAATAAGTAGGATACAAGACACAATTCTAACTTGCTTTAGAGAGCTTCAAATGGCCTCAAACTTGAATCTAAAGGGGTACATACATGGGGGTGGATCCTATGGATTCAAAAGTAACTAATATGTATAGAAAAACAATTTAGAGGGTTGGTTTTACCTATTGGGAGTGGAATTCCAACGATACTCTCAAGGACACGGCTCCGATACGAAGATCCTTCCAAAATGGACACTCCTCCTAGCACTTTGCTCCAAATCTTTGCTAGCACCCTCCCTTGGTAGTATGAGAAGGTTGAATGGAAGTTTTGATGAAGGGATGTAAGGATTTAGAGATTAAATCAAAGAGGAAAGCTCTCTAATTTGGAAAAGAACACTTTGTGAAGGAAAAGATGCAAGATGGAATAAAATGAAAGGAAAGGAGGCTAACCTACCTATAGTGGCTGCCATTATTACCTTATTTGGGCTTTTGGGAAAAGCCCAATAAGGCCCCTACTAATCCTTCTTGGTTAATTTTAAGTTAGGTTCAAGTTTGGGATCAAAAGGGTTAAGTTTAAGCCTCTAACTTAACAAATCTAACAAGTAGGATTAGTCTAAACTTACTAACTTAATTAGTGGGGTTTACGGGCCATGACTAACTAATCTTGGGGTCCTGTTTAGAGTCTAAGCTACCCGGGTCACTAACACAAGTCAGAACGAGATAAAAATCGAACCCGACTTAACAAATCCCATAAAATCAATAATAAAATATAAAAATTCCTAAAATATTAAAATATAAAAAATGACCAAAATCACAATACATCAATTTAAATATTATTAAAATAATCTAAAATTCACCAATTAATCAAAATCTTAAATAATTCAAAAGTCATAAAATGACCAAAATATCCTAAGCCTAAAAAGAGGTAATTAGCTAATCTAATTACATGGGTTAGGCCTCCAAGGTCATGGTTAGTCTCTAGGCTAAACAGTTCTAAGGTTACACTAGCAAAATATCAAAATTACAATGCACTAATTTAAATAGTTTTAAATTAATTAAAATTCACCATAAATCATTATTATTAATACTAAATGATAAATTTTTATAAAAGTTTAAAATTACCCTCATTTTAGAAAAGTGGTGGTTACAAATCTACCCTCCTTAGAAAAATTTTGTCTTCGAAATTAAGATGGCCATACTCCTTCTAGGTTAAACCCCCAACAATCAAGGTCAAGATAAATATCTAATAACGTACAAATTGTGGTCCTACTGGTCGTGATTTCACAGTCTCGAACAGGGTCACAATACTATCTATCACAGTACAAAATATCCTGGCAGGTACTAATGAAATCACACATCAAAATGGAAAAGAAGAACAGGAAAGACAAACATGCTAACCCGTCACTTGCAGCGTCGATCGGTCTCCTCGACCGTCAGCACAAAAGCCTTTCCCTTCTGGTGCTAGGCATGGTTCTGCGCCACAGGTGACCTAGCTCCCTCTATCTAATTCATGATACTCAAGTAATATCCACACTGATATTCCACTCCATTATACTAGGGCACAATCTATATGGTATCTATTCTGCAATCTGATAATCATACCCGTCTATCCAGAACCATGTTACCAGAATCCTCGTCACACTATTAAGTATGGCTGCGATAATCCATAGAGTCTGCAACTAAGGTACATATCTCTAGAATCATGGTATTTAAAATTTTTGTATTGCCGCTAGCTTGGCTGCAAAAACTTTAAATTTTCACACCCGAAAAATACATTCAAAATCAGACTCTATACCTTCGCCTTGCCAGCTAGAATGACTGTAGAAGACTTTAGATTCCATAACTGAGGCAACCTATCCCATAAGATTTATCTTGGTAGAAAATTAAGTCAACAATGAACACCAAGAATCAAATTCAACAATGAACAAGGAAAGGTAGACAGAAACTGTCGGAATCGAATTTTGAGATAATTCATAATGAGATCCTCAAAGGTTATCCCAGGAATCTTCTCAAGTAGTCCTAACTGTGATTGAGTAACTCTCTATACTGCATATCCTATATCCTAGAAGTAGGCTCGTAGCAGCACTCTAAGTCGAGCACCACAATAAAATTGCACTAGTTGCGACTCTGAACTGCATGGGCCACCACAAAAATATGTCACGACCCGCACCCTGTTTAGGGGCACGAGAACGTGGTTGCGTCCAATGTATGCCGCAGTGTCGGCGGTAGAACGCTGTATAGGTCATCTATAACATCTAATATCTAACAACAAGATATATAAACATGTCATCTTCGCACGGAGGCATAATATAACATCTCTACTATATAATCTCAATCACAATTCTAAGAAAGATATAGCACGATATGGAATCAGATAAAAGGAATAAACTGAATATAAATAGAGTTATCACACCACACAAAATAGATGTCCAACACAAATAAATACAAGCCCTGAATACAAATTTCAACTAACAATCGGAATAATCCGATACAAACTGAAAGCTATAAAGTACTAAGCTATATCTAAGCACACTCTACTAGGCTAGGTCCTCCTCTAGCTGCTGTATACTACCCTCATAAGCCTCATAGAAGGTAGGACAGTCAGCTATATCATCCGTAATATTTTCAACATTATCCAGTCAGGATTGGAACGAGCACATCTCATCTAGAAATCCCAAGTAAATGACAAGGACTATAAAGCAGTTATAAACAGTTATATTGATGAAATAGTAAAACAGACAAAAACCTATGAGAACAAGTAATGGACAAAAAACTATCAAATCAAAATAGAACAATGTAAAGGTGAACTAAAAATATAAAACTGTAATAGACAATGTGTTTTGGAATACCAGTTGGATATGTGATCGGCCTGGAATATTCAATGCTTATACTAAGGAAAAGCTAGCTCAAGCATACGTGCAATGTATGCTTAGCTAGTAGCCGATAATTATACTATTTGCCGATAGTTTTTGTTCACATATCTAACTAATATTACTCCCGCCCCGACTGATACGATGGATCCAAAATCATAACACGTCACTAGCCAATGTTATTCAATGTTATCCAATATTAGCCAATGTTATTCAATGTTATTCAATGTTATCCAATGTTATCCAATACCAACGAGAACAGTATTCGATAGCATCGATGATGTAAGGTAACATCTCATGACTAAAGATCCAATGACAGTACCAATCCGTGTACAATCGTGCCAAGAATCATAGTATACATCTAATAGAACTAACTAGAACTGAAATACAGTAATTACCAAGTAAATAAAAGAACTATCAGAGAATGTACTCGCCTGATACCCGAAATGACTGATATGAATAGATGTTCGAACTGATATCACAGAGTCCTAATTAGAGCAACACACGTTACAAAGAGTTCAATTTGAAATGATAGAAATTTACATTGTAATCTATATATTTCTAAGTCAATCTAGGTCAAAGTCAACTCTTGGTCAACTCTAAGTCAACTCTGGTCTACCTTGGGTCAAACTAGGAGTCAAGGTTAAGCTTCTAGGATTTTGGTCAAACTTAGATTAGTGGTCAATATCTATGATACTTAGGATATATTAATATATATACATACCACATATATCCTTACCCATATAGTACCACCCTAACACATACATATAAATATCATATATTAAGTATATACATATCTTCTCTATGAACAACAACATATATCTATATACTCTCATAGTATATATAGATACCTTATAACCAAAAATTATATATATCTATCTATATAACCCTTCCACAATCCAACATCACCTACTCAAACTCAAATACTTGGACACTATCCCACTAACACTAGGATACCATATCAACCTTGGTCATATTGGCATCCCAATACCAATACCTTGGTTGGAATCCAATACCTTAACTTGGATAAACCTATATCTTACCTTGATATCTTGATACCTTACCTTAATATCTTGATACCTTACTTTGGTACCTTGATACCATACCTTGGTCATAAGGTAAACTAATCATTTACCTTGAATGTAAAGGTAATTCATATTTACCTTAAGATACTAACTTGGTATCATAAAAAATCAAGGTACCCCTTAAATATCTAAATAACTAACTATCTAATGTACTAACATAACTTCTTAACTAATATCTAATATATAACCTATAGAGACTAACTTGCTAACATACAATTATATAGAACTAACATAACCTACTAACATATCAATATCTAACATACTAGATATCTAACATCAAACTATCTAACAACATATCAAATATCTAATAAAATACTAACCTCTACTATCTAACTAACACTCATACTAATAAATATTACCTAAAAATAATATATATATTGTACTATACCATACATATACTTGACAACCTATGATACCTACATTCACTTAATATCCATACTACTAGGTTCATAGGTTATACAAATGCCTATGTCGTATAGTCACTCTTCTACTTAAAGTCAATATTGTACCAATTGGGCCTTCACTAAATTCTAGGATTAAAGTATGTTGTATCCCTTTGTATTAGCTTTCCGAAACTTTAAACGGATTATATTTTCGTGTCTGGAAGCTCCTAGAATTGCGAAAACATCGAACCACGTTCGTATTTGTACAACTGACACTCAAACAGTTCTACAGAAAGTTCTAAAATCCATTTGACCGATTAATATATATATTTGGAAAGCTAACTTCGATACGGTTCCTTTAAATTAATCGGAGTTCTAAACTAAAATTTATGACATTTCTAAGTTGCTATGGCTACTAAAAACGTGGATGAATATTATGACAAATTTGGGTTGTTTGGACAAAAGAAACACATCTCACTCTCTACACCACTCAAGACACACATCAAACCACACTCCCCTCTCCTCTAACACAAGCACACCACTAACAACATATTCACACACATCTAAGTATATGAAATATATCTAACATATCTATTATATATATACAAAAAGTCTATTATATAAAGAGACACTAAAATGACAAGTTGAGGCTAAAAATATGACATGTAGACTAAACCACTTAGATCTAACCATGGATATCCAAATAAAACTCATTCTAACCATCCTAACTAACATCAGTCCATCCTCTAACATGTCTAAAACTGAAATTAAAATACAATTAAACCTATTAGACTTTAAACCAAGCACATGAGGTATCCTAATTTGAGATCTAATAAGTAGGATACAAGACACAATTCTAACTTGCTTTAGGGAGCTCCAGATGGCCTCAAACTTGAATCTAAAGAAGTAAATGCATGGGGGTGGATTCTATGGATTCAAAACTAACTAATATACATAGGAAAATAATTAGAGGGTTGGTTTTATCTATTGGGAGTGGAATCCCAACGATACTCTCAAGGACACGGCTCCGATACGAAGATCCTTCCAAAATGGACACTCCTTCTTATACTTTGCTCCAAATCTTTGCTAGCACCCTCCCTTGGTAGTATGAGAAGGTTGGATGGAAGTTTTGATGTAGGAATGTAAGGATTTGGAGATCAAATTAAAGAGAGAAGCTCTCTAATTTAGGAAAGAACACTTTGTGAAGGAAAAGAGGCAAGATGGAATGAAATAAAAGGAAGGGAGACTAACCTACTTATAGTGGCTGCCATCATTACCCTATTTGGGCCTTGGAGGAAAGCCCAATAAGGTCCCTACTAATCTCCCTTAGTTAATTTTAAGATAGGTTCAAGTTTGGGATCAAAAGGGTTAAGTTTAAGCCTCTAACTTAACAAATCTAACAAGTGGGATTAGTCTAAATTTACTAACTTAATTAGTGGAGTTTGTGGGCCAAGACTAACTAATCTTGGGGTCCCGTATAGGGTCTAAGCTATCCGGGTCACCAACACAAGTCGGAAGGAGATGAAAATCGAACCCGACATAACAAATCCCATAAAATCAATATTAAAATATAAAAATTCCTAAAATATTAAAATATGAAAAATGACAAAAATTATAATACATCAATTTAAATATTATTAAAATAATCTAAAATTTATAAATTAATCAAAATTCTAAATAATTCAAAAGTCACAAAATGACCAAAATACCCTTAGCCTAAAAAGTGATAATTAGCTAATCTAAACACATGGGTTAGGCCTCCAAGGTCATGGTTAGTCTCTAGGCTAAACAGTTCTAAGGTTACACTAACAAAACATTAAAATCATAATGCACTAATTTAAATAGTTTTAAATTAATTAAAATTTACCATAAATCATTATTTATTTATATTAAATGATAAATTTTTACAAAAGTTCTAAATTACCCTTATTTTAGAAAAGTTGTGGTTACAGATGCAGTATGTTGTACATGTTTGGTAGGTCCTGGTTTTCTATTAGGATATTGATAAAAAAATGCATGCCTATTGGTCTTCTTAGGCAAAGGTTTGGTTGGGTTTGGTCTGACAGTGTTGGGTTTGATAGTGTTCCGGTGTTTCGGCAAGTGACACGTGTTAGGGTAGGAAGCAGCAACCTCAGGCTATTTTTCTAACCTAATTTTCAACTTTTTGAAAGTGTCATACAGTGCATTATAATCAGCAGTAAGTACATCATTCCTGATTAGTGCTTGCTGAGAACTTTTTTTCCCTTTGAGTATGTCTTCCTCTAATTTGGTAATGGTCTTGTCTTTCTCTTCAGATAGTCTTGTGATCTTGTATAACTGAAACTTAACAGAAGAAATCTCACCTACCCTACAAGAATTATTATTACTTCTAACCACGGCTAGTAGGTCAGTAAGTCTTCCTATTTCACCTTTGTACTCTTTGAGTACCTTTTTAGAGTTTTGGTATTTGATACGCTGTTTTCTGTAATCACCTAAGAGGTTACTAAAGGCTTCACCTAACTATTCAAAGGTAAAATCATTATATGTATCAAACATGAGGTTAGTGTTTACCTGGTCAAATGCTATTAAACATATATTAGCAGCATCGTCTGATTGTTCTTTTTAGTCGCTGGCTTCACTTTCATGTCATATGCTTGTGTTGGTATACCTTCTGGATGTTAATTTCTTCAGGTAATTCTTGTCATACTTGTTGCTTTTCCTGGTTGATGTCGATACTGTCAGACAGTTCTTCTTTATGTGATCTTTCTTCTTGCAATCGTAGCAGATTGGATTTTTTTCGTTGTTGCTATTGTTGTTGTTGTGCTCTTTTATTCTTTTGTTGAATCTCATGAACTTCTTAAACTTTCTTACTAGGAGTGCTTGATCTTCAGAGTCAGAGTCACTGTCGTCGGAATTATCTTCGACAGATCTTCTATATTGAGCTTTGAGGGCGATCGACTTCTCTTTTGGTGCAACATCTCCAAAGTCTTGAAGTTCCAGCTCGTGAGTTAGTAGCTTATCCATAAGTGTTTCAAGCGACATAGTAGTGAGGTCATTCCCTTCAATGATCGTCGTAGCCTTTGGAATCCAGTTCTTCGTGAGAGCTCGTAGAAGTTTGCGAATCTTCTCATGGTTATGTATTTCTTACCTAATAAAGATAGAGGAGTTACAATATCCAGAAATCTTATAAACATCTGAGTGACGGATTCAATTGGCTTCATCTTGAATGCCTCATACTCCTGAGTAAGTCTACTGATCTTTGACTCCTTGACTTGTGTTCTGCCTTCGTGAGTAACTTTAAGAATTTTTTATACTTTATTTAATGTTGTGCATGTCGACACCATGTTAAATTCAGTCATATCTAAGGCATAAAACAAAGCATTAATAGCACGTGTGTCAAGACTGGCCTATTTCTTTTCAGCTTCAGTAAACTTGTTATGTGGTTTCTTAACCAACTCTCTATCAACAAGAATATGTGCAGACTTTTTATAGCCATCAATCACAATCGACCATAAGTCAAAATCTAGAGATTTTAAAAAGAAACTCATGCATGTTTTTTAGTATGTGTAATTTGTACCATCAAACAGTGGAGGTCTGATAATAGCCTGGCCTTAACTTGTGAATTTTATAGTTGCCATATGTGATATAAAGTGATCTATATAACAGCGGTATAGATAAGAATAATAACTATGTTACCTTACTTTACCTGTATAACCCGTTCGAATACCAATTGTAGAAATGAATTGTAAAGTGCAATACTCTAAAGGGGTGTGAATAGAGTAGGCAACGAAAATTTAGCTAACTAAAATTGTTAGCAACAAGATCACAGATAATATATCACAAGTATGCAAATAAAAAGCAGAGATCAGAAAGCAAATGCAAACACGGCAATGTATACTGGTTTTCCTCTTGTGAGGACTACTCCAGTCGAAAGAACTCTAGCTTCCAGTTGAATCCACTATGGAAAAATACTACAAATTTTTATCTGAAGTCCTTGTAACTTCTACAATGCGAGCTTTGATTCGAAGTACTCGACCAACTTCAATTGTGAAGTATCTTTCTTCAATCAAGCCTCTGATTATAATCACTCTAAAACTTGTAGACCGTACCGAACTGGCAAATCGACTAAAGGATTGTAACTGGCTTAGGATTTGAAAATGGAAGCTTAGAACACTTTGGAATACCGTAGTAGGCTTAGAGAGAGGTGTGTTGAAATGTGAAAAAATCTTCTCTATTTATAGATTTTTCAAAGGAAGAATTCGGACAGAATTCGGGCAAAATTCTTTGAAAGAATCTCGACAAATAGCCGTTGCATCCGTAACTACGTGATGACCAAGTTCAAAAATCAAACGGCACGAAACGAATTCGGACAGAATTCGGACCGAACTTGGGTCGAATTCCCCTGGGGTCCAAAGTATATTTTTTAGGAATTTTTGTAAATTAGATTTTGGGTTTTGGCTTTTTGAAAAGTTTAAGCAGTTGGGAGCTATTTATAAAATGAGCTATTTTCAAAACAAAGGATATTTTAAAAATATTTTGGGTTAGCCTATTTGCCAGTACGACTCGGTTTATATTGTATTCGTAGACTCAATAAATATAAAAATTATATTAAACATGAAATACAGACTCAAGTAGTAAAACGACTTCAGTCTTGAACGTAACGATAGCAGTTCTCAGCAATCGTCGAAGTAGCCCTTATATCGAGAAAGGGTTAGATCAATTATGAAGATCAGGTTCGACCATGACCAATTGGCCAACATAATGTACCTGTCATAGATCTCAACTTCAATTTGAGGACAGATATAAATGATAGCACTGAATACTCAATCACAATCTAAAACACGATAAGATATGAGTCTAATAAACTACAAAGTCTAAATATCAACAACGTCCAAATACAATATCCATATCCAAATCTCAAATATGATAACAAAATCTCAATTATATATACATGCCATGATTTCTAACAGTAAGTCTATCACAAAGCTATAATAGTAACTAAGTCCCTCGGTAATCTCTTTTAAGTATCAGGACCCATGGTTGCTATCCCCTCCTCGAATCTGTAGAATATGGGACACAAGTCCCCTAAGTAGTCATCTAAAAAATATATCTAGTCAGGATGGAACGATCACATCTCTTCTAGCAATTTCAATTAAATGACAAAGACTATAAAACAGTTATAGTAAGTAATACTTGAGTAACATGGGAAGAATAAGTCAAGAAATAAAATAGAACAACAACTAACTAAAATACAAGGAAAGTAAATATGGTGAACCAAAAGAATATGACACTAAAGACTGTAAATAAAGATAACTAGACCAGAACAAATGTGATGTGAGTCCAGCCAGTATAATTTGAATTCAGTAGAAAGTATTAAATCAGTGTGTTTTGAAATACCTCCTTCCTTATGTAACCGGCTAGGGATAAATATGGTACATCACACACTTGACAAACATACGACAACTATCTTTCCAGATTAGACCAGTAGTAAATACGACACATCGCACACTTGATAAGTGTACGACAGCCATATTAGACTAGTAGTCACATCGCACACTTGACAAGTTTATGATAGCTATCTTTCCAGATTAGACAAGTAGTAAATACGGCACATCGTATACTTGACAAGTGTGCGACGGCTATCTTTTTAGACTAGACCAGTAGGAATAATTCCAGTATGATTAGGAATATGGTATTTCAAATAGGTGGTTCCAATGGATGATTCCAAAAATAGAGACCAGACAGGTAAGATGTATGTGTCATAATTGAATGAATCTAGAAATACCAATTCGTGCCATATCAGAGAATCATATAATACTATACTAAAAGCTGAATCATAATAATTATCAGATAAATAAAACTATCAGAGAATGTACTCGCCTACGATCCTGAATAATAAATGTGGATCGAGGTCCAAACTGATGTCACACAAAGCTATATAAGAGATATACAAAGTTATTTGGTGTTCTAGAGTAAACAATATATTTAAATGCATTAACTACATACTTCTTGGCCTCTTCTAGGTCAGGGTAGTCAAACTAAGCCAACGCTAGTCAAACTGGTCAACTCTAGGTCAAACTTGGTTAATTAGTCAACTCTAGGATTATGAAACCATACTCTAAGTTTCTAGGCTATATTAGTAAAATAGGATATTATGGTATCTTTTTTGAATTGCCCGACGATACGCACGGAACTTAGTGCACGTTGCATTATATGTCTGTTGGGCCTACTGCCCCCAACTCTCACCAAATAAATAGAAGAAATAATACGCCCCCGTGACTCGATCCACAGATCTTCTGTCACCCAGTCGGGGTCTTATACCTCTCCTCGGTAACCACAAGAGCCACTCGAGTTCGGGTATGGTATCAATACTATATCATCACATATAGTGATACATATAGCCCCTATACAATACTGATATGGCCTTAATATATATCCCCTATCCCAACTCAACGGATACCTAGACTTCACATATATATATATATATATATATATATATATATATATATATATATATATATATATATATATATATATATATATATATATTGATACCTATGGCAATAGGAAAATAATATATATAGGTCTCCTACATATACTGATACTATCTCCTCTTACTGATACTACCTCCCTATATTCAAGCCCATATGTAAATCCTTAAACAACTGATACTTCATATAAATGGCTGACACAAGCATATCGGACTGATACGTACAATGACTGATACTTAAATAGGTATGGACTGGACAAAATGTCTAGAGGCTAATATAAAATAGCTAAGTCTAACAAACCCTTTCTCCCCTATATACAACTACTGCCATAACCTCTCTCTCATAAATGGAATAAACTTTAACCAAGGAAGGGACTGAATCATTAGTCAAGAAAGAATTAAACATAAGTATTAGATAGCTGATACCATCAAGTGACTGATACTTGAATGGACAATAGAGCCTCTATCACTTATATTTAGCCAAGCCCTTGCCATATGGAGAACCCTTGTCCAAACACAGGACAATGCTCTCCTATCTTCACTGATCAGTACCCCAACTGTTACTTCACTTGGTGAAGCCACAACAGTTTCCCCTTATTCCCTAGGTTGTCCTCACTTTACTGATAGGAATTTCCCTACAATCCTATATGCACATGGCCCAACTAAATACAAAAAAAATTCTTTCACTATCCTTATCCTACTTCTCTATATGGTTGTACCTTCCCTTGACCAACATGTACTTGCCAACTGCCCTGTCCCAATACCCATACTCGACACAAGGGTGCACACGATTCCTGACACAAAAATGAGGTGCCAAACTGAACACAGCTATATGGATGTCTAACTGACACCAGATACAAGCAATATGATGATTCCATATATCAATGACTGATACACAGTAAATCAAATATAGGACTGATCAAAGGAATGACTGATACAATGTGTAGGACTGAACAATGTAGGACTGATGTAATCCTTAACCAACTGCCTTTCTCCCCCTATCAATTATAATTAATACACTATCAACTAGGACTGAACAAAATGAAACTAAGGTAATCCTCCATCTACATTATTGCTACAAACCTACCCGACTGATACAAGAAGTGAAGTGAGGGCTGAACATATAGTATGCAATTTCCTAGTAAAATTGATACAATCAGTATCTATGGGACTGAATAAGTCAATAAGGACTGATGCAAGCAAGTCCACTGATACATCTAAAGCCCCTCACTGACTGATACTTAATTATATTCCTATTTAGGATTGAACACTAATGCCCAAACAAGGGACTGAAACATATTGAAGATTAGAGACCCTCTTCTTCATTACCCAGTTAACTGAACTAATACTTGAAGTATCAGTGCCAAGCTACCACTCGACTGATACACAAAGCTCATATCCTACTAACTACTACCTGTAATAGAAGACTGATACATACATGCCTCTTATGTGAATTCCCTTTACCTACTCAAAAGCCAACACTCTCATGGTCTACCGCCAAGTCCCCTACATCCTTATTTTTGCTACTGCAACTTGATGTAAGTAGACTAAACCTGAGCTCCTTCTCTTCTATTCAGTGAACATATAGAGCCCTTCAATTGATATTCATATACAACTAATGCAATGTCTACATGACTGATACATAAAGAGTATTTAAATGATACATGCTGCAATCCTATATACTGATGCATGCCTGTCACGTCCTGCTCCCGTAGGAGCGATCGTCCTCGCTAATGCGTGATGATGCATGAGCTTAGATTGTGCTCGTATAAGGAAATTTTATAACGGCTGATCACAGCGGCTGCGACGGGGTCGTCGCACAGAAGTCCCAAGCAAAAACATTAAAATATACAGCGAAAATTTTGAAGCAACACACAAGTTATTCAAAAGTGCTCTTTATTGATATTGAACAATAAGATTATAATGGGGCACACGGCCCTGATTACAAGTCTCTCAAGCTCACTTTTCTCTCATTTTATAAGTCCATCTGCTCTCTTTCATCTCTCGGTACAATGCTTTAAGGCGACGAGTGGCAGATTCTGCAGGATGGCGATGTCCATAAATTATGTCCCGTATAAGTCTTACTTCATGCGGCCGTACGCTTCGAATCGCCAAGGAACTCTGTGCCTCGACGCATCCAAGCGAGCTTCGCACCACGAGATTCTACCTATGCCTGCACATGAAAACTGTGTGGGTGTCAGTACTCAACTGTACTGGTGGAGTGAGCTCCTCGCCCACCCATACAAAACCGACACGTTTATTTAGTTTGTGTAGCTTAATCCCTTTTGATTGTCTTGCTAGTCTAGCCTTAGGATCGATTTTAGGACAAAGACGTCTTGGCCTATACCTGGCAATGCAACGACAGGGTCGTGCGATACTCTATTCGTGACTTCAATATATTCGAGACAGTGCCTCGCCGAGGAGCAATTTATGCAAACTCGGCCATGCCAAGACTTTTACTTATTTCATGTACCTCTAGACCATTCTCATGCCAATAACGTCAAGGGGAACGACTCGTGCTGGTCATGCCAATACACTTACTCGTGCCTTAGAATCGAGGTCGTGCCTCCCAAGTATTACTAGACTTAACCAACTCGCCTTACGGCCCTTCCTGACTTAACTCGATACAACAATGCCACATTCATACCGAAGCACGTGTCCTTGCTATAGCTAACTCTTAGGCTCCAGAATGGTGTTGCAACCATGCACACTCTAACTCGCGCCGATTCAATCTAGCACTTGGCTACACTTACGCCTTGATAACCCAACTCGTGACTTGCTAGTACTTGACACAATTCAAAGGCATACACGCGGATAGCCGCTCTTGCCGACACATCTATATGAGTGGTCACTAGCACTGTCAAGCTATCCTGGATCTTTTGCATACAGTGACCATTCGCATGGCGAGGTACGAGCTCCCACCGAATGAGCCACAGCCTATATTATAATGGTTCACTTTAATGAGTCGTACTGTCGATGAAGGTCGTACAATATCTATAATTCCTCCTTGGCCGACATGAACCCGGTGCCCCGTGATCACTTGAGGAATTTTGCCCTTGCACGCATGTTGTCCAATGACCATGCAAGACTCAAACTCGATCTATCAAGTCCTTTCTTAATCATGACCATGCTTTCCATCTTTCTATCGAGACTTCCAAGTAGCGAGACCGATCTCGCGTGATTCCTTATCGAGACTCCCAAGTAGCGGGACCGATCTCGTGAACGAGACTTGTCGAGACTTATCGAGACTCCTAAGTAGCGGGATCGATCTCGTGAACAAAACTTATCGAGACTCCCAAGTAGCGGGACCGATCTCGTGTGCTTCCTTATCGAGACTTAGCGAGACTCCCAAGTAGCGGAACTGATCTCATGTGATTCCTTATCGAGACTTAGCAAAATTCCCAAGTAGCGGGACCGATCTCGTGTGATTCCTTATCGAGACTTAGCGAGACTCCCATGTAGCAGGACCGATCTCGATGACAACCAGTCGTGTGGACTTTCTTTATCCGTGGCATGCTTTTCTAAACCCACCATGGCTCGTGCCTTAGACAGAACTTGTTCTCTAGACGACGCTATCGCTCAAGTCATATACTTTATATGACGAGCCTTATTCTCATGGGACTATGTGACTTGACAATCGCAGCCAACAGGGGACAGTGCTTGCTATGACTTCGATAGCCCAGCACAACTCTTGTCTAACTTATTCGAGCAACGACTCGACGAGCAAAGGCTACACTGAGCTTCGCATCGAGGGAAGATACCGTGCATGCTTTCGACTTGAATAACCAAGTTCTCGAGTGCCTAGACTTAGGCCACAAGCCGTGCAACATGACTTAAACCACGGGACATGCGAATACTATGCCAAGACATGGACGACGGGACCGTTCATGCTTTATCAAGCATTCATGCGGGCGACGCCTATGACTTAGGATAATTCGAGCGTTGTGGTAACTTAGCAACTTAGGCCAACTTCCTTCTCCCAAGCCACAGGGCGAAGGATCCGAGTGTCATTTTGAAAGCACGTTGAGTAGACTCTAAGCCGACCGTGGGACCTTTTTCTATGTTCTAACACATTTCGATCCGTCGGGATTATTCTCTTAGCCATGTGGGTGCGTCTCTTTTATTATCAAGTCCAACTTGTGCAAGTTGAAAACATGTGAGTTATTATGTAAAGGCTAAGATGAGGCAAGTTCATCGAAACTACCCCACCTGAGCTAGTCTTCGAGCAGCCGTTGCAAGGCTAAGTTCGAACGCCGTCGGCGTTTCAATTCCTCCGATTGTCTGAGCGTGACGGGGCACTACAATGCCCCTCCTCTCTACTATATATAAATATATATATATATATATATATATATATATATATATATTAAAAAATATATATATATAGCATAAGTCTTCCCCAAATGTCTTCCCAATATATATATATATATATATATATATGTCTTCCCCAACTCCCGCTCCATGCTCCTCCACCGCTGTGTTTTCTTCGGCCGGCCCCGCCTAGGCCGGCGTTTCCTCCTCCGATCGCATGGTGGCCCCCCGGCCCTACGACCCTCCTCCCGACCTCAACGCTATCCTGGGTCCACAGCCCCTGTCCCGTCCGACCGGCCCTCTCTAGCCGCTCGTCGCCTCGTTCAAGGCTCCCGCCCGCCTCCCCCCCCGTCTTCTTCACTCCCTCCCCGGCATCTCCGCTCCCCCCTTGCAGGCTAACGCCCGGACTCTCCAGGTGCTTCCGTCCTCCACCGTCGACTTTCCAGCCGGGCCGAGGTCGACTCTGGACTGCTCCGGTGCATCGGACGAGCTCCCCTCCCCCGCCATCGCCTCCTCCTCTCGGATGGTCGCAGCCTCCTTCCCCCGGCACTCTCCTCCGCCCTCCTCGAAATTGGCCCACGCGGGGTATTTCAAAGTTTCATTTTCGAATTTTGAAACTCCCGCCCATTCTCCCGCCCATGCTCCTCATGGCGCTATCGAGCTGCTTGGAGCCGACCAGCTATGCGTCCCTCTACGAGTGGGCGCATACGCCTTCCCTGATGTGGGAGCATTCGACGGGACCTGCGCCGCGGGCGCATGCGCCCCCCCCTCCCTGCGGGCGCATACGGCGGCCCCAGCACCGTGGGGGCATATATTACCCCACTCCCTGTAGGCGCTCTTGGTGGCTCCCCTCCGGTCCTAGGCGCAGCCGCCCCTCCTTATTCCAATTCGAGCGCATTTGGCGGCGCAATGGGCGCATATGGCCCCATCGCCCTCGCAGGCGCATATGGATCCGCACTACAGGGCGCATATGCCCTCCCATTTTCCCTAGTAGGTGCAGATGGCCTTCCTCCTTCTTCCCCTACAGGAGCGGATGGTGTCCATCCCGTTGCCGACGCATATGGCTTATCCTCTCTTGATGGGGCTTCCTAACTTGGCATCTTCGGTAGGGCTCCTCCTCCGATCGTTAGACTCCCCGCCAGCATCATTCCACCCCCCTCGCTGCAGTTGGATGCGAGTGGTTCTTATGCCCTGCCCGGGACTGCTCCCGTCCCCCTAGCTACGGTCGCCCTCAGTGGCGATGTCGTGCCCTTATGCGCCCCCACCTTGACCCCCTCTCCCACCCCCTCTGGCCGCTCCCTCCCGGACGACCTCATCGCTCTCATTCCCAACTTTGTCCCGGTCCCCTAGACGGCCGTTACTCTACCCTCTTCCTCATCCCCCGTACGGCCTGCCCCCTGCTTGGGCCAGGGCACGCCCCCATCGTCGGCTCCTCCGACGCCGTCCTTTGTCGATAAACTTCGTCCTGACAGGACGTCCAAATAGAGACCCATGTTCCCGGACGTCCCCCTCCCCGAAGTTGAGTATACGCAGGCATCTCCCATGCCTACGGTACCCTTCACCGAGCAGGAATTGTCCTTCCTGGCCGCCTTCTTTCCCTACTCCTTCGTCCTCAAATTCTCCTCTGGCTGCCCCAAACTCTCCCTGGTCCAGGAGATTATTACCAGTTGGTGGCTATCGGCCGAATACAAGGTGGCCCCCTAGACCCAAGGCATATTCTGCTCCATCTCTCCTCCGATCTTGACCACAGGACCGTGTGGTCCAAAGGCACTAGTAGAGTTGATTCCCACCAGATAAAGATAATTAAGTGGTCAGCAAGCTTTAACACTAAGGAAGACTCCACAACGGTTGCCACCTGGGTGACCCTTCCCAATCTTCCACTCATTTTTTTGTCCCATCGGCTCTTAGGCGTATAGCCAACTCCTTCGGGACTTACGTGGCCACTGCAGCAGAAACCAGCAACCTGACCAAAGCCCACTATGTCAAGATTTGTGTAGAACTCGATCTCACCTCCGATCCCCCCAATCATATCCTCATTGACCTTGGCAACCAAACTCACACACAATATATCATCTACGATAATCACATTATCTTCTGTTCCCACTGCCATTTGCATGGCCACCTCTCAAAGCATTGCTTCCTTCTCCACCAAGAGCTCAAGAAGAAACCAGTGTGGAATAAATCCAAACCTAATAGGGATAAGCAGAAAAAGCTTACCCAATCCCCCTGCTTCTCCTACCGAACTCCCATACCAGATTTAACTCCAGTGAAGGCAAATCTGTCAGAGGCGCCTCCTCGGACAAAGTGGTGATCCCTTATCACCTACCAAACATACCCCTCTCCAACCAGTTCAACTCTCTCGTTTCCGAAGCGACCGATCACCCCAAGGAGATAATCGTTCTTGCAAACTGTGTCATGGTCCCTAAACCGAATTCTGAGGACCTCAGACGCCCAACCACGGAGGCCATAGAGGAGACCCTCCAAGATCCTCCTAATGCCATAGACCTCCAAGCTTCCCACGAAATTGCCCCAGAAGATGCCCTTGTTATTCTAGGGCCAGAGCAGTCCCTTAGAGGACTTCAGGTCCTTGCTGCAGATTTTTTGCTCCAGTCGGAAGGTGACCAGATTGAGATCTACGATGACACCCTTCACGCCCCACTGGAGGAACCCGAGCTTGACTCCACCGGAGAATCGGTCGAGCCCTTCGAGCCCTCTGAAGACACCCTCCACAACCCCCCTACCCCTCCGAGGACTCCATCCTTGAAACAGTCACCAACAAGACGGAGGAGGCTCCCACCACCACCAAGAAATCAGAAAAGAAAGGGACCGCAAAATCCCCGACCATGCATACCAGGTCCGCAGCAAAGCGGACCAACCAACCCCCCCAAGCTCCATTAATGTTGAACATTCTCTCCTGGAATGTCTGCGGTCTGGCGAACAAACCAACCATGAGAAGAATCACCAGCCTTAAGAAGACTCACAAGATCGACATCTTCATCATCCTTGAACCCAAAATCTCCTACAAGAGACTCAAATCCATTCAACTTCAGTTAGGCTTTCATTCGGCCATTGCTGGCAGATACGACATCTAGATCCTCTGCTCGAAGGACGTCAGGATCGGAGTCATCCATGACTCCAGGTAAGCCCTGTCTTGCTGGATAGAATACCCCTTGAACCCCAAGCGCGCGATCCTTTTTGCGGTCCATGGCAGCTGCGACATCGCGGATCGCAAACACATGTGGAATGACCTCCTAGACATCCACCATCACCACCATAACCTTCCGTGGCTGTGCATAGGCGACTTCAACGCTATCACTTGCAGAGAAGAGAAGATTGGTGGCCGCCCTCCCCCCTTTCGGCCATGCAAGACTTCAACTACTTCATCTTCAACTCCCTCCTCTTCCCTCTTTCGTTCCCCAGCAACGGCTTTACCTGGTGCAACATACAGGAAGGTAACCGACGGCAATACTCCCGCCTTGACAGGACCCTAACGAACGCCCACTGGCAAGGAATATGGACTACCTCAAAGCTTTCTCACCATAATACCACTGAATCCGACTATGCTCCCCTTCTTGTTGGAATTTCTAGCACATCCAGCCAGTCCAAAAAGAGTTTCCGCTTCCTAGACTTCTGGAAACAAGCATCCCCAATTCTTGGGCATCGTCACGGATGCTTGGAACTGCGCAGACCACCCCGAACCTCTCGCTAGTGCAGCCAACAAGCTCAAGGCCACGAGGAAAGCCCTTGCAGTCTGGAGCAAGCAAGCTTATAGGGATATTTTTTTAAGCCATTCGTGAGGCTGAGGATGACATTACTCATGCTGAAGTCAGGCACTTGATCGACTGCTCGCCTACTACCAGGAATGCCCTCAACCTCACTAAAGCTATCCTCAAATTCAGGCTGAAAGTAGAAACTGATTTTTGGAAGCAGAAAGCGAGGCTCGAATGGGACAGCGAGGGGGACAAAAACTCGAGCTACTTTCATGCATGCGTCAAGGGTCACAGACAGAAGCCCACTCTCCACCAGATTACTGACGAATATGGGACCAGCATCAGCGATCAAAAGGGCATCCAAGTGGTGGCTACGAAGTTCTATTCCTGGCTATTCACCAAGGAAATGGTCCTCAGAGACAACACCTTCCTGAACGAGGTTCTCCGCCTTATCAACGACACAGACAATATCTAGTTAGAACAACCTCCCTCTGAGCAAGAGGTGAAAGATGCTATCTGGGCTCTCGACGAACACAGTGCGCCTGGACCAGACGGGTTTTCTGGAGTCTTCTTTCTCATATGCTGGGACATCAACAAGGCGGATATCCACAAAGCGGTTTCAGCCTTCCTCCAGGAACTATTTACCCCAGAGCCATTACGAGCACCAATCTAATTCTAATCCCGAAGAAAGATAACCCAGAGACATTCGGCGACTTTTGCCCCATCAGTCTTTGTACATTCACCAACAATATCATATCCAAGATCATCGCCTCCCGCATGTCTGGCTTCCTTCCTAAGATCATCTCGGAAGAGCATAGTAGCTTTGTCCAGGGGAGGGACATCCAAGATAACATCATGTTGGCCCAAGAGTTAATTGCCTGCATGAAGCTCCCAGCTAGAGGAGGCAACATAGCCATCAAATTGGACATGAATAAAGCTTACGACAGACTGGATTGGCAATTTATGATATGGGTCTTCAGAGCCTTCGGTTTTTCAAAAACCGGGACCAACATCGGGTGGAGATCGATTAGCAACTCGTAGTTCTCCACGGTTATCAATGGACAGGCGGACGGCTTCTTCAAATCGATTCGCAAGATTAGGCAAGGAGATCCTCTATCGTCCACCATCTTCATTATTACGACGGACGCTCTGAGCAGAAAACTTAAAAAGATGGCGACCACCCCTAACTTCCAGCACTATCACACCACCAGCGGATGTCCGATCGGTGGAAGTAGTCCACAACACGCTTCAGAGATACGCCGGGTGCTCAGGCAAGAAGGTTAACCCGGACAAAAGTGTTATCTACACCCACCATAAAATCAAGAGAGAGCACGCGGCTAGCCTCTCAAACACCACCTCCTTCCCCATCAAGCATCCTCCATTCCACTACCTTGAATGCCCTATCGTGTACGGTAAATCCAATGCCGACATTTTTGAGAACCTGACCAATCGTATCAGGAAAAAACTCGAGGGTTGGCACAACGCTACCTTATCCCCAGGAGGCAAGATGATCCTCATCAATCACATCCTCATATCCATTCCCATCTACACCCTGGTCGCGTGTTGCCCCCCAAGATAGTGCTCTCTGCGATCGAGAGCACCTTTAGAAACTTCCTCTGGGGGCACAACGGCGGCAATGACAAGCATCATTGGGCTAGTTGGGATACCATGGCTCGTCCTACCGGGGAGGGGGGCCTGGGCTTCTCCAAACTTTCCCACATCGTTAATGCATTTTCGATAAAACTGTGGTGGAAGCTCCACACGAGTCAGAATTTATGGACCAGGTTCATGAAGGCTAGATACTTCAAGTACATCCACCCGTCGACGGCCATCTCTAACAGCAGATCATCAGCGGCTTGGCGACGCATTCTCATCGGTCGATCTTGCCGAACCCGTGATTCGCCTGTAGGTTGGCAAAGGCAAGTCTTCGCCATTTCTGGAACGACGGGTTGGTGATACCTTGCTTCCCAAACTTTCATACGCCCCTAGGAACAGCACTATCAAGGACTTATGGGACCCGTCTAACAACAACTGGAATTAGAACAAGGTCCGGGTCGGGGCCGGGCCAGAGGCTGTTGATTGTATACAACGTAGCAGATTGAAGATCGGATCAGATGCAGATAAGCTCCAGTGGTCGGTCGCGGCCAACGGATCATTCTCGGTCAGATCGGCCAGAGGAGTGATCTTTGGTAATGCAGTGCCAGCTCCTACCATTGCATCATTCTGGCAGACATACATCTCCAAGAAGTGGTCCTTTCTTATTTGAAGAGCCTAACGCAATATCCTTCCCACCGATGACGCTCTTAACACTATCGGATTCAGCCTTGCATCAGCGTGCACATGCTGCTCCGATCGTCAATCGAAAACAATCGACCACATTCTGTGTCAAGGGGACCTCCCCGTCAAGGTATGGAGAGTCCTATTCCAGCACTGTAGAATGGCTCTCGGGGGCGACAACTTCCACGACCTCTTTGCGGCCTGGGCGTCTGTGTCCCATGGCCACCAGATCGTTGCTGCAGCCGCAACATGGGTGCTCTGGAAAAATTGCAACAAAGCGAGATATGAAGGCCACCAGTACTCCGTAGACTAGCTGATTTGGGAAACCATTCGGCAGTACCGCAAACGGAGCTTCCTCTGCTCGCATGGACAGACGGTGTTGTGGAACTCTCTCCTTTCTCTGGCTTAGCCATTTTGGTTTTCGTGTTTCCTATTTTTGATAGTATACGTGTATAGGCTTCGGCATTTTGCGCCTAGTGGTATACTTGTATAGGTTCGGCCTTTTCGGTCTCTTGAATAAATTGGTAGTTGTTGAAAAATAAATAAATAAATATATATATATATATATATATATATATATATATGTGTGTGTGTGTGTGTGTGTGTGTGTGTGTGTGTGTGTGTGTGTGTGTGTGTGTGTGTGTATGTGGACACACACACAAAAAAGGAGATGCACTGTCTTTTCTTATTGGCGCAAGGTACTACAAATCGAGTACGCCTGAGAGATCCTGCACTGAGAATCTCCGAGTAGAAAAAGAATTCTGGGAAATGGGACGATGGAGATCGAGTGGCAGTTGCTCCTTTACTCCGTTGGCACTCCGATTTACAAAAGTGGGAGAAAACCAAAGAAAATTGCTAACTCTCGGCTCACTATCTGCCTCTCAATCTCCATCGTCCCATTTTCCAGAATTCTTTTTATACTCGGGGATTCTCAGTGCAGGATCTCTCAGGCGTACTCGATTTGTAGTGCTTTGCGCCAGCAAGAAAAGATAGTGCTTCTTCTTTTTTTTGTGTCCACATTATATATATATATATATATATATATATATATATATATATATATATAGCAATCTAAATATCATACCTAGCTAGAACAAGGGTCCATGTGAGATTTAGAGCCACGTGTGTCCAATGGACAATTTTGTCAAACACTTGACGTGCATATCACGATATGCCATGATACGTACTCCAAATAGACCCAAATGCGACCCGAAGCATACCCACATGTTCTAAATCACAATTAGGACCCAACAAACCTATTCTCTAATCCTAAAAATATCATTCTTGAATTATCCCCAAAGTGGGTCACAATATAAAGGAGAAAATCCTCAAAGGGAAGGAGAAGAGTCAAAACTCCACACCATGGGCAACCCTAATGCATGGAAGTTCCTATTTGATGCTTCTACACTATTTACTTTGAATTAAAGGGTTTAAAATACATTTTACCTATTGGGAGGTGGATTCTCAATAAAAAAGCTCCAAGATCCAAAAGTCCTCAAGCTCTAAGTGCTCCAACCTTCCAAGCCTTACTTATAGAGCCCTCCACTCTCCAAGGGGAAGAGAATGAGACCAATTTTGGCTGATTTGGAGGAGATTTAGTGGTAGAAACAATTCGAAAAAAGCTTCTAATTAGGGTCAGGATTTTGGATGAAAGGAGGAGGAAGAAGATGATGTTAGGCTTTATAAGGAAAGTGGGCTGCCATGATACTAGGGTTTTAGAGTTCTAACTAATGTAAATTGTCCACTAAGCCCTTTCTAATGTTATGACAAGTTTAGGAAAAACCATACTCAATAATTAGGTGTTTAGTCAAACTTTCTAACTAATCTTTCTAACCCAACTAGAGACTAACTAAAGTTCAATTAGGCTAGTCCTAATCATTTAATTAGGTGGTCATGTCAAGTCAGTTTAGGTTATCTAGGGTCACTAATAACTATTCTAACTAATGGCAAACCACTAAACATATTCAATAATATAACATATGCGCTATATTAATTATTATAGATAATTAATCCAAAATATTATTTCTACTTTTGTAAAATAAATTTATCACTCAAAATTTAATTTAAATTCACAATAACAACAAGAAATAGGAAAAGTCAAAAATACCCCTCTCCGAAAAAGTGGTAGTTACAGTATATAAGCTGCCTACTCTAGCCTTTTGTCCTAGTTCAAGGTGTTGTCTGGGCCGGGCAGCCCGATCCCCGGCTCGAGCCCGGTCCTGTAAACCCGATCCAGGACTGTTAGAGCCCGGTCAACGACCCGGACCGGCCCAGACCCGACCCCACATACATGTGGGATGGTCCTCTCTCCCTGAACTACTAACCCTGACCGGCCCGGCATAGTTTGAGTGCGGGTCCGGGCTGGGCAAACCCTGCAAGCCCGACCGGGCCGACCCGGACTGGCCCAGTTCGGCCAAATTTTTAAAAAAAATTATTTTGCGTTTGTAACCATTGGGATGCCAAATGACCATTTTATTCCTATTTTACTTGCTGTTTTTAGACCGTTGGATGGGTATTTAGGTCATTTTTTCAAAAATGACCAAAAATACTCTCACAACAACTCTTTTTGGGGGTAAAATAGGTCATTTTGCACTCAAAAAACCTATAAATAGGCCATAAGTCTTCAAACTTAATCATACCACAATTTCTCTCTTATAATTTTTATAAGCAAACTTGTGTGAAGAGACAATTTATATCATGGATAATGATCAACTACCGCGGCAACAACAAGATCAGCAACCGCAACCTCAACCGGCACCGCTAGATGATTCAAAAAATTTGTATCATTTTAGCGGAGTTTACTATAAGCGTTGTGCAAGTGGCGGTACCGAGAGAAGATACACCACTAAAGTTCTTATTCAATGTTTGCATTGTAGGAAACGCATAAAATGGGGCCATAGCCATGGTATAAGGAAGCTATGTCGACATTTAAAATCATGTATCAACATATAGAAATCTTGTATTAGTCATTAATCGCAGTTTATATACTAGAAATCTGGTAACAGTCATTAATTACAGTTTATGTACTAGTAATCTTATATGAGTCGTTGTAATATTTTATTAGTCATTAATCGCAGTTTATGTTTTTGTCATTTATCATAGTTTATGAATTATTTTACTTGGTCATTCAAATTTTATTTGGTCATTCCAATTTTTTTTTAGAAAGCAAAACATTTCTTTGGGGTTTTTCTAACCTGAACCGAGTCGACCGTTCCACCGCTGAACCGGCCCGGTCCAAGCCTGGTCTAGGCTCGGCCCGACCAAACCGGGCCTCGGGTCTAGGCTGGGTCCAGCCATCCCCCTCTGGGTTAGCCCGGACCGGCCCGCTGTCGCTCACGGTCTGAGTCCGGCCCGGACTGGGCCCGGTCAAACCTGGTGTGACCTGGGCCCGGGAAGGCCCAGACCGGCCCACCCAACACCTTGAGTCCTAGTAGAGAATATTTGCTTTTAACCTCCTTTTGACCACATTTTTCTCTTTTGATCAGATGTTTTAAATTTGGAGGCAGCTGACGGGTGTTGGGTAGGAAAATGAGTGAGTGGTGGGTGGAGTGAATTAAATGAGGTTATTGTTTAAATAGGGTAGAAATGAATGATTTGTTACCACTGTAACAAAAAAAGGGAAGAGATGAGATGAGCACTACTACCGTAAAAAAAAGGGAAGGGAAAAGAAGAGTACAGCAAGTCCGGAGTGGATGAAGGACCAAGAGAAGAAGACCAAGTGAGTTTTTATTTTTTTTATTTAAAATTTAGTTATGATAGTTAGTTGGTTCTTTGGTTAGATTTTAATTGTTTGGAAAAGTATCACGTATCCCACGAATTAATCTTTTTTGCTTATCTGATATGAATGAAATACTGTCCCACGGATCAAAATAACCTTCGAAGGAAAGTTTTAAATTGTTTAAAAACCATGTCCAGGAATTAGTATTCTCATTTTCAGCAATATAATAAGCAATAGGATATAATTGGTAGTTAGGATCATGAGCACAAGCCACAGATAAATTACCTTGATATTTAGATGTCAAAAAAGTTGTATCAATATTAATTATAGGTAAACAACCATGTAAAAAACTATCCATACATGCCTTGAAACAAATAAATATTCTTTGAAAGACATTATTTTCTACAGTCTTTAAAAATATATTTACTACCAGGATTTGTTTCCATAATTGTAAAACAATATTTTTCAAGACTGCTATATGCATCAATATAACTACCATTGATTTGAGATAATGCAAGTTCTTTGGCTCTCCAAGTTTTAGAATACGTAAAATGTACTCGATAATCTCTAAGTATATCTTTTACAATATATGATGCACTATAGGAGTGGTTATTTCTAATTTTATTCATTATTTTTTCACTAATCCGTGCAGCAGTAGCGTGTCGATGATGCCCTCTTGGTAATACCCTAGTACATGAATGTCGAGATTCAAATGTACGAATCTCAAATATTGTACCGTTACTAACTGCTTTAGCATACACTCTCCAACTACAATCCGGCGAGTCACAAATATATACAATTATTTGGGAATTATTATGTTTAGCTCTAGAACTAAAATTATGAAGAATTGATATATCACTAATAAAATTTTGAAATGCATAAGAAGAAGGAAACTCTTTTCCAACAAATAACTCGGTGTGCGACCACCTAAATTACCATCATTATTGTCTAAATAATAGTCTAAATCTTCGACTAAGTCATCACTATCTTCATCCTCAATGTTCTCTTCGACTAAATTCATTTGGCATGAAGTACTAGGACCAACATAAAATTTTTGGCTACTATAAACAGGTTGACTAGTAGAAATAATATTTGTGCTAATATTTGGTAATGCCGGATTAGTATAAATCTTTATACAAGTTGCACCTAAATTATTCTGAATAATAAATTTTCATGCTTCTTCACTATCTATTACTAAAAATGCATCCGTAAAAAAATATCTTATTACGAATTCACAAGTAATTGAAAAACGCTCTACGATAATACACTACTAAAATAACCCAGATTACCGACGTCAGGAGACGTTGCTAAATACAGGAAATACGTCGCTAACAATGATTTGCGACGTATTTAGCGACGAAAAACCTACGTCGCTTATAGGCAAGTCGCAGATGGCAATTTAGTCGCCAAACGTCGCTATTTGCGATGCGTAGTTAATTGTCGCTAGACGTCGCAAAATGAGCGACAGATAGCGACGTATAAGTACGTTGCCAACATTGCGACGTAAAGCGACCACTAGCGACGCTTCAAAAGTTATAAATGATGACGAGGCATGGCATCCACGTGGCCACGTGGGCAACGTAGCGACGTATATTAGCGATGTCGAGCGACGTAACGTCGCTAGTTAGCGACGTATAGCGACGTCTGTGTGACGTCGTAGTACGTCGCAGAACGTCGCTATCCGTCGCTAATTAAAAAAAAATTTAAAAAAACATAATTGATATTTTTGTTATGCTGTGTGTCTGTGTTTACAGTGTGTGTGAAGTGCAGTGTTCGAACCATCGACAGTTTCGCTTACTGTTGTATGTTTTATCTTTGATAGAAAGAGCAACAGTTCAGGGTGCACTTCTCAGAGCTTCCTCTTCACGTCCTTCACCTTCTCGGAAACCTTTACGACGTCCGAGAAAGTGAAGGACATGAAAATGAAGCTCTCAGAAGTGCACCCTGAACTGTTGCTATTTCTATCCAAGATAAAACATACAACAGTAATCGAAACTGTCGATGGTTCCGAACACTGTATTTCACATTCACTGTAAACACAGACACACATCATAACAAAAATACACAATATATTTTATTAAAATTTTGGCAGCATCTCCTTTGTATATCAGATCATCGCTTATAACCCAGCGTAGGTATATTTGTCATCCCGTCGCAGATATCACAAAGTAAATATCACAATAAAAATAGGAGGCAGTGCAAAGTAAATATCACAGACACACATCCTCACAAACATCCAATAGAGTCAAATAAAAATGAAAGATGATAAAAAGTCTCCCACCAAGTGTATAAACAACAGTGTATGAATAAATAATTTGTCCATAGGGCCAATACATACAAGTCATAAAAAACTAATAAAATCACTGCGGACCCCTATCGCGCAACTGGGATAGAATGTAGTCATACTGCTCCTGGGTGAACTGTACCGTAGGGGCAGTACAATGTCTGGAGTCGGCGCCGGAGGCAGTACAGTATCTGGAGTCGGCGCCGTCGATGGACCCGGAGGACGTACCTGCTCCAGCTCTCACAGTCGCTCACCATGCGCAGCAAGGGTACTCACCACCTTCTCAGTATACTGAGCGAGTGAGAGAGAAAGGCTCCTCTGCGATCCGTCCAGCTCGACCTGTCTACGCTCCGTGCGCTGCGTAGACTCGATGAGCATCTGCAAGTTGGCAGCTGCAGCCTGATGCAGACTCATCAGCTCCTGTATACTGTGCTCGACCGCATCAAATCGTCCGGTGACGATCGGAGGGTCGGATCGTCGCTCGACCGCATCAGAAATCTGCTGCTGCAACTTGCGATGCAGCTCCTCGATCTGACGACGAACATCCTCAGCTCGTGACGACGCCTGCGTAGCCGGAGACTACGCACTAACAGAGGGGGCCCGGGATGACTCCGAAGCCAAATACGCGTCGTAGGATCCCGTACCGTAGTACGTACCCTTCTGAAGACCGCCAACGGCGGTCATCCAGAGCTCGTCCGACGATGGCTCTGTAAGCGGCTGAAAGGAAGTACCAGCCCCTCCCTCTGCTTGCGCACTAGCAGCAGCAGCAGCATCAGCCGCCTCCTTCTGTAGCCGAACAAACTCGGCCTAGAACATGTTTGCTAACGTGTAAGTGTTTACTAAAGTCTATATTGATATCTATTTTCCTGTTTTCTAAATTATAGTCAGTTAATATTAGTTGAATAGAACGTACATATGCCTGCGTCGCCCTCTCGTCAATGAAGTCCCCAGCCCTCCGATGGGTGACCAGGAAGACGGTCACCATGTTCGGGTCCTCACCCTTCTTTACCTGTTAAAATATATTATCTATTATTAGTATTAAATATTATATCGAACTATATATAAATTAATGTCCGTCATAGGAAACGTACCATACGACGAAAATGCTCCGTCATCGGAATGGAGCCACCACACCACTTACCGGCGCTCGACCGCGCCACCTTGGTCTTCTCAGACCGCTCCTGGTACTGGCGCTCGCTGAATCTAGCCTTCATCGCAGTCCACTGCTCTGGCATAATCCAACCCTGGATCGGACGTCCGGCGCGATCACGACGCTTCTGGTCGTCGATCGCATCACGGATGAGCTTGGCTATGACGGCAGGAAATTGGCCCTCGATCCTCGCCGCCCGGTGTGGTGGATAGAAATAGGTCCTCTACAAGAAGTAAAATACAAAAGTTGTATAATATACACAAATGATTATTAAAATTTAAAAATAAACAAATTTTTTTACCTTAAAGTGGGCGAACCAAAAGGCCTTCCTATCTGCGGAAGCATCTGAGTAGTTGAGCCAAAGCCCACCATAGTTCTGCCTCACAAATGTCCCCAGCTGTCTCTGTACTGCAGAAGGCCGATATCTATACAATAATAATTTTTCATGAATATATGTACATATAATCATTTGAGAAATATATAATAATTAATTAACTTACTTCATAGGCCCGTCCGTCCAAATCTCCATATACGTCTCGCCCGGGGGAGCGCATGGAGGGTCGCTCTCACCTCCTACCTGGGCAGGATCAGTCTGATCGCCGTCCTCTATATGATCAGCGTGGGCTCCCTCCATAGAGCCGTCGACAGTAGGAATGCTGGACGGGGGATCAGGGATGCTGGACGCGGGATCAGAAAGGCTGGACGACGAGGGAGGAGTCGCCAACCTGCTAGAACTGCCCTGTCCCGGTAATGGACCGGGAACAGGAAGGCTGGACGACGAGGGAGGAGTCGCCAACCTGCTAGAACTAGCCTGTCCCGGTAATGGACGGGAACAGAATGGTACACTGGCGTACTCGGAGATGAGGATGAGGGTACGGAACTGTCCTCTCCATCCCCAGCCCGAGGCTGACGGGACTGCCTAATATATAATCCTCTGCGTCGTCCAGAAGGTCTAGTCATACCTAACAATAAAACATATGACAATAAAACAAAAAAACATATTTATATGATAGACATCACAGATTTTTGAAAAATATCATAGTCAAAAAGTGTCACTGAAGTGTCAATAAAAGTGTCAATAGAGTGTCACTGAAGTGTCACAGATTTATATGATAGAAGTGTCACTAAAGTCTCAAATATGATAATAAAACAAACGTACAGATTTAATCCTCTTCTGAAAATTCATCTAGTTCGTTTAGCTCATCTACTTCTTCTTCTTCTTCTTCTTCTTCTTCTTCTTCTTCTTCCTCTTCTTCCTCCTCTACATCTTCACTTTCATCTGCATCTTCCTCTTCAGATAATTCTACTTCTTCTACACAATTAGATGTGTAATAGGGAACTTCCGTCGTGTCCACTTCTATAATATTTGTTACAAGAGGTAGTTCATCCTGTTGATAAGCTATATCGTCAACCTCAAAGGTATTTCTAGCTTTGGTCTTGCATACTGTCCACCAGTTCGACCTTGTTGTTCCCCGTTTAGGATAACTTGTGAAGTACACGAGCTGAGCCTGACTTGATAGGACAAATGGTTCATAGGCTTGATATCGACGCCGTTAGTTTATATCAACAAGACCGTGCTTGTCTACTTTCCAACCTTGACCTTTAATCGGATCGAACCAATCACACCTGAATAACACAATCTTAGCAGGCTCTATTCCATAACTATATGTCAGCTCCACGATCTCCCGTAACACGCCATAGAAATCGTTGCCCGCATCAACATCTTTGTAGTTCGAAGATCTGATACACAAACAGCTATTTTTGGTAGAATCGAGATCCACAAAGTTGTCTCTGATCGGGCAAGTTGTTGACTTGAACCTAAACCCATTAACACAGTAGCTTGGCCATATTTTTGCAGCATAAATTGGTCCCTTGGCTAGCGTTCTAATAGACTCATTCTCAAGTCTTGCGTATGGACGATCGACCTAAATACCACGAAAGAAGCAATTAAGCTCATTCTCAATCAAGTGCATATACAAAAAGGTAATTACATAGTTCTCAAGTCTTACATATGCACTCAACCATGATGAAAAATAACACCTCATTTCTTGTTCTAGTTCTTCTTCTATTATGTGTGGCCTACCCGACCTCACATCATCATTAAATATGCTGAAAACAACATCGTTCAATTAATGTAATAGTATAATAATTAACACTATTAAAATAATATAGACGTATTAATTACTTACCCCTCCAGTTTCTCTACTTTCTCCTCGTCGCAGTTGAGTAATACATACACCTGAGCAGCCCTTAGCTCATCATCGTTCAGATATCTCTTTTTCATCTTACCCGATGGCTTTCCTGGAGCATTGAATACCTTCAGTATTGTATAATTACTTTCATGATCTCCCTCGTCGTTTCTGGAAGCTCTCGTTCTATTAGTTGCAACATGAGGCTTGAAATACATCGAACAAAAGTTTGTAATCTCCTCGAGAACATAGGCTTCACAAATAGAACCCTCGACCCGTGCCTTATTTTTCACCTTTCTTTTTAGGTGATTCAAATGTCGCTCGAACGGATACATCCATCGATATTCGACGGTTCCACCAACACGTGCCTCATAGGATAGATGAATCGGCAAATGCTCCATAGAGTCGAAGAATCCAGGAGGAAACACCCTCTCTAGCTTGCATAGTGTTACCGCAATGTCCTTCTCTTGCTTTTCTAGACGATCAACGAGCAATTTCTTAGAACAAAGATCCCTGAAGAATATGCTAAGCTCCGTCAATGGATCCCAAACTGCCTGCGGTAAGAATTCCCGAAATGCAATCGAAATTAACCTCTCCATGAATACGTGACAATCGTGGCTCTTCATACCCGTCAATTTGTTTTCCTTCGGATCGACACATCTTCTCAGATTTGACACATATCCGTCTGAAAATTTTAGGCCCTGGATCCACCGACAAAGTCTCACTTTATCCTCCTTGTCCAGCGAGAAAATTGACTTCGGAAGGAACTGTTTTCCATTCTGCTGTATCAAATGCAACACAGGGCGTTTGCATATTTTTTTAAGTCCAATATGGCCTTGGGATTGTCTTTCGTTTTTCCCTTTACGTCCATCACAGTATTAATTATGTTATCAAACACATTCTTCTCAATATGCATGACATCAAGATTATGTCTGATCAGATTGGTACTCCAGTATGGCAGATCCCAGAATATGCTCCTCTTTGTCCAGTTATGAACTCTACCAAATCCATCGCACTTGTACCCAGTTGTAGGATCTTCGATAGCACTTGGAAAATCTTTAACCTCCTCCCATATCGTGTCTCCGCACCACCTTGGCGGTGGATCACCCTTCTCTACAACGCCGGCACGGAAAGCATTCCTGTTCCTTCTGAACGGATGATCTTTTGGCAGAAATTGCCGATGACAATCAAAGAAGCACGGCTTTCCGTCGTGTTTCAAGCGGAAAGCCTTACTACGGTCTATGCAATACAGACATGAGAGACGACCATGAGTGCTCCATCCAGATAACATTCCATAGGCCGGAAAGTCGTTGATGGTCCACATAAGGGTTGCCTTCATCTGAAAATTTTGCTTCCTGGAAACATCGTACGTGTTAGCGCCTACTTCCCATAACTGATTCAACTCATCTATCAAAGGCTGTAAGTACACGTCAATATTCCTCTTGGGATTGTTCGGACCAGGAATTATAACGGTTAGAAACATGTACTGAGTCTTCATGTATATCCAAGGCGGTAGGTTATACGGAGTAACAATCACAGGCCAGTACGAATACTGGGATCCCGAAAGACCAAAAGGAGTAAAACCGTCAGAAGATAGTCCCAACCTGACATTTTGCGGATCTGAAGCAAAATCTGGATACACTCGATCAAAGTGCTTCCACGCTTCTCCATCGGATGGGTGATCCAACACTCCTTCAATCTGTTCTCGCATGTGCCAACTCATATTTTTGGCCGTCTCTTTCACCATAAATAATCTTTGTAACCGCGGCGTTAAAGGCAAGTAGTGCATTGAATCGGTCGATCTTCTTGCACCGGTAGACCTTCCTGTACTAGTTGTCTTATAGCGATCAGCACCACAAAATCTGCACACATCTGTGTCCTTGTCGTCTTTGTAGTACAGCATGCACCCATTACGACAGGAATCGATTTTCTCGTATCCCATCCAGAGCGATCTCACCATCCTCTTAGACCGGTAGAAGTCTTTAGGCAACTTAGCACCCGCCGGCAAGATCTCTATAATCAACTCCAACACTCGGTTGTAGCATTCTTGCGGCATGTTAAAATCTGATTTAATGCTCAACAGTCTTGTAACCACCTCCAACGGTGAATGATCCTCACAACCAGGATACAATGGAGTCCTTGTATTCTCTAACAACTCCATGAACTGTGCAGCATCGGCGTTCGGTACCTCCTCAGGTGCATCATGAACGAAACTAGGCCCCGCAGCGTTGAAAACCATGTTCACGCATCCGTCGTCGTATGCATGATTATCTGAAACAAAATTAGGTCCCGCATGCATATACGGCTCAACATAAGGCTCCGGCTCTGATGCTAAAGACGCAAGTTCTCCATGTGCGGTCCACTGATAGTAATTAGGCGTGAAACCCCTCGAGTACAAATGACATGTCACTTCCACTTCTGGATAATATTTCACGTTATGACATTTCACACACGGACACTTAATTTTGGTGCCGTCCATGTACTGAGGGAACGCCTTAGCAAACTGCAGGAACTGCTCTACTCCCGCTATGTATTCATCCCGCACACCACACATATCATCAGCACGACGATTGTACATCCATGACCGATTCCGCAAGTAGTAATTCATATCCATTTGGAAATAATTCTGCAAAGATGGACACACATTATCCAACAGGCACAAATTCGTATATTATGTCTTATTATGGGACACACATTAGTAGCGGACAGTTACTAATAACAATGATATGCAATCTAGGTCAAACTAGGTTGTACTAAGTCAAACAAGGTCAAGCTAAGTCAAACAAAGTCAAACAAAGTCAAACAAGGTCAAACTAGGTCAAATTAGGTCAAACTAGGTTGTACTAAGGTTAAATAGTCAACCTTGGTCAAACAAGGTCAAATCTAAGTCAAATATCCTATTTCTAGTCATGACCTACCAAGTAATGAGCAATAGTGAGTTAACAAAGCAAACTAAAACTAAAACTAGTATCTGGGTGTCATTTAAACAACTAAAACTAGTATCTGGGTGTCATTTAACAAACATGAAGACAACAAAGTCAAACAAGGTCAAGCTAAGTCAAACAAAGTCAAACAAGGTCAAACTAGGTCAAGGGTTGACCTATAGTTGACTTTGTCAACTCTTAGTCCAATCTAGGTCAGATGTTTACTCTACTTTGACTTTCAGTTAAAATAGTCAACCTTGGGGGTGACTACTATTTCATATAATTTTAAAGTATCGGTCGATACCGATCCGATACGGCCGATACCGATACGGTTTGGCATGTTCCGATCCGATACCGACCGATACCAAATATTGACCGATACCGACATTGGGGGTCTTTGTTCCGATCAATTCAAGTACCAATAATGACCAAAGTCAACTCAAGCTATCTCATACACACAAGTAATATCTATATAGATATATACATATAATATATATATATAGGCATGTATATACTATATGCCTATATTACAAGACAAGGCGACTTTCATGCCTTCATATATTTAGACACTCTAACATAGGCTATATGCCTATATCACATATGAGTTACATGATATAGTTATGTATATATGTATACAATACCATCTAGGCTATGTGTACGTGTCCAACATAATGTCGATGTGCAAGGGTGGAATGAACTAAAAAGGTAATCGTTCAACCAAACAATACCTAATCTATATGTCAGTCATGGGACTGAACAACTGAATACAAGACAAATAATAGTACTAGAACTAAATAAATGCCTGGACTGATATGAAGAGATAATATGGATTGTAATATATATATATATATATATATATATATATATATATATATATATATATATATATATATATATATATATAATATGAGGAAACAATGCACAAACTGTTCTCAGATTGACACGTATATATATATGTGTGTGTGTCATGTGTGTGGTGTGCTAACAGTGTGTGTGTACAATAGGGTGTGTGTATATAGGGTAAAGTGTGCCATGTGTGTGTACATAACATGGACTAGGTGTCTCAATGTGTGTGTGTACATAGGAATCAATAGTGTGAGTGAATTAGCTATTCTCGGTTTTGAGTGTAATGTGAGTGAGCTATAAGAGAAACAGTATACACAAACAGTGTATCAATCTCAGGAAAATCAGTAGATAGCAGTAGTGTGTGTTTATATTCTCAGGTTACACTTATGTGTGTGTGTAGATAGGTGTAAACAGTGCATAATTTCTCGAGAAAATTTAGTGTAATGTGTGTGTGCCAATATGTGAAAACAGTGTATTAAAACTGTTCTCAGTTTTGACAGTCAATGGCATACGAAAACCCAAGAATCCCCAATCAATGTGAACCCTAACATGCACATTAATTCTCAGAGAAGATATGGGATTAATCATAATTGTTTAATCATTCAAAATCAGTTTAAACCAATGTTAATCTCAGCAAATTAATATATAGTGAACTACGTATCAGAAAATTGGGGATAAACCAAATTCGAAATCCAAATTCAATTAATAGCAAAATCTAATGGTTGGTAATGATATGTGTATGTGTCATAAAGTCACACGTGTCGAGTATCCACCAAAACAGGACACAATCGTGTCCAAATTATTTTTTAACACACACGAACACAAATGACACAGTGCAGTCTCGTGCACGTGTCCACGCGTGTGTGTCCGTGTCTGTGTGTGTGTGTGTGCGTGTGTGTGTGTGTGTGTGTGTCCGTGTCTGTGTGTGTGTGTGCGTGTGTGTCCGTGTCCGTGTGTGTCCGTGTGCGTGTGTGTGTGTCCGTGGGAGAGGAGGAGGAGGAAGGAGAGGAGTTAGGTTAGGGTTTACCTGAGGAAGAGGAGGAGGAGGTCGGATTGGGGGAGGAGGAGCTCGAGGAGGAGGAGCTCGCCGGAGGGGGAGGGAGTCGTCGGGGGGGAGGGGGTCGCCGGGGGGGGGGCACTGACAGAGGGGAAGGGAGTCGCCGGGGGGGGGTGGTGGGGGGAAATGAAATTTTCGGGTTTTCGAGTGAGAATGAGGGGGAAAGAAGGCAGCTGCGTGCCCTAAGTAAAATAACTTAGCGACGTCACGTTTTGACGTCGCTAAACGTCGCCAACTTGGCGACATGTACATAAAATATGTCGCTGAACGTCGCTTTTCGGCGACGTAGTACCCTCCTGTCGCAGAACGTCGCTAGACAGCGACGTTTTGCGACGTGTTTAAAACGACGTCGCTACTGGCGACGCCATTTATTGCCGTCGCTACAGTACGTCGCTATTTGATGATATTTTAGTAGTGATATTTCGTATATTTTCTAAAGAGATATTCTGATATGTAGATATTAGATTAGTTGTATCTCCTTCATAAGATAATCCATTTAGTGTACCTCCATGGTAGCAAATTACTTTTAGCATTTGATCTATGAATAAAAACTTGAAAATTAGTATTCTGGAAAAAAATTCTTCTTGCTAAGAACTTTTTGGAAGCTTTCCTGGACTCTGGATGTTAACTTATTTGTAGTTTGAATGTCAGCTATTATTGAAGAATGGAGAAATGAGAGTATGTTAGGGTAGAAGGGTGTGAGAAATATATATAAGCAGCAAAATATTACCGTTGTAAAATAGTCATCGGAGAAATAGCCGGTATATATTTAAAAAAATATATAATAGAAAAATACACCCGAATATTGGGCGTTAAAATATGTTATGTAAAAAAATGCCCAACTTTGGGGGGTGTAATACCAAGGTACATTTAGTAAGCCAAATGTTAATAATTTAGCTTCCAGCCTTTAGTTAATCTCTTAAATTTAGTTAACTAAATGTTAACATTTTAGCTTCCAGCCTTTAGTTAATCTCTTTTACTTGGGGTATGTAAACCAAACGGATTAAATATAGCAAAAGACGCCCTACTTTGGGGCGTGTAATAACAAGGGTCATTTACAGTCCGTTTAGTTAACCAAATATTAATGTATTAATCTACCGAAATTAAAAACACAAAGTTTTCACGTTCTTATTTGGGACGTAGTTCTAGCATATGCCTTTTACGCCCTACTTTGGAACGTTTTTGGTCTCATTTTGCTACTTTGTAAAACTTCATGCCTCTCACGTAATACTAGCGAAATTCGTTGCTCCTAGTACAACTTTTTGTTTTTTTGGACCATTTAGAAGTTGTTTTGTCGGCTGTAATTGAAAATTATTTGTAATATTTGATATAGTAGTTGGAGTGAAGTCCAACAAATGCTACAAGAAACAATGTACGTATTGTGATTTTTTTATTAATAGCTCCATTTACAGCCAACCAAATATCCAAACCAACCTAAATGATGCAAGAAATGTTTCGGACAACCGCCAACCAGTGGCCTAACATGCCAACAGTATGTGCCGTGTCGTTTCTAATGCACGTCAGACACACACAAGAAACAGTACTCCAGAATATACTAGGATACGTCAAAATAGATATTGTGTCCCTATCTATCGTGTCAAATGTTCGTGTCTGCAGTGTACCTAAAATAGCTATAGTCCTACTACCAACTCCTTCATGTCACTGGATATAACTTCCTGCATACCTTGGGTTAAAAATGTGATGTTGGTTACTACTTACTAGTCTAACTCTCGGAAGTAGATGTATATATGCTATCAACCACACCACATTCATGACCACTCCAGGGGGTTGGGGTTGGAAAATTCAAATTATATATCCCTATAATTTCTTTTGTTTCTTCTCTATTTTTTTCTTCTTTTTTTTCCTTTTGTTTCTTTTGTTTCTTCTTGATAACTTAGCTGGTACTCATGTCCAATTCTTCACTGTGAGTTTATGTTCTTTGTGTCGTGTCGTTTCTATCAACTGACACATTCAGCCATTGACAACCTTGGCTGGTAGACACCACGTATGCAGGCAGACACGCACGCATACTCATACGCATGAACGCACGTACGGAATTGGTGTTGGCCTCCTATACGGTACCGGTGGTAATGCTGACTATCTACCTAATATTACATATATAGGTCGAACATTTGTAGCAGTATTGCTAGGTCAACTATCTATTCTCGAGCTAGACTTTCCAACTTGAACTACATCGACCACGATACGACGACTTATTCTCGATGGATGTGTTGGAATTAATTAATTCCCTTGTTGTTCTTAAAAGATGAAAAGAAAAGAAAAGGGACTTTAGTCCCACATCGAAAAAGAGAAAGGTTTTGGGAGTGCTTAAATAGGAATGTGCACTCATGTGGAGTGTGCAACAACCAAAGGGTTGCTAGTGGGTGACCAATGGTTGTTGTTTTAACCTCTTCATGAAAATGTAGCCGGTGTTGCGGGTGGCAACACCGGCTCGGGCTCGGGCTCGGGCATGGGCTCGGGCGTAGAGGCGCATTGTAGACGCACTTGTGCACTTAGGCAACGTGGCATCGGACGAGATTTCTGAGTTCAAAATACACAGAATCTGAGTATTCATTCCTCTTCCTTTTCTCTTCCAAAGTTTCCAGAAAGGTGTTCCGGTGTCTCATAGCGTCTAGTGAACCTCCGGCAGAAAGGCTGTCTTATCCTGGGTGTTCTGGCGTGCTGACTCCAAGACGTTACCGGAGTGCCCGAAACACTTTAAGGAAAGTGCTGCTAAATGCACGATTCAAGCCTCGACGACATATTCAACTTCGCAGAACTGGTCAGTGAAGTACAATCCATTTCTAACAATCTTAAAGTGTTACAAATTATGGTGTCCGAGGCTACGATTTCGAGCATCAAGGTCATGAATCAGGATCTAGTAAAACTAGATCGCTTCGACGGGACAAACTTCACACGCTGGCAGGACAAGATGATCTTCCTCCTGACAGCACTGAAGATCTACTACGTCCTCGATCCAGATCTGCCACCCATTCCAGAACCCACTGCTGCAGATTCTGATGCGGTCAAGGCAGAATGCAAAAAGCGCAAAGAGGACGAACTGATGTGTCGTGGTCACATTCTGAACACCCTGTCGGACAGACTGTACGACCTCTACACAGAAAATCCTTCGACAATTGACATCTGGAAGGCTCTGGAATTCAAATTCAGAGCAGAAGAAGAAGGTACAAAGAAATTTCTTATATCAAAGTATTCTGATTACAAAATGGTTGATACAAAGCCTATACTGGCCCAAGTACACGAACTACAAGTTCTAGTCAACAAACTCAGGGCAGTGAAGATAGAACTTCCGGAACCATTCCAAGTTGGTGCTATAATTACTAAATTGCCAGCATCTTGGAATAGTTATCGGAAGAAACTACTTCACAGCTCTGAGGATTTCTCACTGGAACAGATTCAAAAACACATTCGAATCGAAGAGGAATCGAAGGAAAGACAGAAATCCGAGAACAACGGAGTTTCTAAAGCTAACGCGGTGAGCACGAAAGGCAAGAAGACTGCAGGAAAGAAGAACTTTCTCGGTCCTAAGAAGGACCAACAAAAGTTCAAGAACTCCGGCAATGCCAAAGGACCCAAGATCGGCTGTTTTGTATGTGGCAAAGCAGGACATTATGCCAGAGACTGTCGGGTTCGAAAGACCCAAAACAGCGAGGTAAATCTCACTGAGACAGAGGACATAATTCATACGGTGAGCAAACTCATGACGGTCAAAGGGAAGGCTCCAGGATGGTGGTACGATACTTGTGCTACCGTTCATGTTTTCTACGACAAAGCAGCATTCAAGACCTATTCTGAAGTCAATGATGGACAAGAAGTTCAGATGGGAAATGAAGGACATTCAACGGTCGTGGGAACAGGTGATGTGGAAATCCAATTCACTTCCGGAAAGAAAGTAACTCTGACTAACGTACTTCACGTCCCGGATATGAGTAGGAATCTCGTCAGTGGAGTCTTGTTGTGTAAACCTGGAATAAAGTCTGTCTTTGAGTCGGGCAAATTAATATTGACCCGTAAAGGAGTGTTTGTTGGAAAGGGATATACCGATGAGGGTATGATAAAACTTTGTATCATTGAGAATAATATTAATAAAGTTTCTACTTCTGCTTACATGATTGAGTCATCTACTTTATGGCATAGTAGATTAGCGCATATAGGTATTAGCACTATGAAAAGGTTAATTAAATCTGGATTAATTTCATGCAATTCTGAAGATTTAGATAAGTGTGAAATTTGTGCAAAATCCAAAATGATTAAAAAATCTTTTCACAGTGTAGAGCGTAATACCAATCTACTAGATTTAGTTCACTCTGATTTATGTGAATTTAATGGCACATTATCTCGAGGAGGTAATAAATACTTTATTACCTTCATTGATGATTGCTCTAGATTTACATATGTATATTTATTAAAGCATAAAGATGAAGCCTTTAATGTTTTTAAAATATATAAATCAGAGGTTGAAAATCAACTTGGTAGAAAGATTAAAATACTTAGAAGTGATAGAGGTGGTGAATATTTTTCTTTTGAATTTAATACCTTCTGTGAAGAAAACGGTATTATTCATGAATGTTCTGCACCACGGACACCTCAACAGAACGGACTAGCAGAAAGAAAAAATAGAACGTATCAAGAAATGATAAATGCAATGCTAATGCATCCTGAATTATCATTTAGTTTGTGGGGAGAAGCTTTACTTACTGCATGTCATATAATGAACCGAATTCCTATGAAGAAAACTGGTATTTCACCATATGAGATATGTAAAGGCCGTAAGCCTAATATCAGTTATTTTAGAGTGTGGGGGTGCATAGCTTATTACAAAAATATGGATCCTAAAAGGACCAAATTAGGTCCTCGTGGAATCAAAAGTACTTTTGTAGGTTATGCTGCCAATAGTAAGGCATATAGACTTTTAAACTTAGAGTCTAACATTATTGTCGAATCCAGAGATGTGGAATTTTTCGAGAACCTTATTACTAAGAATAAGGATCCTGAAATTCCTGCTAATGAAGAGTCTCGTGAGGAGAGTTCTTCACGGTTAGTTGAAAAACAACCCGAGCTTCGGATCAGCAAGAGAGTTCGAAAGGCTAAGGATCTAGGACCTGACGAAATAGATTCTCAACTTATTTCCTTTTACTTAGTAGAAGGAAATACAGAGAAATATATTCGAAAGATTCCTATCATTCTTCAGGTGGAAGATGATCCTAAAACCTTTAAGAAAGCACTAGCTTCGCGGGACTCATCTTTTTGGAAAGATGCTATCCAAGATGAGATGGATTCGATAATGTCTAACCACACTTGGGAAATTGTCGATCTGCCCAAAGGATCAAGACCTATTGGATGTAAGTGGGTGTTCAGGAAAAAGTATCATAGTGATGGTACTTTAAACACCTACAAGGCTAGACTAGTAGCCAAAGGATTTCGATAAAAAGAAGGAATTGATTATTTTGACACATATGCACCAGTAGCAAGAACGACTACAATTAGAATATTGTTTGCGTTAGCTTGCATCATCTTAATGTTCATCAAATGGATGTCAAAACGGCATTCTTAAATGGAGATCTCGATGAGAAGATTTACATGGAGCAACCGGAAGGGTTCGTGCTCCCGGAAAATGAACAAAAGGTATGCAAACTTGTTAAATCCTCGTACGGATTAAAACAAACACCAAAGCAGTGGCATCAGAAATTTGACTCAGTCATAATTTCTAATGGCTTTGTTCATAATGTTTGTGATAAGTGTTTATACACTAAAGTATATAGAAATATTGTGATATTTCTTTGTCTCTACGTTGATGATATGTTGACCATTAGCAACGAGATGAGTGGAATTATAGAAACAAAGAGGTTTCTAACTTCCACATTCAAGATGAAAGATCTTGGAAAAGTTGACACTATTTTGGGGATCAAAGTAATACAAAACAGTGGGGGTTTTGAACTTACGCAGTCGCACTATGTTGAAAAAGTGCTAGACAAGTTCAAACACCTAAATTTCAAAGAAGTGAACACTCCATTTGATCCAAGTGTTAAACTAGAAAAGAATTCTGGAAGAGCCGTCGCTCAATTAGAATACGCAAGTGCTATTGGATGTCTTATGTATTTAATGCAATGCACAAGACCTGATATAGCATTTGCAGTTAGTAAAATGAGTAGATTTACTAGCAACCCTAATAATGAGCATTGGAGGGCTATCGGAAGAATTTTTGGTTATCTTTTGAAAACCAAGAATCTTGGATTACAATATGGTAGATTTTCTGCCGTATTAGAAGGATATACCGACGCTAGTTGGATATCAAGTGTCGGAGATAACAAATCTACGACAGGTTGGGTATTTACGCTAGCCGGAGGGGCAGTTTCTTGGAAGAGCAAGAAACAAACGTGCATTATCCATTCGACCATGGAGTCAGAGTTTGTGGCTCTAGCTTCTGCAGGACAAGAAGCTGAGTTGTTGAGGGATCTTCTATTAGAAGTTCCGCTGGCTAAAGAGAATGTATCAAAAGTGTCAGTACATTGCGATAGTCAAGCTACTCTAGTAAGAGACTACAACGAAGTGTATAATGGAAAGTCTAGACATATAAGTCTAAGACATACCTACGTAAGGAAATTGATCAAAGATGGAGTCATTTCTCTTACGTATGTGCGTACCAGCTTTAACTTAGCTGATCCCTTTACTAAACCACTAGCTAGAGATTTAGTAAAGTCTACCTCGAGAGGTATGGGATTGAAACTCCTTGAGTAAGAGTTCCAACAACAGTGGCAACCCAATCTAATGTTAAGAAAACCTTAACCTTTGATTCAATGGGTAACAACAAACTGTTGATTTGGATGTATACGACATGATTATATCGACTGTTGCAATTTGAGGGGTGAGTTTATAAAACTCTTAATGAAGTTCAGTAATGTTGACATGTATCTGTAAAGCAACAGAGATACTGAAAGAACTTCACCTATGTGAATTTAGAGATGGTGTCGTCTCAGTAAGATCTGGAGTTTATCTTATAAAAATTCACGAGACAGGATCAGCACATGGCCATTAATAGTGCTAAGCGAGAGATGTAGGCGAAGAACTACAAAAGAATGTGTGTAAAGTAACACCGATTTTATCACAAGGAATAACTGGTTCAAAGCCCAGCTACCAGAGATTTCGATAAAATCTTGTGTTGTATCTACTAAGGTTAGGTTCAAATCGAAAGATACCTAACTGTATTAACATTCTTTAAGTGATGTATTCTGGAATTCCTTTCCATCATTTATGGAACAAGTGGGGGATTGTTGGAATTAATTAATTCCCTTGTTGTTCTTAAAAGATGAAAAGGAAATAAAAGGGACTTTAGTCCCACATCGGAAAAGAGAAAGATTTTGGGAGTGCTTAAATAGGAATGTGCACTCATGTGGAGTGTGCAACAGCCAAAGGGTTGCTAGTGGGTGACCAATGGTTGTTGTTTTAACCACTTCATGAAAATGTAGCCGGTGTTGCCACCGGCAACACCGGCTCCGGCTCGGAATCGGGATCGGGATCGGGATAGGGCACGGGCTCGGGCGTAGAGGCGATAGTGGCGCATTGTAGACGCACTTGTGCACTTAGACAAAGTGGCATCGGGCGAGCGGCGTAGGCTCGGGCCTCGGGCACCTCGCGGCGATTCTCGCCCCGAGAATTCCTATTTTTGCAGCAGCCCAAACAAACGAAAGGGTGAATGAATCTGCGAACAGGTGAATGAATGTTGTTTCGGAAGGGTCGCGACTTCACGAAACAACACTAATTCATCTATAAATACAACAGATTTCTGAGTTCAAAATACACAGAATCTGAGTATTCATTCCTCTTCCTTTTCTCTTCCAAAGTTTCCAGAAAGGTGTTCTTCCCTACGCCGATGTCTCACAGCGTCTAGTGAACCTCCGGCAGAAAGGCTGTCTTATCCTGGGTGTTCTGGCGTGCTGACTCCAAGACATTAACGAAGCGCCCGAAACACTTTAAGAAAAGTGCTGCTAAATGCACGATTCAAGCCTCGACGACATATTCAACTTCGCAGAACTGGTCAGTGAAGTACAATCCATTTCTAACAGGATGTGCTTTGGGACGAACCTCGTGTGTGATGTCCTTACTAAGCCTTCTCGATTTCCTTGTACAAAATTAAAAATTGAGATATCAATAATTGGGATATCAATAATCGCATACTAATATATATATATATATATATATATATATATATATATATATATATATATATATATATATTGTCGAGGATCTCTAGCTCAAGTGGTTAGAGTGTGGTTAGAGTGACACATATTTTTTCAAGAGGTTGCAGGTTCGAGCAACAGAAGAAGCACTTTAAATTCTCTGATGTTAGATTAAAGTGAGGTGGGTGCGGTGCAGCATGGAACGAACGGAATGCGGTGGCAGAGTTTGTAAGGCCTTCCGATTGTAATTGTAGGCCTTAGGACCAGAATAAAAATTACCTTCTTAAAATATATATATATATATATATATATATATATATATATTTTTTGAAGCAATAGGTAATTGTTGCGAACTCACCTCCACTGGGGCTCGAACTCCCGACCACTTGGGCCGCATGCATCTCTCTTAACCACTAGGCTAGAGGTCATTTGCTTCAAATATATATATATATATATATATATATATATATATATATATATATATATATATATATTTTATTTTTTATTTTTTTTTATTTTTTTTTATATATATATATATATATATATATATATATATAATTCTAAACTTATAGAGGACAAACAATATCTATAAATATATATATATATATATATATATATATATATATATATATATATATATATATATATATATATATATATATAATTCTAAACTTATAGAGGACAAACAATAACTATCCCACCCCATATTTTTAGGAGCTTATATAGTTTGATTTTGTAACTAATACCATATATTTTCATAACATTAATTAGCAATGCCCAAGTATTCACCTTTGCGATCCTTATTTCTGCAACTGAAAATCAAAACTTGAAACGAGAACGAAAGGTTGTGTTCCTTCAATATCCATTTAGCGTCTGAAGAACTTTGGTCTAATAACAAAATTAGCATCGCTTTCTCCTCTACAGTCATAAGTATTAATCACCCTATTGTTAGATTCATGAATGAAATTAAAATTGAAGTGCCAATAAAAATGGTACACATATTTGAATAAAAAAGACTAGTGTGATAGTTCCAAAATATGCAAAATGTTTAAATATAAAATGAGCCCGAGCAAGTTATAGTTATTCGAGTAAAAGAACCTTGGAAAGTTAAGAGTTCATATAGTTTTTCACATGCTATTGTCACGTAATTAGTATTTTAGAATATATTTTAGTCCGTGCAGCACACAAGCTTCCTACTCGAATATCCGTACGGACCGTACCAGCCTTCTCCAAATGCTTAGCTAGATTGCTAAGACGATTTTGAGAACAATGTTGAGGAAAAGAGAGATTAAAGTATGAAAATTTTATTATACTAGAAAGATACTACAACTTTGGATGGTGAGGAACAAATGAGCCTTCCACTTATTTATAAGGTCTCATAGGACTTACAAGAAACTTCTGGAAATATAATATTTTAGAAATTATTTTATATCTAGATAACTATAAAGAAGTTTCTAATATATCCAGAAAGATCATGGGCCATCTAGAAAGATCTTGAGTCTTCTGGAACATTCTCAAGCCTTCTGAGGGATTTTATCATCTTCTAGAACATTATGAAAGCTTTCCGCATAAAATAGATCCGTGAAGGGTTACTCAAATCCGTCTTGGTTGGGTACAAACTTTTTTGCGTAACATTATTCCCCATCTATTTCGTCGACGCCCTCGTTGACTGGTGCATCATGTCCCGGAATAATATACACTTTCCTAGACATGGTCACTATCGTTGTCCCTTCTTCGTGCGTCTCGTGCGACGCTTTCCAAACTTGTCTATCTTCTCCTCATATCGAAAGCAAACTGGTTCGCTGCACCAATTATGGCACTGTTCTGTGCCCTCTTTGGCACATGAAGTGGCTTGTGTAGACTATCAGGTCGCCGATCTACACCGTCTTGTGGCTGCACATGTTTCTCCAAACCTCCGACCCGAATGTCCCATGCGAGATTTGAGTGACTCCTTGCGCGAGCCACTCCACCTCGTCGCCTCTGCCTTTGCGCAGTCCATGATGTGCTTCTCTGCACTCGTTCTCAGCATGGTAGCACGATCCCCTTTCTCCCGCAGAAGTGACTCATCGAGATGCCCCCTTCCAACACCCTTAGTCTTGTAACGAAGGCCTTCCTCCTCGAAGCACTTCTTCATCTCGAGCATCATTACTAGGTATATTGTCTCCCTTTAGCAACTCTTTCTGAGTTGAGTGGCGGAGATAACTTTCCCCTTCCAAGGCTTGCTTCGTACAACTTTCACCATTTACGATGAGCCTTCCTCCGTGAAGCTGACGACTCCCAAATGTGACATCGGAATCGCCTTCGTCGCGATAAGAAAATCCATGCCAAGTACCATCTTGAAGTCATCCAGCGACATAACATTGAAACTAGCAACACCCGACTAATTTTCATCGTTATGCGGACTCCCTTGGGTGCCCCCTACACAGGATGTGCCTTCGTATTGAATCTTGCTCGAATCTTCCTCTAAGGCTAGACCCAAGCGATGGACCTCCGTATTCGTGATGAAGTCGTGAGTGGCATCCGTTCAATCAAAGCCCGTGTGCTCATGCCATTAATCTTCACGTCAACGTACAAGAGCTTCCTATTCGGAGACTTCGATAGAGCGGACTTGGCTTTGACGGCGTTGAGTAAGCGTATCGCTCCCATGTGTTCTGTCACTTCGCACTCCTCGTCCTCCACCTCCTCGCTTCGGACGATATTGTCACGCCCCAGTACCGGAATATGTGGACGGACGTCGGCCAGCTACACCGTATAAGGTACAAATATGTTATACGACGATGACGGCTGTCAAACTTGCTGGATATCCTAGCATGCAATCAATCAATGGCCTAAATCCGATCTCATATCCACAGTCAATCACTATGAAATAATAGCAAGAGCGAATCATATGGAAAGCAGGAAGTACGCATATGAAGAATCAGAAAGTCTACAGTATAAGATAATAATGTAGACGAGTATACCTTCCCATAATTCCTAGTATGGTCTAGAACTGAAGCACATCCTCTAAGTCAAGTCTGAAAGATCTACAGGGTCGGTCATTGGCAATCTGGGAACAATCCAGGGTTGGTCAGGCCAACCGTAGCAAGTACGAGAAAGGAAGGCTCAAGGACGGGCAAAAAAAAAGCCAGCAGGATAAAATATAAGGCAGGAGAACATATATGAACAGTAAATGAGGGTAAGGATCGTGCGGTACCAACGCACGATAACAATCCACAACTGATGCAGCTAAATAATCAACAATCATCACAAACTCCCTAACATCCAATAATACCTGCATCGTCAACTGGAACTCGATGTCAGCCAGCTTTGCAGGCAACAAGCCAAACAATTTAGAAGAATAAGTGGCCACTCAATTGCCTAAGGCTTTCTATGTGGAGGTTGGGTTACCCAAATAATACAAGTATGGAAATCCTCAGATCATGTCGTCCCAGCAGGGCTAGTGGGGTCAAGTATAACAAGACAAGATAAGCACCGGTCCCTCGTAAGGCCACCGTACGAGCAAGTGAAGTACATAGTACATAATAGTAGTCGGATACTGCCATCTACTAGTGCGAACAGTAACAACATTCGTGGCGGCCAACCTGCAAATCATGACTAATGTCAGTATTAAGGCTATTATTGCTCGATCTCGAAATTTCTGCTCCTCCCAATGTTTCTACCAGTTTAAGTTACCTAGATTATCCCTACAGTTATCCAGAATCATATGTCGTGGTCACATGATCATCCTCCTAGATGTCGTACCTCAGTATGGGAACGCTAAGTAAGAATCAACTTTGGCACCTATAGTCCCAGTTGTGATTCATTCTTAGTGTTATGCAACAAGCAAGAAAGCAATCCTGACCACACTAAGAATACAGTCCAACTACCAAGGTACCCGTGCAGGTAATCATATCATATAGCTAAAATATCAGGATGGCATCGCAATGCCATATAATCATGGAAGTAGCACCTCAAAGTGCTAGTAGACAAGAAGTACCGCAGTGCAAAATCAGGGCCAGTACCTCAAAGGGTAAGCTGGACTTATAGCACATATACAAGTAGTCATGCCAGAAACAAGGACAAATCTGTCAGTCACATGAAATCATCTGCCCATATCGTGGCATGGATATCAGGTCAGGTACATGGTCGGGATCTCTACTATAATAGCATCTCCAGTACACATGGGAGCCTACAGCTCCAATCATCAAGTTGGTTTATCCACCAGATCAATCTATCCGGAGTCTTCCATCTACGATGGAGATCAGATCAAGAAGTACAACCTCAAATACTACGCTAATCACCATAAACAATACTAGGCTCTCTGGCTCACAAGAATCCTCTGAATTAATGATCACAAACTATCAGAAAACAAGCCTCTCAACTACCAAGATATAGCAATCAAACCAGGTTTTGGGCGTTTGGGAAGTCGAATAAAAATTATGTAATGATGCCCTCTATATTCTCCTCGTTTCGCGAAACACTCGCACAATCATTAAAATCCAGGAATCCAAATAGTCATATCTGATCAGAATAAATGCCATCTAAAAAGAAATGGCATCACAATCCAAGAGTCCACATGAGTCTATCAAATCAATATCCTGGGAATCATACTCCACATAATACTCAATCCTCAGACATATCTAAGGTCACAATCCCGATACATAGGACAACTGTCATTACTACCTAGCTAGACTAGGATAACCCTTAGAATGAATGGTCAGAGGACAAGAATATAATAACTAATGCCGCCAAAAAAATGGCAAGTATTGCATGAACCGCTCTGGAGCAGATCCACAACCTTTAAACCAAACAAGGACCAGGTTTGTAGACCGTCCACCGAGTGGAACTGCGCTCCTCATACTATCCGACGGACAAGACAGGTCAAGTAGCTAGGCGACTAATCTAGTCATGAGTCTACATAGCAGGTACTGAAATCAGGTAAACTATACTACGATAAACGTGCATGCGTCTGGTTCAGCAAATAAAAGGAACAGTTCTACCCAAATCTTCGAACCAAATTTTCGATTGGAAATTCTGGAAAAATTTGACAGAGTCTCCTTCGTATTCTGGATGGGAGCTTCCAGCGAATCGGGGCTAAATCTACTCAACGCAACCCGCCGCAGAATCATAAAACGATAACACTAAGTCCCGGGTTCCAGCAGCACTACAATGCATACTGGAAACCAAACAGTAGCCGAGAACACTAAGTCTCCGCCTCCAACAATGCTACGATGCGTACTGGGTGCCAAGCCAATACATACAAAAAAACTGCCACGCAGGGCACATCGCAGATCCAGAGTCATGTCCAATCCACAAGCATGGTCACAGAAAATAGTTAGCCAAGCCGTTACCCGACCGCAAGTCGGACACGCGACATATAGGGACAATCCATACTGTGAGTCGTGCTCGTGTCCTCGGAGGTGCGGATGACCCATCCGAGTTGTCCGATACGGCCTGACCCGGTATCGAACCAGCTATCCTAAGTTATCATCATGGCAATTCTACTACTATGCTATACTACTCACAGTTATACATTTACATTTACAAATAAATTAAATGTAATTAACTCCAGGACGAAGGTAAGAGCCGTCGATGAGTAAGGGATACTTGCCTAGAGGGCTAGGCTAGGTAAGCAAGTCTTCGGCGATCAGGATCCAAGCTAGCACGTCCATCGAGGTCCTCAGAACACACAATAAACAATCATTATCATATAATAATAAATTACTGGAATAATCACAAGAGATGGCGGAAGGATATATCGCGTAGGTCCAACAAGCAGTGCAGGGATCTAGCACAGAAGCTGAGGCACGCGGACCGATACGGGGACACAAACTGAGACATGCACGTAAAGCGAGACACGTATGAGAATCGAAATGACTCGAATATCGAGATAAACAGGAAATAGAACATGCACGTAAACTGAGACGTGTACGTAGATCGAGGAATCACGAATATCGAAATAGCACACGAATCATCATGGCACGTAAATTGAGGCATACACGCAGATCGGTGTGTACACGTAAATCGATACGGCATGGGTTATGAGGTAAGCACAAAGGTCGAGGCATGGAAATTGAGGCGACACGCAAACCTAGATAGCACGTTGCCCGAAGCAGTATGGGGCTCGAGGCATCCCGCTACCTAAGACAGTACGTGGATCGGGTAACACGAAATCGAGAAGGCATACAAAATGATGCGCACACATCCTAAGAGGCTCGCTCCCTAAGACAGCACACACACCAAGGCAACACAAAAGTCAAAAGTGGCACATGTACCTATGTGCACGCAGATCAAGGGCGCACCAAGCAAGGGTGTGCTGCCCGAGACAGCACGTTGTCCAAGGCGCACGACCCAAGGCATAGAGAGGGAGGCAGATCTGCTTGTCGGGGAAGCTCGGCCAGGTCGGGTCGGCCCGCCGGTGGAGGAGAAAATGAGAGAGGGAAGTGGTGGAGGAGCTCAGCTGGGCGGTGGTGGTAGCCGTCGAAGGAGGCGGCGGCAGAACGGCCAGATCGGGGCGGAGGGGCTCGACGAGGCAGGTCAGCTCCCGACCGCGGAGGAGACTGAGGGAGAGGGGAAGGTGGAGGCCACGACGATCTTGATTGTGGTGGTCGTGGAAGTAGTGGTGATGGCGACGGAGATGGTGGCCGTGGAAGTGACGGTGGCTGAAGATGGCGATGATGGTGGCGGCACTGGTGGAGATAGTGAAGGTAGTGGAGTCCTCTGCGGTAGCTGGAGACGGTGCCGGCGGGGCCAGAGACAGCCGGAGGGAGACAGAGAGGGGAGGGGGAGAAGTGAGTAAGAGAAGGGGAGAGGTGAGTGAAGAGAGTGAGGAATGAGAGAGAGTCTTCTTTGGGGGGGGCGGCTGTGAAAAGAGGTGAGAGGGGAGAGAGTTAGGTTTAGGGTTAGGTTGAGGAAAAGAGGGGGGTAGATGTAGGAAGTGAATAATAATAATAACAATGTGAATAAAAATCTATACCCAAGAAAACAATAATAAAATTTTAAGAATACGCAAATTTAAATCCTCAAAATACAAAAATAGTCGTATACCTATTTATAAAATAGGGAGGTGACATCCTACCCACCTTACAAAAATTTCACTCTCAAAATTTTAAAATCATGTAAAATAAGGTTTTCAAAACCAGTACATACATATCATGAAAACTCTACCCACCTTACAGAAATCAAGTAATAAAAATAGAAATTAACAAAATCTCAATCCAAATACATTAAAGAGAACAATATCGAGCTACACAAATCAACTCATGAAGTAAACCCAAAACACCAAGGAATCTTGAAAATCAAAATCTCACATGCACGAAATAACTCCATGAATCAAAATAAGTATGAAATATCGAAAACAATACCAGAAAACCCGAAATCCCAACTACATGAAAATCCACAAAATTATAAAATCCAGGATATCTGTCTCAAACCGACGACCGTAGTTTTCTAATATCCGATCATAATGTGTCACGGTCATTCTCTGCCACGCCATCCGAAATGGCTGCAAAAGATTCACCATGGCACAATAATCTAGCGGGTGCAACTTTCGCTACCACGCCATCAAGGTATACTAGGTTCACCCGATCACTCTTAAAAAATACCCAAAACTGATAAAATCCACAACCCAAATGTCCAAGTCACTAAAATCACAAAACATCTAACAATATAACAAGAAAACTTCAGGAAAATAATCAAAATCCAAAATCCAGGTCAATCATAATATACATCCAAAATCATCTTCAATACACCAGATAGTTTTCTAAAAAAATACTCCAAATCCAAAAAATCATGTCAAAACATATTACATAGAAAATATATCTATAATCAAAATAATATCTAAAATATATAATCATGATTGCAGAAATGTCCAGAACCAAAGGAGCTGAAATGACACAAGTGTATCCACTGGATACTCAACAAATGCTGAAATATCCAATCTCAGATTCTTGATAAAATCTTATTCCACAACAATCAAGCCAACGCTCGAAGAGGGTGATGATGATACTAAATCAACACGAAGTCAACGCATGAAATAAATAACAGGAAATCAAACAAGACGATACATCGGTAGAGAGAGTACAGAACCCAAGATAAATAATCAAGTAACCCAATGATGGAGATAAAATAACATCTCATCAAATAAAATGATCGACATGACCAACTATAGGATCATATCTATCAAACAAGGATCAGGGGTAGATAACAACAAATAAGACATGGCCAAGCAAGATAGGTCCAGGTAGAGATCAGGACCAGTTCACAAGTTCAAGGGAGTGATGGACAAGGGTAACAAGTGGGAATACTAAGGAATAGTAGACTGAGATCAATAATCAAGTGATACCCAACAATATTTCAAAATAAGACCTGCATGGGCCACCACTAAAACCGTGTCATGCCCCAGTACCGGAATATGGGGACAGACTCGGCCAGCTATACCGTATAAGGTACGAATACGTTATATGGTGATGACGGCTGTCAATTTTGTTGGGTATCCTAGTATGCAATCAATCTATGGCCTAAATTCGATCTCATATCCACAGGCAATCACTATAAAATAATAGCAAGAGATAATCATATGGAAATTAGAAAGTACTCATATGAACAATCAGAAAGACTACAGTACAAGATAATAATGTAGACGAATATACCTTCCTACAGTTCCTAGCATGGTCTGGAACTGAAGCACATCCTCTAAGTCAAGTCTTGAAGATCCACAGAGTCGGTCACTAACAATCTGGAAATAATCCAGGGTTGGTCAGGCCAACAGTAGCAAGTACCAGAAAAGAAGACTCAATAACGGGCAAAGAAAAGCCAGCAGGATAAAATATAAGGCATGAAAACATATATGAACAGTAAATGAGGGTAAGGATCGTGCGGTACCAATACGCGATAACAATCCACAACTGATGTAGCTAAATAATCAACAATCATCGTAAACTTCCTAATATCCAATAATACCTACATCGCCAACTGGAACTCGATGTCAGCCAGTTTTGCAGGCAACAAGCCAAACAATTTAGAAGAATAAGCGGCCACTCAATTGCCTACGGCTTTCTATATGAAGGTTGGGTTATCCCAATGATGCAAGTATGGGAATGCTCAGATCGTGTCATCTCAGCAGGGCTAGCGGGGCTAAGTATAACAAGACAAGATAAGCACCGGTCCCTCGTAAGGCCACCGTACGAGAAAGAGAAGTACATAGTACATAATAGTAGTCGAATACTACCATCCACTAGTACAAACGGTAATAACATCTGTGGCGGCCAACCTGCAAATCATGACTAAATGTCTGTATTAAGGCTAGTATTGCACGATCTCGAGATTTTTGCTCCTTCCAATACTTCTACCAGTTTAAGTTACCTAGATTATCCCTACAGTTATCCAGAATCACATGTCGTGGTCACATGATCATCCTCCTAGATGTCGTACCTCAGTACGGGAATGCTAAGTAAGAATCAACTTCGGCACCTATAGTTCCAGTTGTGATTCATTATCAGTGTTATGCAACAAGCAAGCAAGCAATCCTGACCATGCTAAGAATACAGTCCAACTACCAGGGTACCCGTACAGGTAATCATATCATATAGCTAGAATATCGGGATGGCATTACAATGCCATATAATCATAGAAGTAGCACCTCAAAGTGCCAGGAGACAAGGTGCACCACAGTGCAAAATCAGGGCCAGTACCTCAAAGGGTAAGCTGGACTTATAGCACGGATACAAGTAGTCATGTCAGGAACAAGGACAAATCCCTCCGTCACATGAAATCATCTGCCTATATCGTGGCATGGATATCAGGTCAGGTACATGGTCGGGATCTCTACGATAATAGCATCTTCAGTACACACAGGAGCCTACAGCTCCAATCAACATGTCGGTCTATCCACTAGATCAATCTATTAGGAGTCTCTCATCTACGATAGAAATTAGGTCAAGAAGTACAACCATCAGATACTATGCTAATCACCATAAACAATGCTAAGCCCTCTGGCTCACAAGAATTCTCTGAATCAATGATCACAAACTATCAGGAAACAAGCCTCTCAACTACCAAGATATAGCAATTAAACCAAGTTTTGGGCGTTTGGGAAGTTGAGTAAAATTATGTAATGATGCCTCTATATTCTTCTCGTTTTGCGAAACACTCGCACAATCATCAAAATCCAGGAATCCAAATAATTATATCTGATCAAAATAAATGTCATCTAAAAAGAAATGGCAACACTATCCAAGAGTCCATATGAGTCTATCAAATCAATATCCTAGGATTCATACTCCACATAATACTCAATCCTTAGACATATCCAATGTCACAATCCCGATACATAAGACAACTGTCAGCCCTACCTAGCTAGACTAGGATAACTCCTAGAATGAATGGTCAGGAGACAAGAATATACTAATTAATGCTATAACATCCACTTTTCTAAAATGAAGGTAATTTTAAACTTTCGTAAAATTGATTATTAAATAATAGGATTTAATTCAAGTTAATGATTTTTGGTAATTTTTAACTTGCTTGTTGAAGCTTTGCTTCCCCTAATTCCAAAAAATACAACACACAGCAACTATCGGACTTATCTTTGATAGCGGTCATAGGGAGGGTTCAGAAAGGATCTGATCGTAGATAGAGACTGAAACCAGTGCGCGGGGGTAGGGGTATTTTAAAACTATTTAAAATTGATGCTTTATAATTTTGGTGTTTTGCTAATGTAACCCTATGATTATTAAGCCTAGAGACTAAACATGACCATGGGGAGCTAACCATGTGATTAGAATGACTAACTACAACTTTTTAGGCTAAGGGTATTTTCGTTATTTTGTGACTTTTGAATTATTTAGGATTTTGATAATAGGTAATGTGCTAATTAAGATATTAGTCCTGAACCTAGAATTTCCCTAATCTACTTGTTAGTCATAGCCTAGATATTAGATTAGAAGTTTCCATTACATGACAAGGTTAGAAATGTCTAGATATTAGATATTTGTTAGGAATTAGATATTATCATTTGGGCCTTTAGCTTGAGGCTTAAATTGAACTAGCTAGAGGCCTCTAAACTTCATGAAACTTAACCCTAACCCTAGAATGAACCCTAGGCTGCCATCAAAGGATCCCCACCCCTATATAAACACATGTTTACATTTCCTTGCCTCTTTTTTTAAACCTACAAATCCTAGTTTAGTGTTCTTCCCCAATTTTAGCCTGTTTGCAAAGAACAAAAGTTCTATTACAAACTCAAAAAAAAGTACAGGAGTACAATTGATTTCTGGAGAAGTACACCTATAGGAATCTGATCAGAAGATGATCACTTTATCCCTTAGACGATGTGATATCGAAGACACGAGCCTTTGGAGAATGCAACAGCACTTTAGCAGGAGATTATGATCACTCTTGATGATTTTAGAATGATTTAAAACTCTATTTATAGAGTTCTGAAATAACGATTTAGTAGTTATTCTGGATTGCGTACGCTTCAGATTGCGTACCTCCTATTCACTTGTACAAACGGTTGTACTAACTGCTATGGATGCCTGGCATCGTTTGATTGAGATGCGCGTGGTCGTGGAAAGTATAGTAGGCATGTTCTACGAAGTTAGTGGCTTGCGTGCCACGTCACTCTGTCTGCAACACAATTTGAACACTTTGTACGTGCTTCATCAGGTTGCGCGAGGGCGCAATGCAACAACCTGTACGAGCGATTTGTACCAACTGCTGTAGATGCGTGGCATCATTTAATTGAGATACGTATAGTCGTGGCCAGTGTAATGGACACGCTCTGCAAAGTTGATGGCTTGCACGCCACGTCGCCCTGTTTTAAACTAAGAATTGATCAAGTGGTGCCACTTTGTCAGGCTGCGCATAGGTGCAACTTAACGACTAGTACCTTTTGACTAGTTCTTCTGTGTTGTGTTGATTAAACCTTGCGCCATTCAGTGACTTGCGCCAACCAGCTATCAACATTAGTTATATGCTGACAAAGTCTTCTCGAGCGCCGCATTGCGCGGGATTCGACGGGATTTTCCTTAATCTTCGTGTTGTCAGTTGTCAGGTAATAATGATATAGTTACAGCTTCTCGAAGAAGTGCGCCACGTTTCGCTCCGTGCACCCTGACTCCAGTGCAACCTGGCGATGGCGTAATCTGAAGCTGTACAACTTGATGATCCTGTGCAACTTGATTGGTTTGGCGCCATCAGATGATTGAAGACTTTAATGAGTGGTGCCTTTTAATTTTTAGGCTCTACAAGACCCCCTTCAAAGTTTTTGAAACTTGAAAATACATCAGAGTTTTGAAATACTTTAAATTATGCTAGTTTTGTTTGGATTGCGCCATTCAATGTTCAATCGAATCCACTTTTTTAGCATAAATTGTGCGATCAATTTCGATTTTTAGGCTATAAATAGCCATTCTCTTTGAACTTTTCATTCTTTACCAAAGTCGATATTTCTCAAAAATCCTACCTCATGTACTTCTTTTCGAGATCTTCAACGAGCATCAATGGCACCCAAGAGATCCGTCGCCGACAAAAAAAAAGGCATTGTCGAGTCTTCATCTCGTGTCCCATCCACGTGCGTGCCTCAGAACGATCCGCCTTCGTCACGACGAAAAATGGCCAACCCAACCATGGAAGGTGACTGTTTGACAATGAACCGAGCATCGACCAACCCTTTTTAGAGTTTTGGTTTGATTTGTACAACGTGCGCCTCCTCTTTTTAGAGTTAGGCACACTTTATAACTTGTGCCTCCCTTTTTAGGGTTTGGTTGCTGTCCACACAGTATTCGTTTTGTACGAACTGTGTTGTACTACTTTTTTAGATTTATGCTTTCTGATTCCGTGCAATCAGTTTGGCATAATCTTGAGATGTTGCGTCACACAAATGTTGTTCGGTAGAAATATCGTACAATACAGATGTGGCGTAACTCAAAATGTTGCACAACACAGACGTGGCGCAACACATAATATCGTGCAACACAAGTGTAGCACAACATACAATATTGCGCAACACAGATGTGGCGCACCCTGTGATGTTGTATACTCTGTTTCATTGAATCAGGCACTTTTTGAGGCTAACTTCTGTTTACTCTTCTTTATATAGTTGATCTCATAGAAGACCCAAAAGCTGAAATCTATGCTTCGGCCTTCAACGTGTCGGAGTTTCGGGAGGACTTATCCCACGTTCAATTTTCTCAATATGATCTTCCTGAGTCCCAAAGAGCTATGCTTGCGTCTCAGGATAATTCCACTTTATTATGCTTAATGAACGGCGAGCCTATGGAAAGTCTGGACAATATCGTCCATAAGAAACCAGCTTTCTTGTTTGGAGAGGCGATCAAGAAGACATCCCAGCCCAAAGCGAAGAAAGAAGACAGATTTTATCAGTGTAGGGATAGGATCATGTACCTTCCAGAAATGTAGAGACACTTGTCTTTGTCTCGATACGCATTTTCTAGTTATCCCTGCCGCATGGGATTGGACCGGACACTGATTCAACAGGCCAGGGTCGGAAGGATATGCTACAGATTGGGCCTACAGAACAAGGATTTGTTCTATAGTACTTCAGAGAGATACAACTCCCATCTGAGAGGTTTTCGACCAAGCTGTATACCTCCTGAAGATTCATCAATGTTGCTTTCCGTCCGAGTGCCTATTTTTGTGAACATGTTTGCGAAAGTTGAAGGAAGTTACCCCGATCAGACTATGCGCTTAATGGGCTTAGTGAATCCCGACATGAAGCGTTGTAATAGTGTAGTGGTTTGGCTTTGGATCACTTTAAGGATAAACTCCTTGAATTAGAACTCTATGATCCGATTTGGACTACTGCTCATGGCTTCCGTCCAAATGCTCACATGTTTCTGGCTCTGGTTGAAAGATATAATGAGAGGACCGATACCTTCATAACACCTCACGGAGAAATCGGCTTCGCTCTTCATGAAATGAAGTATCTTTCACATTTGCCAATGGGTAAAAATCCCTATGAAGAATATGTGCCAACGAATGAGGATTTGGATACTCTCTCTGCAGAGAACCCTAAAATGGTGGCTGTGTTCGAAGAACTGTTATGCCACTATCTGATTTGTTCCCTTTATTACAAAAGTGCTTCCAAAGGGACTTGCTACATTACCAAATGGCTGCCATATTTATTTTTTGAGCATCGTCATGAGAAAAAGATTGTTGAAAGTCAAGCCTGCAATCCTTTTTTCTTCAAACCGCTCGACCTCAGCGATGTAGAAAAATTGATAGAGAAAACTAAGCACCATGATAATATCTTGAATGTAGATTGGTAGCCCTTTACTGCTGGTAGTAAGATCGAAATTTATCTCAGACATGGTTATAGAACCATGTCTCAAGAAGTCCAACTGGTGGGTTTCCTCTCTTTATGGTTACGGCAGTTTATAATACCTGGAGCTAGTACCGTCGACCGATTCCATCGAGGTGTGCTATTTGTCGCAGTACGTCTGGTATTCGGCTACAAGATGGATCTTCTTTCGGCGATGACATGTCGCTTGAATGCAGGCTTGTGTTCTTTTGTTGACACCATGGTGTATGATAAAAGTTCTCGGGACGCCTTCCCTCGTACCGAAATGCCATACACGTATCTATTTGGGTGGTTGCTGTTACATTATCCTGATTTGATGGACCCTGACTTGGGTGCAGTCGGCGGTGACTTCATTAGGCGGTATTCCAACGCTCGATGGAACATCAATGCGCTGTCAGAATTCCGAAGAGCTTTAAACCGAGGGTTCGGATAGAGATTTCGATGTGTTTCTCCTCCTCCAGGATATGAGAATCTCCCTCCATAACTCATGGACCTAGAAGCAGCATCTCTCTGCCTGTCTTCGACTGAGTTCACGTGGCTGAAGACAATTCGGCCTTCCCATTTAGTTTATCGGTTTGAAGGCGAGTGCTTTCTAGAACCGTACTTACCATGATGGTTTGCTCGACAGTTTGGTTATAACCAGTTGCATGTAGGTAATGCCACCACCTGTTTACAGGCTAAGGGTTACCTAATAAATGGTACCAGAGCTTGAAGATATTATAATGCAAGAGGGACTAAGGCTATATTTTCAATGCCTCATGTCTCTCCTATGGGCCCGCGTATGTTATATACATATGCAAATTTTTATACTTCAGCCAATACCTTTACCGAAAACTTCAATATGGCTGACAGCTTTGCCAGTGGTAGACGTTCAAAAGCTGGAGTTCATACTACACGTTCCTTCAGAGATGAAGAGAATCACGAACCCGCTGATGAACCTCTGGAAGCCTCTCTTGTAGGTTTTTGTGATGAAGTCAACGAACCGTTGGATGTATCTTTGAAGATACGGAAGGAGAAGTCCCCAGCGAAAGGACTTGGAAGAAAAAGAAAGACTGGAGAATCATCAGCCCCTTCTCATCCTCCTGATCTTCCTTCTTCACCTATGGTTGTAGGAAAGAGAAAGAAGATTACACTGGTCATTGCAGAGCAGCCCACCACCAGGACCACGCGGTCCCAGACAAAACAGATGTATACTGGAGCATCCTCTGGAGGAGGAGAGGCAACTCCTTCAGTTCCAAGAAGCAGTCTAGTTGCCCAGGGAGAGATTATTAGAGAGCCCAATGTACCAGTTGACCTTGATGAGGTTGAAGAAGAACCTGAAACACGTCTGGTACGCAAGGACAAAAGGAGATTATTAGTGTCTCCAAAAGATCATCAAGAAATATTGCCTTTGCAAGATATACCACCTCTGCCAGGTAAATTTTAATATTCCTTTAATGTGATCTTGATTGAGTAAGATATTAACACTGATTTTTCTTTTTTTATCTGCAGCGGTTAGCACTCCAGCTTCGATCATTGCAGAAGGGGTGTCGGGGACCATAGTTACATAAATGACGATTCCCGGGACTGTGTTAGCTGCTGCAGGAATTATGATGTCATCTCCAACTCCAGGAATCCCAAAATCTACATCCCCCAAGAAGGAGTTGCCCTTCACAAAGTCCAATCCTGATGTCAATATTCCCCAAGCTCCTACTCACTCTCAAGAGGATCAAGAAATGATAGCGGTTCTTACGGACTGTGATTACGGTGATGCATTTGAAGATGATTCTACAAGCGCCGTTGACGGAGACCAGACTTCAGCGAAAATCCTGCCGAATCAAGTATTACCAATTGAAGAATGCCATACTATTGTTGAAGGTGAAGAGCATCTTGTTGTTGAAAAGGGGCTTTCAAGCCCAAAAACTGATGAACCTAAAAGCCAAGATAAAACTGAAGATCATGAAAACCAGACCATGGACCCTGAAGATGTTGGGATCAATGAAAATCTCAATACTGAAACTGTAGAGATTCAAACTCACGTTAATCAAGCTTTTGCGGTCAAGGATGCAGAAGTGATTGTCCCAACTGAACATGTAACGCCACAGTCCCAAAATACGTAGGACTAGGAACGTAGACATGCCAGCTGTATTCATACGAAGTATACTCTAATATATGGAAGTCTCGTATAAATACATAAGCTGTAAAATGTAGTAGAAACCATAACTAATCTCATCCACACAAAATAAATGAAATAAAGATGTCATATAATGAGAAAGAATTGTCTTAATACAATATGTTGGGCGGAGACAAATCCACTACCAACAAAATAAGGAAATAAAATACATGGAAAATAAAATGAGTGGTGAGCGAAGCGAAGACGATCCAAATGCAATCATCCTCGAAGAAGTAGCGAAGATCACGGCTAGAGCTAAAGCACCTGCGAAAGACAATAGCACATACCTGGCAAGACAACCAGGTCCTCAGAGGAACGTAACAAGACACATAATATCATGCCATATAAACTGAATAAATATTGCTCAAATAAATAAGTAAATCGAATTTATAACATGGTTCAATACGCACCTACTGAACGAGCATACCATCCCCCCAACCAAACAAGGACAGGAGATGGTAAACTAATTCACGACGACGTATCGTTCCATGCTAAGAATCCGATATGGTATCCGGACCCCAACAAGGTCCATTACCTTCTCATCGAAGTAGTAAGTCACACCTACAACCAAACAAGGACAAGATGTGACGAACTAATCCGCGACAAGTTATTGTTCCAAGCCACGGTCAGATACAAGTACCCAAACCAAAAGTACTCGTACCTAACAGATAGGGTAGCCTACCATTCTAAGTGAAATGTTATTAAGAACAATCCTTCCTACGCATGGGCCCTGGCTAAATAGGATCGGCATAGTCCCCTCTTGGGCACCAGAGGCCCCAGCAGGAAGAGCATGGGTCATTAACCCCGTATCTCCAGCGGAGAGTCCGGGTCACAAGAGAAGTGCATCGAAGCCCATACGCTAAGGAATTGTCCTCCCCGCCCAATGCCTACTGTGTTGTATCCACAACACAAACCACTATAACCGCTAAGTCAAACTAGCATGCAACCTCTATTAGCGGTTATTCCTATCGCACGACTTGTACGTACTGGTGGCCAGCCAATCACGCACTTCCGTGTTCTACATGCGACACACAACTTCGTGTAACCACGTGTCAAGGCCAATGAATGCAATATACAAGGTTGTCCCATAAATCTAGGTTTAATTTGTAAGAAAATAATACACAGCAAAAATATAATAAACAGTAAGTTCTAACAGTTATGCCATATATCATAGTTTATTTTGCATAAAGAAAATAATAAACATGCATGAAATATGAGCTAAAATAATTAAACAGCAAATGATAAGGTGTCTTGCCTGGTAGAGCGCCTGGTGTGCTGCGATAATCAATGTGGCACGAACTACGATGTCGGTGCAACAACTATATGCGGTGACCTCTGATGGTGGCACGGATGGTTCCATTGTGTCCAGAAGGGTCAAATTAGTTAGGATGGGCATAAGGTAGTACGGAATTGACGAGGAGATAGAAATAATGGAGTGAGCCATAAAGAAGAGGATAATAGAAGGAAACATAATATATTCTTTATAAAATATATGATAGTTGAAAACTATAGTCTATTAGTAAAATAAATCTTTGATAAAGTATATGCTTGAAAATAATAACATAGTTCTTAGACTATAACTATAAGTTTTGTCGAAATACTACTTCAGGCAGGGTAATCTATATTCTATATTTAGTCAAAAATATTTTTAATTACTTAATCGAGAAATATTTATAAAATATTTAAAACACAATTTACTAGTCAAGATATATATTTATATATGTATATATCTATATTTATAGGAAAATAGTGTTTAAAAAAATAGTTTAGGTAAAACATTTACCGTATCTAAAGAATATATGATCATATATTTTAGGTATAGAATCAAACTAGATTTAAAATTATTAAATATTGATGTTGGTAACCTAATATGGTAACGAATGTATCAAAGGGTATTAAACAAATTATAATAGCAGTAGTAAATAATAATAATAATAATAGATACTAAAGAGGAGAAGAAAACATTAATGAATAAAACTAAAAAAACACACACAAAAAGAAATCAATTGGAAACAAACAAAAAAATAATAATAATAAATACAACTATCAGTTGTAATAATAATAATAATAATAATAATAATAATAATAATAATAATAATAATAAAATCTACTAATAATACTACCTACTGGAACCTGATAGTAATAATATAATATTACGTATAATATTATCAGCTGCACTGGCAGCTCTCTTTCTTGGGTTCACATCAAAGAATGGAAAAAATTTCACATCCACAGAACTTTTTAAGAATAAAGGAAAGAGAAAAGTCAGAAAGGAAAGAGAAAACGTTAGAAAGGGGAAGACTGAGAGAGAGAGTGAGGGAACGAGAGACGGAGGAGTCGAGAGAGAGGGAGTGAGCGGCCGGGCGCTGAGAGAAGAAGGGGCGGTCGGAAGAGGGTTTGAAGGGGCGGTCTTGCGTAGGAGAAGGGAAGAGAGGACGGCGAAGAGTCGGTGGTTCGTGCGGCAGCTCGCCGGCGGGTAAGTGACGGAGAGGAGTGCGGGGGTTTCTCGGGAGTGGCGGACGACGGTGCTCGCCGTGGAAGGCTGGGCGAGCGTCGGCTCCAGCGCTGGTCGGCCGGAGCTTGGTCGACCGGAGAAGGGGAAACGGCTGTGGAAGGTGGCGGAGGCCGATCGGTGGCCGGACGGCGAGCGGAGGGTCGTGCTCAGAGCAGGGAGGAAGAGAGCGGTCGACGGGAGCGGACTCGGCCGGCGGAGCTCCGGCGAGTACGGCGGCGGATGGCAGAGGTAAGGGGTGGTGATGTTAAATTCCTTTTTCTTTTTCTTTTTGTGGTTTCGATGATGGGTTTTGGGCGGCGTCGTCGGTGGTGGCAAAAAATTTTCGGGGATGATGGTGGTGTTGGGGTCGCCGGCAATGGACGCCGGTGGCGGTGGTGGTTGTGGTGGGTCTGGGTTTGAGAGGTGGTTTGGTGGTGATGGTGGTTTGATTTGGGTGTGGTGGTGCTGGCCGGAGGATAGATGGCCGGGGTGGCGACGTTGGTTTGGGTGTGGTGGTGCTGGCCTTGGCCAGGGGTGGCGACGTTGGTTTATGAGGAGCGTCGGGGGAGGTCGGAGGCTGGTAGGCGGGGTTTGGTCGGGATAGGGTTAGGGTTTTGTTGGTGTCGGGGTGTGTCCGACACGGAAAGGATAATATAATTGTAAATAATGGAATAAGATTGTGGACTGGGAGGGAACACGGACACGATGCACGGATCTTTGGGTTGTGGAAATTGTGGAAGAATATTGTGGAAAATATTGAAGGAGTACCTGCCTATTTATAGGATGTGGGAATTCCCAATTGGATAGGAGTTAGGAATATTTAAAACCCAAAGTAGATAATTCTCTACTTAATTTAAAACAATAAAATCAAATCCAAATCGAATACAAATCAAATTTTAAATTAAATTCTCTTAGTTTAAAATCAATGGAATAAATCAAATTTCAATTATTTAACTATTTAAATAAATACATAAATTCAAATCAAGGTTTAAATTGTCATGAAAATTTCAAAATATGGTTTCCAAAAATACCATAATATTAATTTCAAAAATACACTATTTATTTAAAATAAACTAATAAATAATTATGAAAAATAAATGTTTGTACAATTAATATTTACATAGATATACTTTTCTAATAGGAAACATTTATTTTTTATTATAACTATATAAATGAAAGGCTTTTCATAATTAAAGTCATAAACTTGAAAAATAATAGCTAGAAATAATTTTTGTCTATATTACTTTGAAACTATAAAAATAATAAAAATATGTTTTTCAAAAATATGTACGCTCGCACATATTCGCATTCGACGAGCAACTACGAAAAATAAAATTTCGTGCGCGACGTACAATACGATTATGCGACGTTCAATACAAAATTTTAAATCATTACTAAATTTAATAAATAAAAAAATAGTAGAAATTTAGGGGTTTTACAGAACAAGCAAAATTAGGGGTCGAAAGTAGCCATTTTTTGTCAGGCGATTCTGACGCTGGGAGTAGTCAGGCAGCTATATCTGAAACGACCATGGCCAAACTCCGCTCTGATTTAGACATGTCACGTGAAACCCTACATATATTGCCAGGATCAGGTAAAATTTTAACTTTTGTTTATCTCAATTCCTGTAATTTATATGTGATAACTGTGCATCTTGATTACAGTGGGTCCTGTGGGGACACTTGCGAAAGCTGCATCGACCGCATTCAGCTTCAGCTTGACTATGGCTCCTCTGGATATGGGGACCCAAACTGGATAGGGGAGCTCTTCTATGATGCTAGTAATCGGATCCCCTGGTGTACAACCTCCAGTAACTTCAGAAGTAAGAATTCCAATAGAAGTGGTTACCCCGAGGATCTCAGCAATGAATAGAGTTGTAGTTGATATACTAACGCTTTTTTCTCTTCTCTAAAACCTCTAATTCAAATTGTCATGGAAAAAGACCAACATTTTGAATCAGTAAGGGGCCCTTCCTCCTTCATCATCGGAGCTATCCGCATAATTGGAGATCTGGATAGAGTCAATTATTTAGATCACATTTTGAATGAACTTGAAGAATCAATCAAGTCTTACAAAGATCTAACAAGAGAAAACATCCAGAAGCTTGTAGATACTGAGTGCGAGGTGATGGCACATGAAGCTGAAATACGGAGAGCAGAATTTGAAGCTTCCGTGGTAGCTTTCTCACGACGTTCTGCAGAGTTAGAAACTCGCATTGTCGAGACAACTTCTTCTGTTGAAAGTTATAAAACTGAAGCTGTAGAGAAGGAAAAAGAAGCTGCTGAATATCAAGTTCGTCTCCAAGAACTAGAAATTGAAATGGCTCGACTTCGAGAAGCAGTTAAAGCAGCTCGACGACGCGAAGAAGAAGTATTGGAGATGCATCAAATTGCTGCGAGCCAATTAGATGAGCTGAGAAGGCAACGGGATACCCTTTTTCAGACCGAGGGTGCAGAATTGGAATGTCGAGCAAAAATGCTGCAACCCTTTGATCCAGAGTCCAGGAGAGCTCTTGTAAGGCAAAGGGTACTTCACTCCAGGGTAGAGAGGGTGGAGAATTTGAAAAGATTAATCATTGATCTCAGCACTCTGCCTCCCCATTGAAGCAATCTACAGGATCTTTTATCTTCTTTGTCTTTCAAAATAATGTACCTTGATTTTTGACATTTTGGATATTATGGAAATAAAATAATGATCTTTTATGGTTCTATTACTTGTTATATTCCTATAGTAGATATAAGTAATAGATAAGGATAAGAAAATATGTTTAGAGGTACCGGACATGACATATCCTCTAAGAGAAAATGACAATATTAATTATATCTGTTCATAGGTAATGTGAACGTGGCAGAATATAACTCATAATATTGTCATTTCAAAATACGACTTTATCAGAGGTAATGTGGACGTAACAAGTCGCTGATACAGAATAGAATTCAGAGGTAATATGGACGTGAATCTATTGATATAGAAAATAGAATTCAGAGGTAATGTGGACGTGAACTCATTTTTTTTTCTATTGATGATCTTCAAATCGGTTAGGACTTAAAGATGGGATATCATGTCTAAGAAGACAAGATATCTATGATAGTACGGTTTTATCATAAAAAGATATCTTTTAAAAACAGTTGGATTTCAAAAGATGGAATTGATGATTTGGATAGACTCTATTGAGGATTTTGAGAGGAAAGGTATTCCTGATTATGGAAATATCAAAACCCTAGTTTATCCGCTTTAGGGAGGCTTTTGCTGACAAATATCGGTTTTGGGGAATTTTTGTCTCCAATATTGACTTGAACCAACTGATCTTCAGTAGGTGGCTCACGTTGCTCGAAGCGAAGCTCCTATTGAGTATCCATCCTTTGTGTCCAAGGATCAGATTCAGAAGCTTCGGCAAAGTCTTCATCATCTTCCGAGAACTTGGCAGTCACCATATTGGAAGATAGAGTCACACGATGGACGTACCCTACAATGGTGTCTGAATCCTATGAGATAGAATCATAAGAGTTAGATCGTTCTTCTTCTTCGAATTCGGAGGCTTCTAGAGTTGAAGTTGGTGAAGTATAACCTAATCCCAGCTTCGTTTTGTTATAGTATTGTTATGATTTTTCTTTCAGAGCAGGAATACAAATGGGAGTTTGCCTTCCTTTGCCGCCATTGAGACCAGCTTTAAAATCATAGCCCATCTTTTGAATGATATCTTTTGATTGCTGACTATAACGACGTAGTTGAAGTCTTCCATTATCTTGATTTTCTTCTTCACTATCGGGCATGATCTTCTGTTCCGTTCATTTACTAAAATGTATAGGAAGTTCATCTTTCTTCCTGGAAGGAACTAAGAAGAAGGAGTCCTGCATTGGCTTGAGCAATACTTTGTTTCGGGAAGCTTCAACTGCTCCTATGGCAAGTGGTTTGAAGTTATCTAACATTTTTAAATAAGATCGAATATAATAAAAGACATCAGTATACTATAAAGGAGATGCTACTTTATTGATTTGTACATCGTCATTTACAATATGATTTTTAGCCTTCACAGAAGGCTTAGTAAGGTTGATAACCATAGAAGGAGAAGGAGGAGGTTTGTTACGACGAAGGTCGATAACAAGAGGCTTAGAAGAGGTGAGCTCCCTTTGTTCCTTTTCCACAGCAGGAGGCTGTTTGTTATGAGAGAAAAGATGTATGGTTAATGTCTGCAAAGAAGAAGGACAAATGGCACATCCTTTGACGGGGATCACGAGAACATCTTTTGAAGTATGCTTCTGATCCTCCTCACTATCCATTGCCAATACAACTTTCATGAACTCCTTTTTGTACATCCGAGAGTCCGTAAAATATGCTTCAACCGCCCTAAAAGGATTTAGGTCGGCTACTTCTTTTTGAACTTCTCCATTGGCATCTATATATTTGAAGCATTGATGTAAAGTGGATGGTACAATGTTATGCTCATGCAGAAAGGGTCTTCCCAACAAAGCATTTAAGAGCCGTGATTATCGATCATGTAGAAAGTAACCTTCGTACGAAGATTGCCTATTTGAACTTCAGGCGAATCTTTTCTAAAGGTTCACTTCTCCTATAATTGAATCCTAGGATTGTCGTGATGGTTGTCGAAAGATTGTGTACAGGAATCTTTAATGCATCTAGTAGAGTCTTTGGCATGATGTTGAGCGCAGACCTAGGATCGATCAAGTACGATCAACTTTCATGGTATCAATATATCCCGTAAAGTAGAGAGGTCGATCATGACGATTATCTTATAACAGCATATCGTCTTGTGTAAAGGTGATGTTTGGCATCAGCTCCATCACACTATGACAATGAAGGCATGTTACAGGCTCTTTCTCTAGTTTCTTGAGAAGTGCCAAACAAGTATCAGCTTGTGTCAAAGCTTCACTAAACGTTTCTCGAGTCTCCCTCGAAAGACGGAGTAGCTCAAATATTGATAATCTTGTCGGAGTATTAGCCAGCTGAGCCAGTATATCAAAGTTATATGGCTTCTCAAGTCCTAAAGTTGGAGTTATCTTTAATACTTTGTCGAAACGAACATATTGTTTTCCTTTGTCTGCTGTTATTGGTTTAGGAAGAGTTGCCTCTATCTGGGGTGATGAAGCTGACGGAACATTGACAGCAGGAGAAGATGATGCTTGAGGAGCCTCTAGAGCTGGAGCAGGGTCTTCTTGACCTTCTGAGTAGTCTCTTAGGTAAGGTTTTCCAGACCTGGTACCAGTTAAGACTTCTTCCTCGGATACAGGCTCAAAGGACACCAAATTGCAGTTCTTTGCCTTTATCTTATTTCTGGAAGATTTCTTGCGACGGGAAGGAGAGCTTGTCCAGTAACACAAACCAACCCGAGATTGGTTATGAGAAAGACATAAAAAAAGAGGTACAGGAGACCCCTTTCCATGATTCAAACCAGAGGCCTCTTGTAGATCATAACCCATTTTTGTCATGAGTTCACGAGATTGTGGACTGTACAGATAGAAAGTTAGTTGATATTTAGCTTCTGATTTTGATAATATTATCTTATCAGTGGAAGAAGAAGTAGGATTATCTGCTGCTGGGATGAAGGTAGCAGTTAGAGGTGGAAGACAAGGCTCACCAAATTAAATCATGTGACATAATTTATTTTTAGTGGCCTTTTTGGATTTGGTGGAAGAATATGGTGTTTCAAAGTTCGCCACTAAATCTGGAAATATCTATATGATCTCTCATTTATCAGTAGACAGAGGAACACGACCATCTGTCCGTGCTGGTAGAAAATTGACAATCTCCAGAGTAGTTCTTTGAATGGGGACAACGTCGTCTTGCACAAGTTAAGCTAGAAAATCTCCAAACTGTATGGAGACGACATTAGCCGTTACAGTTTTCTTGTCTTGCTGGATAGTGATTGCACCAGAATTGACCATCTCCTGAATATTTTCCTTGAGCACATAGCACGCTCGAGTTGGATGTCCAATAAACCTGTGGTAAACACAATATTTAGGATGGTCAGTCTTACCAACTTCATCTGGCCATTTAGGTTCTGGCAGTTAGAGTTTGTTGTTCTTGATGAGGCAATCAAAGATACTTATGATGTCATCTTCATTGAAAGAGTATTTTTCTTTTGGACGAGGTGCCCGTTGTGGTGGTGCTGAAGAGGTAGATGTTGACTGATTTACATTGATGGCCAGGACTTCTTTGCCTTTAAGGTTAATGGCCAAAGTCTCCTTGCTCTTGTAATTGTTTTGATGGCCATTATTATTTGGTGTAGCACGTTCCTCTTTGTCAAGATTAGGCATTTGAATACCTAATTGCTTGAATTTGTCAGCACTTTCTTCTGTGACTTTGGAATTCATTATAAAAGAAGGCCAATCCTGGAACTGTATTGATCTTGTCTATATGCTGATTATAGGCAACAAGTTTGATTTGCAAGTGTCTATAGTTAAAGCATTTGGAGTTCCGAGAGGCATTTTGAGTACTTCACGGCGGAACCGTTCAATGAAATGTTCAGTCGTTTCATTATGCCATTGTTTGATTTTGATAAGATCAGACATAGTCATGTCGTTCGTTATCTCATAAAATCGTTCCAAGAACATTTGTTTGAAGCCAGCGAACGAGGTTATGCACCCATCTGGTAAACAACGATACCAGTCATATGTTGTACCAGCTAAACAGCCAATAAATACTTTGGTAAGAAGAGCATCATTCGGCTGGAGTTTGTCAGTCATTACTTCAAAGTGGTTGAGTTATTGACTTGGAGACGTGCTGCCATCAAACAGCATAACAGTAGGGGGTTTATATTTAAGACGAAATTGGACCTCTTTCTATTTTATGGGATAGGGCTGTTTGGTCCCAAGCTTCTGCAGGTCATCCTTCTGTTTAAAAGCTTCAAATTGAGTACGTAAAAGTTTTACGGCTTCATTGGTATCTCCTGTTGATTACGGAGTAGTAGATTGATTCAATGTGTTAGGAGGGGTACTATATGATAAGTACCACCCCCTGTACCAGATTGACTTGGAATAGCCTGTGTAGGAATAGAAGTAGCGTGAGGAGATTGTACCCCCAGATCAAAATTGGTGGGGACTGATGTCGTCACAGGTTCTTGAGTCGGAATTAGATTCGCGACTGGTGGAACTATACGTTGTGCCATAATCACAGTATGCATGCCTGCCATCATCTCAGCCATGTTCTTCAAACTAGCCTCCAAAGCAGCAATTCTTTGCTCTTGACGGGAAGAAGTGGAGGTATATTGATCTTCTATGATGGCATAAGCAGTCACTTCTCTAGCCTTTGAAGACGAGCTAGTGGAAAGCATGGTCATTTCAGAACTTTCACTGTCAGCGTCAAAGTCACATGAAGAACTATCTCCAGAATAAGTGATAGGGATATCTTTTTGACTGAATGAATCTTGGTTTGAATCAAGAAAATTCCTTTGACCGATTGTGTCTCAGCTTTTTGATCTGGTATATTGGTATACTCCTTCACCGGATTCATGAATCTGATCTATGTATTGCTGACTAGGATTGCGGGTTGTATTACGTCTTAGACGTTTTCTACCCCAGTGCTTTGAGATGTCATGTTGACGGAAGCATAGAGAAGTTCATCTTCATCTACTAGGATTGGTTCGGGAGTGTGAACATAATTCAAACGGTCAAAGACGGACCGCTTGGCTGACTGACAGCAGCATTTGATGACAACTTCATGATGGTGGTTGCAATAATATTCTTGTTGTTGGACCACCGCTGGACGGGATAGATTTACAACCTTTTGCTTCTGTATTAAGAGTTCACGGAGGTCGCTAACAGGACGGGAAGAAGTTGCAGGAATGTAGTCCTTGATGATATTTGGGACATGGTTCCTATTCCTGATATGTCCTGTACCTTGAGTGTACAAGGACGTGCTAAGCTAGTTAGCATAAGTCACAGGATCTTTCACCTCAGAATTCTTCCTCTGGTGTAAGTTAGCAACTGGTGCGGGTTGCGCTTGAGGAATCTTGTGATTTCCCAAGGTTGAGCCTAATTGGCACCTGTTGATATAGGTGCACAAGTCTGACAGGGGAGCTGCTTGTGTATCTACTTGAGATACTAGTAGTTTGCCTCGTAGGGATCTTGAAATGCATAAGCTTGGTAGATCATGCCCTGATCTCTTTGGAGTAGGCATAATGCCCTTTTGCATGGAAGGTTTGTTCAGAATGGAACTCATCTTCCTGATAGAGATTTGGATGTCTCTATTAAGGAAAGTAGTACTTTCCACCCAGTCAATGACTCAAGCAGAATGAGGAAAAGTTAAAGAACCTTTTCCATGATTTGGTGATTTTGCCCTAAGCTTTTGATTTGGTGGAAAAGAGTGCTTCTCCTTACATCGCGCTAGTGCATAAGTTCGTGCGGGTTGCGCCAAGGCATAAACCTGCGCAAGTTACGCCGAAGAAGAAAAGGCCAAAGGGTGCTTACCCTAATTTTGGACAACAGTGTATCGAGACAGAGTCTCCTTTGATTTCAGAATCGGAGAAGTAGAGGGATTTGCCAAAAGGCTATTTTTCTTAGGTTGTGCCGAAACATTAATGGGTGCGAGTTGTACAGAAGTAGGAATAGGCACAGGTTGTGCCAGGGAAGAGAGAGCTGAAGGACGTTTTTTTTTGTTTTAGATAGTCGTGTGTCGAGACAAAGTTTCCTTCAATTTTAGAATCGAAGAATTAGAGGGATTAGCTAAAAGGCTATTTTCCTTAGGTTGCGCCGAAACATTGATGGGCGCAAGTTGCGTAGAGGCAGGAGATTGCGCCGCCGAGGACTTAGGAGTCCAAACAGAGCGAGTCTTGCTCTTAACAGCGGCAAAAGTACATTTGGCACCCCCAGCATTAATCATAGTCTCGTTGGCTGTCTGGTCGACTTTAACGACCAGAGTCTTATGCGTCTTGCCGATTGACGCAATATCACATTGAGTTGTCACTTTCTCGTCGGAGGAGAAAGTCGTCCCCAGCAGAGTCGCTATTTTATTTGCAAAGAACAAAAATTTTATTACAAACTAAGAAAAAAAGAGTACATGAGTGGTTGCCATGAAATATAAAAGAACAGAACAATTATCGGAGGACCGGACTTTTACTTCACGTTACAAACTCGCTTGTACAAAGAAAGCCTAGGGACGAAAACCTAGGTACAGCAGTCTAAGTATAATTGTTTATTTTAGATTCTGGGGGGTGACGATAGAGGCTCGGGAAGGCGACGGCAGCCCTGCCTTACTCTTTGGACGATCGGTATGCAGCCTTTGCTCCTTGTAAAAAGATGGTTGGCGTTGATGAAGAAATGCTCTTCTTGCTCCTCTGTTGCTCTTCTGGCTTCTCTCTCCCTCTGTGTATTTTCTCTCTGACTCTTGGGGAGTCTCTCTGTATATGCGTATTTTTCTCTGATCTTGTATATCTCTTACAAGGGCATGGCACCTTGCTATTTATAATAGTGGGATGTGATCATTAGGGTTGCCAATGATTAGCTCTTGGAGATGGCGGCGGCCTGGGGATTGGTCAATCCAGGTCGTTCGTTTCTGATTGTGACGAATCCGAGCCCTTAGGTGTAGATTACACCAAATCCCATTAGCAATTAATGCCGATTGAAATAAATCTTCCTTATAATGATCTTCTGATATCTGCGAATAAATTATAACTATTCTTCTGCCACGTGTCCCAGATTATTGGGATTTGACCCAATCTTTAATGGCAGCAAATCTGAGAAATTAATCGGTTTAGGACACGTGTCCTAGGAGCTGCTGGGGGATCTGGACTGCATAACGAGTGAGCCGCATATGAATTTGAGCCGCATATGGTTAAGCCCACGTGTCAGGGCTGCCTGGGCAGTGGCCCTCACTTGAGCCCTCGAACCACAGGGGAGTAATCCTTGTGGGCCGCATAGATACATATCCGCCTGAGCCGTATGGACATGATCCTCTTAGACCGCATGAGAAGTCCTCGCTCGAGCCGCATGAGGCTTTCTTGGCCTGAGCCGCATAGGACAGATTTACTCTGAACCGCATAAGAAGTTCTTTGCTCGAGCCGCATGAGGCTTTCTTGGCCTGAGCCGTATAGGACAGATTCACTCTGAACCGCATGAGAAGTTCTTTGCTCGAGCCGCATGAGGCTTTCTTAACCTGAGCCGCATAGGATTCATTCTGAATCGCATGAGAAGTGAGCCACATACGAACGCCCACGTGGCAAGGCCACGTGGCATTTTGATGGCTCTCGGGGGATTTGTGTCAGAGATCTCTTTTCTCTTCCCTAGAGATTCATCATTATGACCGAGTCATAATTACCTGCTTTTGTGTCAGGGCTGTCAACTTTTCAGAGGGGTCAGCCGTCAAAGCAATTAATGCCGCATGGGTCGGAGAGGAGCACTGTCAGGCCACGTGTCTTCTGAGCCGCATGGAATGCCTCGGGCCGTATAGCTCCTTATGCCGCATGACTCCCTGAGCCGCATGAGTTTTCTGAGCCGCATGGATCTTTCCTGGCCGCATGAGTCATTTTCTTTAGTATTTTCCATGCTTCTACAAGACCCCCTTCAAAGTTTTCAATTTGTAAAATTGAAATACTTTGAATAAGAAGCATGGCTGTGTTCTTCTAGCCGTATATAAAATCCTGACCGCATGGAAAGTTCTGCCATAGGGGCATCTCAGCCGCATGGATGGCCCAGCCGCATAGAAATTTCTGCCTCCTGATCATCTGAGTCGCATAGTTGCTATCAGCCGCATGGCCATTTGAACCGCATAAGCTCTTTGCCACATCATTATGCCATGCATGTGGATCTTTTTGGGGACATGATCCCAAGAGCTCAGTCTTTAAATGGCTGGTTTGGCTCGATAACCGAAGAGTTGATCGTGTTTGTACGAGGCGTCGGTCCACAGTTCTCTGTCTATAAATAGAAGGGCATTTGGACGGTCTTCTTCTTATACTATTCTTGACTCAGATTCTTGTCGTATTTTCTTCCTCTGATCATCAGACAACAATGGCACCCAGGGCTTCTAAGGCTGTGAAGAAGGCTGTGGCGAGGAGTAAGAAGTTAGCTTTGCCCTCGACTGTCGTGCCCCCCGTTCGTCTTGACGTTCATATTGCCATCGAAGGTAAGGATTAGGTAGTCGATTTGAAACCCTAGCAGAGCCTGCTTACATGCTTCATATACACGACTTTGACGTGAACTTCTCAAACTACATGGTCCGCATACACGTCCCATAACTGAGCCGCATGAGGATATACCCCATGTCTGAGCCGCATGAGACTTGTCTAGAACGAGCCGCATGAACATTTTTGACTGTTTTCATTTTCTTCGTCTTTGGTTCTCGCAGTATCTCCACCGAATGTTGAGACTGCGGCGTCAGAGGAGCCGCAACCTCTTGCCATCAGCCAGGGATCTCCCTCTGTTAAGGAGGAAGTGAAGAAAGAAGAACCTGCGCCTGAGGAGAACGGCAGCCCTCCAAATATCGAGACTGTTGAGGGTGGCAGCGCTGGGAACCCTGTTTCTCCTATTCTGGATGAGGACGCTCTTCACTTGCATCCTTCATATGTGAGATGGTTGAGGGAATGGTATATGCGCTCATGTAACTAGGATGTAGGGGCTTCTCGTGGATGTCTGTCTGTAGTCTTTTATTTTGTTTCGCCTTTCTTCTTGCCTTCATGAAGAACCCTTTTGACTTGCTTGCAATCGTGTGGATGTAACCGATTTCTGAATGGAATATATATTTGCTTCACTCTTTTGCTTTGTAATAATCCTGTTATTGGGACATTTTGCGTGGACCCATTGTCCCTAACGTACCCTGGTTTTGGATACGGACAACAAGTTTAAAAGAAAGGAACCAATCATACTGACTCAGAGGTACTGAGGACATGGTGAGCATGAGGGTTTCTTTGACGGAGGGGTACATAGAACGACTCAGAGGTAGGAGAACGTGGAAGTTCTATACGAGGGGGCGGTTTGTTTTTGGTGGAAGTAAAAACGACTCAGAGGTAATGAGGACATGGCCGTTTCGAAAATTTGTGGATCGATTACCCTTTTTTGTGCACTGGGAGTGCGGGTATTAGATCATGAGGGAGTATATCCTTCAAGAAGAAAGTTCAGAGGTATGATCATACATGACTTGCTACCTAGAAGAGTGACCGAAATGTGAGTTCAGAGGTACCAGCGGGTACATGACTCGAGAATCTGGAGAATGGTGAGCGTGAGTTCAGCGGTACCAGTGGATACATGACTCGAAAATCTGACAAACAATGAGGGTGAGTTCAATGGTATCAGCGGATACATGACTCAAAAATCTAGAAATTTATGGGGTGAGTTCAGTGGTACCAGCGGGTACGTGACTCAATAATCTGGGATGTTGTTTAGATATAATATTTCTTCAGGAACTTGCCGTTGACGGGCAACATAAGTAAGTCTCCATTTTGCTTAGCGAGGCGGTAAGCACCGTTGGAGAATACTGTCTCTATGATAAATGGGCCTTCCCATTTTGGCTGGAACTTGCCGGCGGTCTTATGAATCATGACCATTGGCCTCCGGACTGCCAGAATAAGATCGCCCACTTGGAATATTCTGATTTTGACCTTCTTATTGAAGGCTCCTGAGATACGTGCTTGGTACAGCTCGATCCTTTGCTGAGCTAGGAGGCACTTTTCATCTAAGGCCTCTAACTCTTGCAGTCGACGTCGGTAGTTGTCATCCGTCGTTAATTGATAAGTGAGGGCGACGCAGAGTGAGGGTATTTGAGTCTCTAATGGGAGAACTGCCTCACTCCCATACACTAGGGAGAATGGCGTATTCCCAGTGGCTGTTCGAACTGTGGTGCGATAAGCCCATAAGCATTCGTCGAGTTTCTCGTTCCAGTCGTGTTTGTTGGAGGAGACAAACTTCTTGAGGAGTTTGATGATTGTTTTGTTGAACGCCTCTGCTAACCCGTTTGCTGCCGGGTTGTACGGCGTCGAAGCGATATTCTGAATACGGTGTTTATCGCAAAACCGATAGAATGCGTGGCTTGCAAACTGCGGACCATTATCATGGATGATCCTTCAGGGCAGTCCAAAGCGGTAGATGACGTGATGCTTAAGGAAGCTGATCATGTTTGGAGTCTTGACTTCTGCGAGTGGGACAGCTTCCGCCCATTTGGAGAAGTAATCAGTGATCGCAAGTATGAAGCGATGTCCTCTGGAGGAAGGTGGGGTGATTGGACCAATGATATCCATTCCCCATGCTTCGAATGGCCAGGACGCCACTGTCGGATGTAGAAATTCGGATGGTTGGTGAATGAAGTCCGCGTGGACTTGGCAGGCTTTGTATTTTCTAGCATAATCTATCGCATCTGCCACCATCGTAGGCCAATAGTAGCCCATTTGTCGAAGATGGTCTTGCAATTTTGGGCCGGGCTGATGGGCCCCGCAGACACCGTCGTGAGCTTCTCGTACGGCTTCTTTGGCTTCTGCATTTGACAGACACCGAAGCAGTAATTCGTCGTAGGAGCGGTGATACAGCATTTTTGTCTCTGTATCGTAGAAGAATCTGAGAGAACGTCGTCTGATGGAAGTGGCTTCCTTTGGGTTCTTGGGCAGGATGTCGTAGACGACGAAGTCGATGAAGGGTTGTCTCCAATCCGGGGCCTCATCGATCGTCTGGGCGGAATAACTCGTCACGGATTGTATATTGTTCTTGGGACAGACTAGTTCGTGGCCTATCACATCCACTGATTGGCGATCATAATTTGGGACTGCAAGGGAAGCGGCAAGACCCGCTAGGGCATCGGCTTCAATATTTCGGAGTCTGGGGACGTGCTCAATGAAGAACCCCTCGAATGACGAGATGATATCGATCGCTATTTGGTGATAAGGGATCATGTCTTCGTGGCAGACTTCGTACGAGCCCCGGATCTGATTGACGATTAGTTGGAAATCGCCGTATGCTTCAAGGTATTCTACCCCCAGCTCTCTTACAAGTTGGAGGCCAATGACCAGAGCGTTGTACTCGGCCACATTGTTAGAGCAGGGCTCGGTGAAGGAATAAGCACGGTTAATCACCAATCCGGAGGGGGAGATCAGCACTACCCCGACTCCGACGACTATATTGCCTTTAGGTACGGTCCTTGAAGCACCGTCAAAGAACATTCGCCATATAGCCTCGTGAGAGGTTGCATCGAGTCAGCGACCTCGTCTGGGATCTCTTCATATATTCTGGAGGACTCCGAGCCTGGGTGGGCTGCTAAAAAGTCCGCCAGGGCTTGACCTTTGACTGCCTTTTGTGGGACAAAGATCATATGATAAGGGGACAGCAATATTGCCCATGTAGCGAGTCGAGAGCTGAGTGCCCCTGGTTTAGTCATAAGGACTCTGAGGGGGTTGACTCGTGAGATCACATGTATCGTTTGTCCGGTAACATATTGCCGTGTTTTCTGAATGGCGAACACCAGGGCGAGGCATTCCTTCTCCACAGCGGTGTATCGGTGTTCTGGCCCAATCATCATTCGACTGAGGTAATATATGGCCTGTTCATGGCCTGCGTCGTTGTTCTGTGCCAGCAGAGCCCCAAAGGAGTGTTCCATTGCTCGTACATAGAGCAGGAATGGTTTTCCAGGAACCGGGGCCACCAAAACTGGGGGATTTGACAAATATTCTTTGATGCTGTCGAAAGCACGCTGGCATTCCTCGTCCCATACGAATGAGACTCCTTTCTTCATGAGGTGCGTGAACGGTCGACATCACCTGGAGAGGTTGGAAATGAACCTTCTGATGTAAGCTAGCCTCCCTTGGAGGCCTCTGAGTTCGCGGAGATTTCTCGGGGGACCCATCTCCGTGATTGCTTTCGTCTTCTCAGGGTCCACATGGATACCCTGTGCAGTGATGATGAAGCCCAAGAACTTCCCGCTGGATACGCCCAAAAAGGACTTCGTAGGGTTCATTTTCAAATTGTGCGCTCGCATTAGGTCGAATACCGTCCTTAGATCCTGTAGATGGTCTCCTTTGCAGCGGCTCTTAACGGCTATATCGTCAATATAGCACTCCACTGTCTTGCGTAAGTGGTCTCTGAAGATGATACTCATGGCTCTTTGATATGTGGCACCGACATTCTTCAAACCGAAAGGCATGACTGTGTAGCAGTACGTGCCAATTGGTGTTCGAAATGATGTATGCTTTTCGTCATCAGGAGACATTTTGATTTGGTTGTACCCCGAGAAGCCATCCATGAAAGACATACGTTCGAAGTCGCAGGTATTATCGATCATGATGTCTGTGATAGGAAGGGGGAATTCATCTTTGGGGCACGCCTCGTTCAGGTTGCGGAAGTCGATGCAGATTCGAATCTTCCCATTCTTCTTGAGGATGGGTACTATATTGGCGACCCAATCGGGATGTTGCTCCTCACGAATGAAGCCGCTGGCTATCAGTTTGTTGACTTCGGCTTCGATCGCGTCCATGATGCCTGGACAGAAGCGTCGCTGTTGTTGCTTGACTGGCTTCGCATCTGGTCGAATGTTGAGTTTGTGAAGAGCGATGTCGGGATTTAACCCTGGCATGTCATCATAGCTCCAGGCGAACACATCAATGTACTCTCTGACAAGTTCTAGCAGCGACTCCCGTTCTTCGTCTGTTAGGCTTTTACTGATGAAAATCGATTTTGGAGAAGATTCGCTGCCGAGGTCAACTTGTATAACCTCATCTTCAGTAGGAGGTTCTCTCAATTCGAACTGCTTTTCCCATTATGCATCCAATTGCTCGGCCCACGGCTCTAGCTCGAGGATCACGGGGATGTCTTCGTCTTCCTCGTAAGTGTCGGCGAATGCCATATTGACTGACATGACTTGTCTGAACACATCTCCGATGCTGGTATCCGAGTCAGAAGTTAGCGACCCAGTTGAATGTGACTGCCAGTCACATTCTTCATCTAAACTTTCAGGGGTCGTAGTAGGCGTTACATACCCTAACCCGCATCGAGTTTCGTCATAGTAGTTCCGTGGTTTGCCCGCCGGGACTGGCGGCTTCAAAGGTAATCGTCGCCCAGTGCCGTAGTTCAATGCTGGCGTCGTCTCCAGATCATACCCCTATTTCTACATAAGATATTTGGATTGAGGGCTATAGAGATACAGAGGCAGTCTTCCGGCATCTGACCCGAGGTCGGCTTCTTCTATGGTGAGGGGATGCGGGTTGTTCGTCTGGTCGAAGATGATCGGATGATCTCCTCCCTTGATTATTCGGTAAACGTCTTCTACTGGAGTAAGCCGGATCGCGGTGTACACATTTGTCACATGTGTGTGTAGGTGAGTGCCTATACCGTGTTCCATAGCATACATTGTACATAGCTTATTGAGCTCGGTGTAGTTCAAAGATAACCCTTTATTGATGAAGTAAGGTATCTTTTCTAGGGGGATTACATCATCAACGGAGGGGACATCAGTGTGGGCAGCCACATACTTGGCTAGCTCCGGTTCCTCTTCGGCTACCCCCTGTGTGAACGAAGACTGAGAGGATGACCTGGGAAGCTTGATTGTCAGTGGTTCGGTTGATGGAGCAGAGCGTGGAGTTGTTAGCAGACTAGCGACCCCCAGTTTGGCATTTGATGTGGGGCGAGGAGTGGCTGGTTTGCTAGAAGTGTCAGACCTTGCATCGGGGTGACGACCCTTCTTGGGAAGGCGTATCGTCAGTGGCCTATCGGAGGGATTGAGCTTCTCCGTTTGACTGACTCTCGGCAGTCTGATTGTCAGTGGCCCCGTTGTGGGTCTCGGTACTTGGCCGGACCTTGGCAGCCGGATTATCATCTGCTCCTCCTGCGCTGAGAGGCTGATTGCGTCCTTCCGCAGAGTGGCGGTAAGGGGTGCGGACTTGCCCGGTTTGCGAGCTTGGAGGTGGATCGTCAGGGGTCCTTCTGATCCCGTGGCCGTTTCGGTACTAGCTTGTTCATTTCCTTCATCAAGGTGCCTTTTTGACTTTTCGTATAGGCAAGAGTCTGAGTAGTTGGATTCAACCCCTTTGAAAGGATCGATATCAGCAAATTCTGTCTTCACGAAGCCGTATTTGTCGACATATTTGAAGCATTGGTGCAGCGTGGAAGGCACGATCATGTAATCGTGTATCCATGGGCGCCCCAAAAGGATGTTATAAGAAGTGTCTGCATCTATGACGTAGCAGGTGACTTCGGATTGGAGGTCGCCAATTTGACATTTCAGACGGATCTTTCCAATAGGGTAGCTCCTGCCCGAATTAAAACCGCTGATGGTGGTGCTTGTAGGTGTCAGGCGATGCATTGGGATACGGAGATGATGTAGAAGGCCCTTCGGGATGATACTTATGGAAGAGCCAGGATCTATGTACATCCGATCCACCTTCACGTCGCCGATGTACCCCGTGTAGTATAGCGGGCGATCGTGTAGGTTGGTCTTGATGAGCATGTCCTGCGGAGTGAAGACGATATTGGGTATCGCTCCCGTACAGGCACTCTCTTGGAGCTCCACGGGTGAGTCCTCCCCGGTGAGGTTGGATTGAGCCAGATAGACATCGACATTTTGGAGTGCTTCGCTTAATGCAATACGAACGTCCTTGGAGAGCCTTAGGAGTTCGTATAGTGACAACTTGGCCGGTGTGTTAGCCAATTGTGCTAAGATGTCAAAGTTGTAGGGCCTCTCTGGCCCTTGGGCTGCTTCTTTTCGGAGAGATTTGTCGAAGCGAGTCTCCTTCGGCCTAGGCTTGTCGGTCGTCGAAGGCTGAGCCGGTCCCGGAGCATCAGTTGTAGTAGATTGATGATTTTCAGCTGGATTGTCATCCACAGGTTGGGATTGTGCTCCGAACCGCGTGACGACGGCTGTAGCTTCCTCGTTGTCTGCCGAGATTGTGTGGCAGGTCCTGACTTTTTCACTTTTCTTTTTGTCAGTGGTAGATGGTGTGGGCCGAGTCACTTCCGATACCAAGTCTGGATGGATCCACATGACCTCCCCTTGTGATATGGTGAGGGGTACTAGACCGGCAGCCTGATCTCGGGGAAGTGGAAGATTGGTAATCTCCATTGTCGCCAGAGGGACGGGGATCACCCCGTCTTGAGTCTCCGTTGGAGGGAAGCTGCCGAATTGTACGGACACCATATTGGCCGCCACGGTTACCTCTTCGAAATCGATGGCCAGAGCGTTCGAATCGATGAGGTTCTGGATGTACCGTTTCAGCTGGTAGCAATCGTGTGTAGCATGATGAACATAGCGATGATAATGGCAGTATTTCGGATTCTCCATCTCTGCCGGTCGCGGCTCCCGTCTTGGTGGAGGAAGCTGAATTCTGTCCCCTTGTATGAGCATGTCCAAGATGGGCTTGACGTGACTGTCTTCGAAGGAGTAATCGACTTGAGGCCATTGTTTGTCTACGGGCTTCGGCTCAGGTTTTTGTGTTGTATCGGCCACCATGGCCTGCTTTCCCTTGCTGTCCCGATTGTTGGAGGGGTTACCCCCATTATCGTTGTTGGGACGCTTGCCCTTGTTTTCTCCTTCCGAGATGTGCAATCCCAGTTGGCGAGCCTTCTTCAGTCGTTCTTCGGCGCTTGTGGCGCTGATGATGAATGCCTTCCAATCTTTGAATTGACTTTCGCCCATCCAGAGACTGATCGTTGGGAGCAGTCTTTTTTGACAAATTTCAATTAAAGATGAATCTGGATTTCCGGAGGGTAGCTTCATGGCGGTCTGGCGGAACCGCTCGATGTAGTTCCTTGTCAACTCCTTCTCCCCTTGGATGACGTCCATAAGAGTGGACATAGTGACGTCCTGTCCTACTTCGTAGAATCGTTCCAGGAATAGGCGCTTGAAGCCGGTGAAGGAGTGGATGCAGTTGTCCGGCAGATTGCGGTACCAATCGAAGGCGACTCCTTCCAACGCCCCAATGAATAACCGTGTGAGGATAGCGTCATCATGGGGCAGATGGTCGGTGGTGACCTCGAAGTAAGTGATGTACCGACTTGCTGAGGTTTTGTCATCATACGGGTTGATATTGAACGGCTTATATCTTGGTGGGAATAGAACATCTCTCCATTCAGCAGGGTATTGTTGCCGTATTTCGAGATCTTGAGCGTTTTCTCTGGCATGGAACATGGCTCGGAGCTCCTGGACCTCTCTCCTTACTTCTTGGGTCTCATCTATCGCGGTAGGGGCTGTTATTTCGGGAGGATTATTGCCCGGGTTTGGTGCCGCTGAGTTTGAATCCACATTGACCGCGGGGCCCGTGCTTGTTTAACCAGGCGTTCCTCCTTGTAGAGTTGGCAGGGCCACTTTAATCTCGTCTACAGACTTGACCAAAGCAAGTAATATGGCTTTGAGATTGTCGATGCGCTGGCGATCATTGGAACCACCTTGATTGCTGTCCGTCATAAAAATCGTCCTTACATGAGGAGTGATGGAAGGAACGGTAGAGGATGTACCCTCCGAGTCGTACCCATGCACCGAGAAGTCATCGGGATAGGTGGGAATGTTCTCTTCGGGCTCGGACTCGGAGGGAACGGTATCCCCAGCTTCAGAGCTTGCTTCGTCTAGAGAGTTACGGATGTCCTCGGGGACATCAGCGTCTGTTGTACCCGATGGGAGAGTTGTTTGTTCGGGCTCGGCTCCTTGAAACATTTGATTGTTGCGGATGTTCGGAGGAGTGCTACCCCCAGTTCCCACAACCTCCAGCGATGTGGATGATGAATTTCCCATCGCGGCAGATTTCGTCTTTGAACGGGTGTGTTGGAATACTCCGGTGGAGGACAGCCGCTTAGACGACCGTTTCTTAGCTGTAGTGGTTGATATCTTGGGACTGGAGATGCTTGTCTTTTTCCCTCTCCCTTCGGCGGGGACCTTCTGAGCGGAATTGCGGGAGACAACAGGAGGTGCTTCATCTTCTGAGCTTGGATGCTGTAGTCTTTGGAAGACGGACGGCCGGTCTTCCATTGCTGCCGTATTGTTGTAACAGCAGTTGACGATGATTTGGGTACAGTGATGTCCAAGCGAGGACTCTTTGCACGCCGAGGCTCCTTCTCTTTCCTTGCGCTTGTGGAGGATCGCCTCACGCAGGTCAGAGGAACCACTTTGTCCTTTTGCCACCGGGGGTTGGACTCGAGCGGTTCTATACAACTTCCCATCAGAGGCCCGTGTGATAATCAACGGGATGCCCCGATAGTTAGAGGTTGGGACAGCTGCCCGCGCTGCCCTAGACTTCCTCCTTTTAGCACTTGCGGGTGCATAATAGGAGGAGTCCAAGTTGAACACCACAGAGTCTGGCTTATCATCCAGAGAACCATCAGAATCAGGACCGCATGAGAGACGGTCAAAGACTGATCGAGAGAAGCGTGGAACGGTCGCTATACGGCTAGAATTAGGTGCCGTACAGGTTGTCTGCATGCGGTTGTCTTCTGCCGTTGGATGAGTTGTTTTTATGCGGCTAGGAGTCACGACCGTGCAGGCTGGCCGCATGCGGCTGGCAATTATGGTCGCATGGATTTTCTGCAAGCGATTGACTTTCTTAGCCGCATGAGTTTCGTCCATGTGGTTGGCTACTGTAGCCGCATAAGCTATACGGCTGACAGATGTGGCCGCATGAGTTTTTTCCATGCGGCTGGCGGATGTAGCCGCATGAGCTTTCTTCCTGCGGCTAATACCCTTATGCGGCTCGGATCTCATAGAGTTCCTCTTTGCCCCTGCAAGTCCAACATCATAGTGTTTTCTTCTGTCGAACTTGGGGACAGCAGAGTTGTCTATGGTCTGAAGTGGGGCCGCAGGAGAGTCTTTCTCGTCGTCTTGAACAACAGAGGGTGTCTCCGCAAGCGCTTCAGTAGGAACGAAGGATCGGGGTCTCCACTCCTTACGGGCCTTCTTTGAGCGGGCTCGCTTCTGGACCGAGCCAGTGCTCTTGTCGGAGAATATTTCTTCGAACGCCTGTTGGTCGAACCGGACGACCATCTTTTGTTGCGTGGAGCCAAGCTTGGCTGCATCCGATTGCGTCACCAACTCCTCAGCCGTGGAGAAGTTAGTCCCCAGCAGAGTCGCCATCGTGTTTGCCATGAAATATAAAAGAACAGAACAATTATCGGAGGACCGGACTTTTACTTCACGTTATAAACTCGCTTGTACAAAGAAAGCCTAGGGACGAAAACCTAGGTACAGCAGTCTAAGTACAATTGTTTATTTTAGATTCTGGGGGGTGACGATAGAGGCTCGGGAAGGCGACGGCAGCCCTGTCTTACTCCTTGGACGATCGGTATGCAGCCTTGGCTCCTTGTTAAAAGATGGTTGGCGTTGATGAAGAAATGCTCTTCTTGCTCCTCTGTTGCTCTTCTGGCTTCTCTCTCTCTCTGTGTATTTTCTCTCTGACTATTGGGGAGTCTCTCTGTATATGCGTATTTTTCTCTGATCTTGTATATCTCTTACAAGGGCATGGCACCTTGCTATTTATAATAGTGGAATGTGATCATTAGGGTTGCCAATGATTAGCTCTTGGAGATGGCGGCGGCCTGGGGATTGGTCAATCCAGGTCGTTCGTTTCTGATTGTGACGAATCCGAGCCCTTAGGTGTAGATTACACCAAATCCCATTAGCAATTAATACTGATTGGAATAAATCTTCCTTATAATGATCTTCTGATATCTGCAAATAAATTAGATCTATTCTTCTGCCACGTGTCCCAGATTATTGGAATTTGACCCAATCTTTAATGGCAGCAAATCTGAGGAATTAATCGGTTTAGGACACGTGTCCTAGGAGCTGCTGGGGGATCTGGACCGCATGACGAGTGAGCCGCATATGAATTTGAGCCGCATATGGTTAAGCCCACGTGTCAGGGCTGCCTGGGCAGTGGCCCTCACTTGAGCCCTCGAACCACAGGGGAGTAATCCTTGTGGGCCGCATAGATACATATCCGCCTGAGCCGCATGGACATGATCCTCTTAGACCGCATGAGAAGTCCTCGCTCGAGCCGCATGAGGCTTTCTTGGCCTGAGCCGCATAGGACAGATTCACTCTGAACCGCATGAGAAGTTCTTTGCTCGAGCCGCATGAGGCTTTCTTGGCCTGAGCCGCATAGGACAGATTCACTCTGAACCGCATGAGAAGTTCTTTGCTCGAGCCGCATGAGGCTTTCTTGACCTGAGCCGCATAGGATTCATTCTGAATCGCATGAGAAGTGAGCCGCATACGAACGCCCACATGGCAAGGCCACGTGGCATTTTTATGGCTCTCGGAAGATTTGTGTCAGAGATCTCTTTTCTCTTCCCTAGAGATTCATCATTATGACCGAGTCATAATTACCTGCTTTTGTGTCAGGGCTGTCAACTTTTCAGAGGGGTCAGCCGCCAAAGTAATTAATGTCGCATGGATCGGAGGGGAGCACTGTAGGCCACGTGTCTTCTGAGCCGCATGGAATGCCTCGGGATGCATAGCTCCTTATGCCGCATGACTCCCTGAGCCGCATGAGTTTTCTGAGCCGCATAGATCTTTCCTGGCCGCATGAGTCATTTTCTTTAGTATTTTCCATGCTTCTACAAGGAGTACAATTAATTTTTGTGGAAGTACAACTATAAGAATCTGATCAGAAGACGATCATTTTATCTCTTGGACGATATGATATCTAAGACATGAGCCTCTAGAGAATGCAGCAGCACTTTAACAGGAGATTATGATCACTCTTGATGATTTTAGAATGATTTGAAACTCTATTTATAGAGTTATGAAATAACTGTTTAGTAGTTATTCTGGATTACGCATGCTTCAGATTGCGCGCCTCATATTCACTTGCGCAAACGGTTGTACTAACTGCTATGGACGCATGGCATTATTTGATTGAGATGTAATTGGTCGTGGGTAATATAGTGGGCATGTTCTATAAAGTTAGTGGCTTGCGCGCCACGTCACTCTGTCTGGAACACAATTTGAACACTTTGCGCATGCTTCGTCAGGTTGCGCGAGGGCGCAATGCAATAACCTATGCGAGTGGTTTGCACCAACTGTTGTAGACGCGTGGCATCGTTTGATTGAGATGTGCATGGTCGTGGGCAGTGTAGTGGGCATGCTCTGCAAAGTTGATGGCTTGTGCGCCACGTCACCCTGTTTTAAACTAAGAGTTGATCAAGTGGCGCCACTTTGTCAGGCTGCGCATAGGCGCAACTTAACGACTAGCGCCTTTTGACTAGTTCTTCTGTGTTGTGCTGATTAAACTTTGTGCCATTCAATGACTTGAACCAACCAGCTGTCAGCATTAATTACATGCTCACAAAGTCTTCTCGAGCGCCGCGTTGTGCGGTATTCGAAGGGATTTTTCTTAATATTCGTGCTGTCAGTTGTCAGGTAATAATGACGTTATTACAGCTTCTCAAAGAAGTGCGCCATATGTCGCTTCGCGCACCCTGACTCCAGCGTAACCTGGCGATGGCGTAATTTGAAGCTGCGCAACTTGATGATCCGGTGCAAGTTGATTGGTTTGGCGCCATCAGATTATTGAAACTTTAATGAGTGGCGCCTTTTAATTTTTAGGCTCTACATAGCCCCTTTCTTCAAATCAACTCCAAATTGGACCAAATAAATTGCAACACACTCCCCTAGTGTAGAGGGAGCCATTGGTGGATAGATAGCAAGGATTTGGAAGCTTTGGACCATTGCAAGTTGGAAAAGAAGTCTCATTCTTAGGCTTTTTATTGAAATTTGAGCCCCAATAGGTAATAGCCTATAAACCTATTTAAATTTTATTTTCTCTCCATAGATGCATTCATTTAGGGTTCCCCTAGCCCTAGGCCAAGTTTGGTTAGAAATCGGATCCATTTGGTACATGTATCGGAGGAGTATCGGAGAACTATTCATAGTATTCGTTGAAATGCCTCTTAGAAATAAATATTCATGTTTTCCAAAACTAATTACATGTATGTGTAGCCCTTACTGTGTAGATCACAACCCAAATTGACTGAGTCAATTTTACTACCGTTTTGGACACGTATTTGGACACGGAGATGCTACACGACACAGCGTATGGCTCCTCTGCTGCTCAAACACTGTAGCAGACATGACACGACACCTCGACACCTGAAACTTGGTGTGGAGGTGGGGGAACTCACTTATAGGGTGCTCCTAAAGTTTGGGATGAATTGATTTAATGGATCGAGAGAAATCTCGATTGCAGTGGTCGGCCACACTGTGCATACGCACAAAATCATGCTCCGATACGTGTCGATTGACACGACACTGTAGTGCCCCATCCCTATATCGTGTCCCGTACTCCGTCCACGGGATGCGCGAGAAAGGAACACTGTCGCTATCGATTCGGTCGGGGCCGATAGGTCGGGATCGATCGAACGAAAACGGTTGAATTAAGATCCATTCCCTATCATGGAATGGCTTCTTCGGAACCAAGTCCCATATTCAGCGGGTGCGCCTCAAGGATTGACTCTGCGGCTGAGTCGGGAGAGACCTCTCATTGCTCTGCTTTTCACGCCGCTTGCGTTGGTTTTGGATTTGTTTTCTGAATGCGTTTTTGTGAATATTTTCGATAGTTTTCATGGCTTGCATTTCGAACTCGCATTTCCTATCAAACTTCTTGAATAATGCAGTGTTCTAATCGGTTGCTTGTACAATTTCAAGTAATCGCGTAGGCGACGTCTAGCGCGACCAACAAGTTCTCTCGCCTGAAGTAAACTCAAAGTGTAATGTACTGATCCTCGCTCTCCATGCAGGTACCCCAAATTTCGAAGGGCGTGCCACTTAAAAGGTCAAGGCGGCGATAACTCTTTTGAAGCCTCGTCCGCGTGTCGAAAGACTTGTTTCTAAATCCTTTTGAAGACTCCGCACTCAGTATAAAAGAAGACAAATGGTGACTCGACTTCCTTCGCTAGCTGGTGGAAACTGTAATAGTTTTTGCTTGTAAAAAAAGATATAATGTGTGGAACGACTATCTCATCGACGTTCGTTTTGTAAGTCGAGTCATGTTTTAGCCTGCGCAGCAATGCTTGTAATGGAGTCAATGTAAATAAAGTTTTATTATTATCAATAAAAAGTTTACTTCTATTTCAAATGTGTCAATCAATTTTTCTGCGTACTCTAACTTGATGTTGTATTTCGGATAACCTTATGACTACGCCTTGTGCGATCGCAACTTAGTTTCGCACGGCATCACGCCCGGGAGACGACCATCGATTATACGGAATCGGGGCGTAACATAATGGTATCAGAGCACGGCTTTACATCCTTGGCCTCGCGTCTAGAGTTTCAAACCATTGACCTCGCATCGATGAGATAAGTTATTCCATGCAATGAGTCCGTAATAATTTCTGACTGATGTGTTTGCTTTCGTATTGCAGAAGTGCCGGAACCCACGGCCGAGTAAGAGCAGAGCACTTCTAACGGCTCTAGTAGCTCGCATCGTTCGCGGACCGGACCTTCTAACAGTACCATCGAAAGGATGCTACACATGATGGAGGCGTAGCGCAACCAGTCCGGGACCCGACATCAACAGACAGAGGCACGACAGGTCCAGTTCAAAGCTCGCTTCGACGCACCATCTAAACTTCAACAACAGCAACTGGATACTCTGCAGCAGATCGTCCAGACAATTGTGGCCAAGGAAATTATGCGACTGCGCCTACCGTCACCTTACCTACTGCCACCGTGCCGACGGTCCAACCCATTGAAGTCGACACGGAGGAGCCCGAGCGTCAACCGGTGGCACCTAAAAAGTACAACTTTGAAGTATCAGAATTCAAAAAAGTGTACCGCACTTCCTTCAGCGGCACCGAAGGCCCTTCTATAGCAATCGACTGGTTGGAAGAGCTGGAAGATCACTTCAATCTCCTCGGCATTGAAGAATCAAAGCAAGTCGCTTGCACACAACTTCAGCTACGGTTGAACGCGCACAACTGTTGGGCCGTGCACAAGCGAACAATCCGACGCGACAACAACACAGCGCCGATCTCTTGGGCTACATTTTGCAAGGCTTTTGAAGTCGTGTACCTTCCGTCAGGCGTTCGTCAAGCGAAGGAGAATGGGTTCATGCAGTTGAAGCAAGGGAACCGGATAGTAGAACAGTATGCCACATAATTCAACAAGTTGTCCAAATTTGCTGGTACGTTTCTTCCTACAGAGGAGTGCCGGGGGTGAAGGTTTGAAGTGGGTCTGCGACACTCTATCGGTACGCATGTCGGGGTCCCGGAGTACAAGACCACGAGCGAGGCTCTGAATCACGCTCTCCGCCTTGAGGGCCTGCATCCTTCCGTCGCTACCGACGTTGTGCGCCACTCCAATCACAAACGTCCTAGCTATACAGGAGGCAACAACTACACATCAAAGCGCCTAAACCATGGTGGCAACAGGGGACGAACCCCTCCGTTTCCTTGTACCAAATGTCACAACATCGGCCACCATGCCAATGACTGTTCTGTTCACGAGGGAGGATGTTTCTTTTGCAGACAAAGGGGGCACCAATTTTGAGATTTCCCGGCTCAAAAACTAAATCATCCCAATGCACCACCACAACAACACCGTCAAGAGAACCGAGGACAGGCGCCCCGACCTCCTCAGCCTACTCAACCCAACAACCAAGCCCGACGCCCTAATGCTCAGAGGCTTGCCTTTTCTTTGACTCGAAACAAGGCGTTCACTTCCGATACTGTCGTGATAGGTATATTGAGTTTCAATAATGTACCTATTCGTGTACTATTTGATTCAGGCGCTTCGTATAGTTTTATATCGGCGGACATTGCCGTCGAGCACAAATTTTTTGTAATATCATTAGATCTCGACCTTAGCGTAAGTACACCTTCGGGCACACCAATACTCACAAACTTATCCTGCGCCGACGGGATTATCTGTATCGGCGGTCAAAAGATCGGTCTTGACGTGATAGTTCTAGACATGAAGGACTTTGACATCATTCTGGGAATGGATTGGCTCGGGCAGTGTAACGCAACCATAGACTACGCCAGAAAGACTGTCACCTTTCGCATACCAGGAGTGCCTGAATTCTGCTTTTCGTGTTGTGAGACGTCGTCAACATGTATGCTGATCTCGGCAATTTCTGCTCGGAGGATGCTACATTCTGGGTACGAAGGTTATTTGGCATCCGTCCGAGACATGCGACAGGATGGTGCAAACGCGGGTCAGACCGACGTTGTGGCAGAATTCCCCGATGTGTTCACGGACGAGCTACCCGTCATGCCCCCCGACCGAGAAGTCGAGTTCAGCATCGATACATTCCCCGATACTCGACCGATTTCCAAGACCTCGTACAGAATAGCCCCCGCCGAGCTGAAGAAACTCAAGGTCCAGTTACAAGAGTTACTCGACAGAAGATTTATTCGGCCTAGTGTTTCACCGTGGGGAGCGCCCATGTTGTTCGTGAAGAAAAAGGATGGGTCCATGCGTCTGTGCGTCGATTACCGAAAGCTGAACAAGGCCACCATCCGAAACAAGTACCTATTGCCCCGCATAGAAGACTTATTCGATCAGCTGCAAGAAGCCTCAGTATTTTCAAAGATTGATCTCCGCTCGGGCTATCATCAACTCAAGATCAAGTCAGACGACGTATAAAAGTCAGCCTTTCGCACTCGGTACGGCCAATACGAGTTTTTGGTGATGTCATTCGGCCTGACGAACACCCCTGCCACCTTCATGGATCTGATAAATCAGGTATTTTGACCCTTTCTTGATAAATTTGTGGTAGTATTTATTGACGATATTCTCGTCTACTCGAAGGACAGGACGCAGCATGCAGAACATCTACGGGCTGTGCTCCAGACACTTTGAGAGAATGAGTTGTATGCAAAGCAGAGTAAGTACAAATTTTGGCTAAGCAACATATCCTTTCTTGGTCACATCATTTCGTCCGAAGGCATTGCAGTCGATCCGAAGAAAGTGGAAGCTGTTGCTGATTGGAAGCGGTCTGCGTCTGCTAGTGAGATTCGAAGCTTTCTGGGTTTGGCGGAATACTATCGACGCTTCATGAAAGTCTTCACGAAGATTGCATCGCCATTGACTCGCCTCACTCAAAAGGGAGTCGTATATGAGTGGTCGGATGACTGTGAAGCTTCCTTCCAGGAGCTAAAACAGCGACTAATTTTGGCACCAATACTCGCACTTCCAGATGGGCCAGAGGGTTTTCAGATATTCAGCGATGCTTCAGGCCAGGGCTTGGGATGTGTGCTCATACAGCGAAACAAGGTGATATCCTTCGCTTCCAGATAGTTGAAGCCGTACGAGAATAACTATCCTACGCACGACTTAGAGTTAGCGGCGATTGTGTTCGCATTGAAATTGTGGCGTCACTATCTATATGGCGTGGCGTGCACGATCTATACCGACCATAAGAGTCTGAAGTATCTCTTCACCCAAAAGGAATTGAACTTGCGACAGAGGTGCTGGCTCGAACTGATCAAAGACTATGACTTGATGATCGACTACACTCCGGTAAAGGAAATTATTGTGGCAGTGCTCTGAGTCAAAAATATCTTGCTTTGCTATCCATCAACCGCAGACTACTACAAGATCTAGAAGAAACGGGTATCGACCTGCGGGTTCTATTCAGGGATGTACGGTTGGCGCAGCTGCAGTTAGAGCCGAGTTTGCTGGAAAAGATCATGACCGCTCAGAAGGATGATCCGTACTTGAAGAAAATGTGCGAGCGAATTTCAACAGGTAATGTGACCGACTTTGCGGGAGATAAGACCGACGTGCTGAGATTGAATGGCCGACTATGTATTCCGGATGATTCAGAACTACGAAAGGAGATAATGTCAGAGGCGTATTATGCAAAATATACCTTACATCTAGGCAGTACCAAGATGTATAACGACCTCCGTACGACCTTCTGGTGGCACGGGATGAAGAGAAATATGGTGCTCTTCGTGTCACAATGCATGGCCTGTTAGCAGGTGAAAGCTGAGCATCAGCGACCGGACGGGGAGATGCAGAACCTTGCTATTCCAGAGTGGAAATGGGACCACATTACTATGAACTTTATTGTTGGCCTGCCGAAGACACCACGGGGGAACGACGCCATCTGGGTCATTGTCGATCGATTAACCAAGTCAACGTACTTTATTGCCATCAAACTTACTTGGAGCCTTGATCGTCTGGCGCAGATTTATCTTGACGAGATAGTACGGCTACACGGAATTCCAGTATCCATCATCTCTGATCGGGATTCACGGTTCATATCGTAATTCTGGAGTAGCCTTTAGTCGGCGCTGGGTACCAAGTTGCAGTTCAACTCATCTTACCATCCTCAGACCGACGGCCAAACGGAGCGCGTTAATCAGATTCTCGAAGACATGCTACGACTCTGCATAATTGACTTCATATCAAGCTGGGACGTCCACCTACCGCTGGCAAAATTTGCATACAATAATAGCTACCAGTCCAGTATCCAAATGGTGCCGTATGAAGCTTTGTACGACCGGAAGTGCAGATCGCCCATTTGCTGGGATGAAGTCGAGAAACGACATATACTCGGCCCGGAGCTGGTGGAACAGGCTGTGGAAAAGGTCAAGCTAATTCGGGAAAGCCTGAAGATTGTACAGAGTCGACAAAAGAGCTACGTCGACACCCATCGAAGACCGCTTGAGTTCCAGGTGGGCGATCACGTGTTCCTGATGGTGTCGTCCATGCGAGGAGTTACTCGGTTCGATGCGAAGGGAAAGATGAGTCCGAGATTCGTTGGGCCGTTCGAAATACTCGAACGGGTCATCCCAGTGGCCTATAACATTGCCCTACCACCGGCACTTAAAGGTGTACATAATGTCTTCTATGTCTCTCAGTTGCGGAAGTACGTGCACGACCCTAGCCACGTCGTAGATTTTGGCCAGCTGGAGCTAAAGTCCGACTTATCCTATGTCAAAGAGCCGGTGTAAATCTTGGAGCGCAAGGATAAACTTCTCCGCAACCGTGCTATTCCTCTCGTCCGCGTCCTCTGAAAAAACCATTCGGCCGAAGAGTCGACTTGGGAGCTTGAGTCAGAAATGAAGGAAAAATTCCCTTCATTGTTCTCGTAGAGGTAGGTTCTATTCTTAAGTTTCGAGGACAAAACTTTTCTTAGTTGGTTATGGTGTAGTACCCCGTCCCTACATCGTGCCCCGTACTCCGTCCATGGGGTGCGCGAGAAAGGAACATTGTCGCTATCGATTCGGTCTGGACCGATAGGTCAGGATCGATCGAGTCGATCGAATAAAAATGGTTGAATTAAGATCCATTCCCCATTATGGAATGGCATCTTCGGAACCAAGTCCCATATTCAGCGGGTGTGCCTCAAGGATTGACTCTGAGGCTGAGTCGGGAGAGACCTCTCGTTGCTCTGCTTTTCACGCCGCTTGTATTGGTTTTGGCTTTGTTTTCTGAATGCATTTTCGTAAATATTTTCGATAGTTTTCATGGCTTGCATTTCGAACTCGCATTTCCTATCGAACTTCTTGAATAATGCAGTGTTCTAATCGGTTGCTTGTGCGATTTTAGGTAATCGCGTAGGCGACGTCTAGTACGACCAACAAGTTCTCTCGCCTGAAGTAAACTCAAAGTGTAATGTACTGATCCTCGCTCTCCACGCAGGTACCCCGAACCTCGAAGGGCGTGCCACTTAAAATCTCAAGGTGACGTAAACTCTTATGAAGCCTCATCCGCGTGTTGAAAGGCTTGTTTCTAAATCCTTTTGAAGACTCCGTACTCAATACAAAAGAAGAAAAATGGCGACTCGACTTCCTTCGATAGCATGTGGAAAGTGTAATGGTTTTTGCTTGTAAAAATGGATGTAATGTGTGGAACGACTATCTCATCGGCGTTCGTTTTGTGAGTCGAGTCATGTTGTAGCCCGCACGACAATGATTGTAATGGAGTCAATGTAAATGAAGTTTTATTATTATCAATGAAAAGTCTACTTCTATTTCAAATGTGTCAATCAATTTCTCTGCGTGCTCTAACTTGATGTTGTGTTTCGGATAACCTTATGACTACGCCTTGTGCGACGCAACTTAGGTTCGTACGGCATCACGCCCGGAGGATGACTATCGATTCTACAGAATCGGGACGTGACAGACACAACACAACCTAGACACATATCAGGGTGTTCAGTCCCTAGCCCTATACCCCCTCTACACGTTTACATGAGCACGACTTGCCTCGTACACTCTGTCGAGTCCACGAGAACTCGGCATGGCCGCACGAGCCTGTGTACTTGTTTTTCTCTGATACATTTGTATTCTCGGTTTTGACACCTCTTGTCCAGCTATGTGGACACAAGACAATCCCCTATGACACGTATTATATGTATCTATTGTTTGCACATTTCAATTTGATGATTAATTAGGTTTTTCGATTTTAATTTGGGTTTTGCATTGCTCGGGTTCAAATTACTGATACTCGAGACTGATTGGGGTTTCTTGAATGTTAATATGAACTTTTAATATAGATTCCAACTGAGATGTCATATTAGATACTGAGAATTTCATATGTTTTAATCTGAGCATGTTATGAACTGTAAATTGACTTAATGAGATTAGTTACTGTGAAGGAAACTGAAACATGTTTGGATAACCTGAGATGTAGATTACCTAATGTTAAACCTGAGAATAATATGTATAAACCTGAGAATTCAGATGAAATCTGAGATTTAAATGCAAATGTATTGAACCTGAGTTGTTTGATTTTAAACTGAGAACATATTACATCCTTGTTCAAAACTGAAACATGAAGTGAACCTGAGATTTCCATGAGTTAACTGAGAACACATCTGCTACTACACTTTACACTAGGGGTGAGCATTCGGTTTATTCGGTTTAAACCGAACCGAATAACCCAAAACCGAATTGGACCGAAACAGAATAAGCAAAACCGAAACCGAACCGAATTGGCCCAAAACCGAATCAAACCGAACCGAATTAAATCGGTTTGGTTTTCGGTTTATTCGGTTTATTCGTATTTTTTTGATTTTTTTGAATTTTTTTTGTTAATATATATAGTAACTAAATATACATAGACATATTTAGTATATACCTATATATATTTAGTATATACCTATATATATTAATACTTATATATATAGTACACACACACACACATACACACACACACACACATATATATATATATATATATATATATATATATATATAAATTAATTAATTAAATTTTCTAATTCGGTTTTCGGTTTTGGACCGAAACCGAAACCCAAAACCGAAACCGAAACCGAGTAAGAAAATTTAGTATTTTCAAAACCGAAACCGAAACGAATTTTTTAAAACCGAACCGAACCTCTTATTCGATTCGGTTCGGTTCAGTTTTCGGTCCAAAACCGAATAATGCTCACCCCTACTTTACACTGAACACACACACACACACACCCTCTTCACACACCATCCTCACTGTCACATACTAGTGCACACACACAATTGTTTATCTTCCCCTTCTCTCTCTCTATATATATAACATATGAATGCAATGTATGTAATATATATAATGCAAGCATGAATGAAAATATGTAATGTATGTATGCATACATGTATGTATGCAAGTATGCATACATGATATGTTTGCAAGTATGTATGTATCTATGTATGTTGTATATTATAGCCTATGCTATATATAGGTATGTATATTGTGATATTGGATATAGGCCTAGTGTATAGAGTGACCCTATAGGTTGTTGTTTGACTAGAGTTGACCTAGTGGACTAGAGTGTTGACCAATAGGCTATTTGAACTTGTGGACTTTAGTTGACTAGCCCTAGACCTAGAATGACTTGGTATTGAACCTAATAGGCTAATTTGACTAAGTTGACCAAAGTTTGACCAAAGTTGATAAGTGTAAGTTCCAAAACCCTAGAATTGACCAAAGTTTGACCAAATAGTTCAAGTTGACTAGAGTTGACCAAAAGTCAACATTGAGTCAATATGTGACCAATTGACCTAGCTTGACTAGAGTTTGACTTAGTTGACTAAGATTGACCTAGTTGACCAAATCCTAGATGTTGACTAGTTTGACTAGAGTTGACCAAGAGTTGACTTTGACCTAGATTGACCTAGAATTATGTAGAATGTATTGTAACTTCAATTATATTATATTGAATACATCATAACCTATATTGCTTGAAATAGGACATTGTGACTCCGGTTCAGACATCTGATATTCATCAGTCATTCAGGGTATCAGGTGAGTACATTCTCTGATAGTTCTTTCATTTACTTGTCGATTACTGTATTTCAGTTCTAGTTAGTTCTATGTGATTCTTGTTACAAACACGTATTGATAATTCTGAATTCATATACGCAACACACATACTTTACTCGTTTAGCCTCTACGATTCGAACTATTCGTACCACCTATTAGCATCTTCATGTGCTGGTTGGACTTGTATTCGATTGATGTGTCGAATTATGGATCCACTTATATTAGATGGACAGGAAAATACTTGATTAGACATGTGAACATTTCTACTATTCGAACCATCCCTCTGTGAATGATATTCGAACGATAGCCATCCCACACTTGGACAGGTGTGTGATGTACCGAATTTACCCTTAGCCGTTTACATGTCTATCTCTGTATTTTAAAACACACTTGGAGTATTGATTAGAATCATCATTAGAACCATCATGGATCATTATTAGCACCACCTTATTCGAACTACCTTATTAGAACATTGGTTGGAATCACATTCGACTCATCTTGTATTAGACTCATATTCGTATTACACTCGACTTACGTTGTACTGTCTGAACTTATCATGTTACTCTAGTTCAGCTAGCTTGTGTTACAGTCTTCCTTGCCATGTTTCTTCTCTTATTTTGTTACATTACTTTGTACTTTAACTGTTGTTCTATATCATCACCTGTATAAAACTGCCATGTTCATCAATATAACTGTCTATAACTACTTTATAGTCTTTGTCATTTACTTAGGATTTCTAGATGTGTTGTGCTCGTTCCTGTCCTGACTGGACCTGTTGAAAATATTACAGATGCTTGCCCCGAGGACACTTGCCCTACTTACTATGAACCAGGAGATGGCTTAGCTACCTTTGGCCCCGATACTCAGGAGTGATCGGGAGACTAGCTAGTAGACTTGGTTTAGTTTTCATGTTTTAGAACTTGAATTGTAATAAGTTGAGATATTATTTTGTTTTGAGATTATTATTTTTTAGGAGTTGGTTTTGTTGTTGTTATTTAGTCTTAGTTATAAAATTCTGTGTTATCTTATCGTGCTTAGACTGTGATTGAGATTTCATTATATCCATACTTGTCCTCCGTTTGGAGTTGAGATTTGATAAGTACATTATATAATTGCGTGAGTTGTTGATTAGATAGTGACCTAGAACAGTGTTCTACCGCCGACACTACGACGTAGGCTGGACGTGCCCACTTCTCGTGTCCCTACACTGGGTGTGGATCGTGACAAATGTCGCCAAAAAAATGGCAAGGATTGCATGAACCACTCTAGAGCAGATCCACAACCCTTAAACCAAACAAAGACCAGGGTTGCAGACCGTCCCTCGAGTGGAACCGCGCTCCTCGCGCTATCCGATGGACAAGACCGGTCAAGTAGCTATGCAACTAATCTAGTCATGAGTCTAACTAGCAGGAACTGGAATCAGATAAACTATACTATGATAAACGTGCATGTGTCTGGTTCAGCAAACCAAAGGAACGGTTATGCCCAATCTTCGAACCAAATTCCCGATTGGGAATTATGGAAAAATTCGGCAGTCTCCTTTGTCGCATAGGGCTAAATCTACACGACGTAACCTGCCACAGAATCGCAAACCGAGAACACTAAGTCCCGGGTTCCAGCAGCACTATAATGCGTACTGGAAACCAAACAGTAGCCGAGAACACTAAGTCTTGGCCTCCAGCAGCGCTACAATGCGTACTGGACGCCAAGCCAATACATACAACAAAAACTGCCATGCAGGGCGCATCACAGACCCAGAGTCATGTCCAATCCACAAGCATGGTCATAAAAACAGTTAGCCAAGCCGTTACCCAAGCGCGAGTCGGACACGGGGCATATGGGGACAATCCATACCGTGAGTCGTGCTCGTGTCCTCGGAGGTATGGATGACCCATCCGAGTTGTCCGATACGGCCTGACCCGGTATCGAACCAAGCTATCCTAAGTTATCATCATGGCAGTTCTACTACTATGCTACACTACTCACAGTTATACATTCATTTACAAATAAATTAAATATAATTAACTCTAGGACGAGGGTTGTTTGCAAAAACAAAAGTTGAAGAACTTTATTGATACAAACTTTGTAAAAGATTACAATTTGAATTCTGGGAATGGTACAACTTTAGGAATCCAATCTAGATGACGATTGCTTTATCCCTTGGACGATGTGAACTTTGAAGACGATAGCCTCTGAAGTTGAAGACAACTCTGGAATTGAAGGCAAAAGCCTCGGAAGTTGAAGGCAAAAGCCTCGGAAGAATGCAGCAGCACTTGGGCAAGAACACCTGAACTCTCTGAACTTTGAATCTGATCTCTCTATAATCTGATCTCTGATTATTGATTATTGATCCCCTTGAATGGAGATTTGAAACTCTATTTATAGAGTTCTGAAAAATAACTAACTTTTAGTTATTCTGGACTGCGCATGATGGATTGTGCAGCAATGGACTGCGCAGGCAGTTGCTGGATCATGGGCAAACTATCTTGGACACATGGCATCATTTGATTGAAATGCGCATGATCATGCATAGACAGTTGCCACGAAATGAGCAATTGATGGCATGAATGCCACGTGTATTTTATCATTTGTACTGATAGAACGTGCACATTGAATTGTGCGGGCTTTGGATTGCGCCAACTTGAATTGCGCAGGAAATGGATTGTGCCAACATAGATTGCGCCAACATGGATTACGCTGCCAGCTGTCCTCGAGCGTCATGCTGCACGATTAAATGAATGGTCGCCTCGTTCTTCGTGCTGTCAGTTGTCAGAAGATTTGATTTGTGTCAGGTAATGACGGTGATTTGCCACGTCAGCCTGCGCACTTGGATGTGTGCGCAATCTATCTTGCGCAATCTGAAGGATGCGCAATCTGATGTCTGCGCAGTTCATCTGAAAGTTGTATTTCTTGATTTTCTGACTTTGTTGATGTGTGCAACTTGATTTTTTTAGGACCTACAAGACCCCCTTCAAAGTTTTCGAAAGTTGAATTTATTCAAAATTTCGAAATACTTTGAATTTTGAATATGAAACCAATTTGCGCACATAATGAGCTGTCTGCGCAATCTGAGGGTTTAGCCCATTTTTAGGCACAATCAAAGGTGGCCGTTTCGACTTGAAAAACTATAAATAGTTCTTCAATTCATTCGAAATGTTCTTTACTTGCTTTCTTCGTACTTTTGAGAGAAAAACTTCTGAGCTCTTTCCTCCTTCCTTCTCCGACAATCCTGATGGCTCTCCGACGATCTTCTGCCGCTGCTAAGGGCAAGGCCCCCGCCGAATCATCGACTAGGGCTGCGCGTCGAGCTTCACGCCATGAAACAGCTCACCCAGCAATGATAGGTAGTTAACCTAATCCAAAACTCTTTTTAGAGTTTTGGATTTCAATGTTCCTTTCGGAATCCATCTCTTTTTAGAGATAGGATCATACTGCGCCACCCTTTTTAGGGTTCTGGTTGCACAAAATAGTACATTTCTTCATTTTTATGAAGGACGACTCTCTGCGCAATCGGTTGAACTGCGCTGACAAAGTCAGCACAATTTGCTGATTTGTGCGAGATTTGTCAGCGCAAACTGATGTCTGTTTATTTGCGCAATCTGATTATTTGCGCAATCTGATATTACGCAATCTACATCTTTGACTTTGACTTATACTGAAAATTTTTGTTCTCTCTGTCTGATGCAGTTAATACCAGAGAAGACCCAGAATATGAGAACTTCGTGGGGACCCTTTCAGAATCTGAATATAAAGAGGACTTGTCATATGTGCACTATCCTCAGTATGATCTGCCGACCTCCCGTCAGGCCATTTTGATATCCCAAGACAATGAAACACTGCAATGTTTAATGAACGGTCAACCTTTGGAAACGGCAGATGCTGTTATACACAAGAAACCCTTATTCTTATTTGGTGAAGGTTTTGAGAAAAGTTCCCAACCAAGACCGAGGATGGAAGAAAGAATTGTCCATCAAACAGATAGATCTTTCTCGATACCAAATATTCCACGCTGCCTTCCAGTATCCCGGTATGCTCATGCGAGTTATCCGAGGAAGATGGAATGGAACCTTACTCCGTTCCACGATGCCCGTCCGGGAAGAATTTTTGTGAAGAAGGGGCCGAACAAGAAAGATATGTTCTATAGTTCTTCTGAACGGTACAGTGTTTTGTTGAGAGGACTGAAACTCGATTGTATTCCGCCGGAGAATTCTTCATTGTTAATGCCCGTCAGAACCCCAATTTTTGCAAATGAATTTACGAAAGTCGAAGAAAGATACCCGGAGCAAGACATCAGACTAACTGGATTGGTAAATCCAGATTTTAAAAGATGGAGCTGCATAGCCAATTGGATTCTGACCAAGTTTGAAGACGAACTGCAGCAAATCAACTTGTACCAAGCAGTGCATGCCACTGTCTATGGTTTTACCCCGAACCCTCACATGTTTCTGGCTTTAGCAGAGAGGTATAATTACGAAACAGGGACCTTCATGACTCCCGACGGAGAAATTGGGTTTATACTCCATGAGATGAAGTACATCTCTTTTTTGCCAATGGGAGACCCCTTACGAAGAATTTGTTCCAACCAATGATGAGTTGGACAAACTCCGGAGAGAAAATGTAGAAATGGTCGCAGTCTTCGAGGAACTGCTATGCCATTATAAGATCTGTTCCCTGTTCTATAAGAGTGCTATATCAAACACTTGCTATTTCTCGAAATGGCTACCTTATCTGTTCCTTAACCATATTCAAGAACCGAAGACTAAGGAACACGATAGATGCTATCCTGATTTCTTTAAGCCATTGAGCAACACAGAAGTGATGAAGTTGATGGAAGAGAGTGGTGATTTTGATAAAGCAATGAAAGATGATTATCAATGTCCTCCTTTGAAGACAGGAGATACTCTCGAAAGTTATTTGAGAGTAGGATATAGACCAATATCAAAAGAAGCCCAATTAGCAGGGTTTCTGACACATTGGCTTCGTCGATTTGTAGTTCCGGGATCCAGCACTATAGATCGCTTCCAGCGCGGTGTTCTTTTTGCAGCCGTTAGAATAGTCTTCGGCTATAAGATGGATCTTCTGTCAGCCATGACTTGCAAGCTGAATGCTGGTCTTCGTCTATACGTCAATTTGATGCTGAAGTCCAAGGGTGAAAAAGAATTCCTACGGTTGGAATTACCATATACATATCTATTTGGTGGTTGCTCCTTCACCATCCCACTTTGATGGACCCCGGTATGGGACCGGTTGATGGCAGTTTTATACGAAGATACTCCAATGGTAAGTGGAAATTCACTGCTCTAAGAGACTGTAGATATGCTCTAAATTTGAGTAAAGGATGGAACTTTTATTGTACCCCTCCTCCTGCTGGTTATGAACAAATACGGACAAATATGATTGACTCGCAGATGCATCCTCTGAGCCGTGCAGCTTTTGAATGGTTGAAAATAATTCGACCGTCTCATTTGGTATATCGGTTCGAAGATGAATGTTATTTAGAGCCATATCTCCCCAGTCGATTCGCTCGACAGTTCGGCTATGACCAATTACATGTGGGGAATGCTATTACATGTCTTCAGGGAAAGGGTTATTTGATAGATGGGGCCCGAGCATGGGCTTACTATAATGCTCGAGATACGAAATCGACGTTCTCGATGCCTGTAAACAGCAATCATGGCCCTCGGATGCTGTTTACATACTCAGTTTTTATACATCTTCAAATACCTTTGCTGAGAATTTCAACCTCACAAATAGCTTCGCATCTTCAACAAGATTAAAGAGAGGAGGAGTTGTCCTATCACTCATAGGAAATGATGAGGTACATGAGCCAGAAGATGCACCTTTGGAAGCCTCAAGGGATGTTATGTTCCCTCAAGAAGTTAATGCGCCACTTCGTATCTCTTTGAAGGTGGGCAAATCTCCAGCAAAAAGGAGAAGAAGAGAGGAACCTCCTACTCCAGCAGCAAAGAAAAAATTGATCTTAGATCATTCTTCTGAAAAGATCACCACTCGATCTCAGTCTCGGCAGCTGGCCGAGTTAACTCAGCAAGAAGAGGCTACTATACCAACCTCTATCCAGAAACAAGTTAAGACTATAAATATAGAGAGCCCTGAGAGGCTACTAAAAAGAAAGAAGCTGGCCCACAGAAGAAATCGAGCTCCGTCTTCAATGGTAATGGATGCTGTGGCTGGATTAACCTTACCATCTCCTACTCCTAGGAATAAAACTCCTAGTCTCGAACATAGAGTGGAGATCGAGCAAAGGAAAGATCTTGATCCGAGAACTGAGGCCGAAGAGCCTAAAGGAAGTATTATGGAGGAGGTGGAGGAAGAGCAAAATGTTGTACACTCTCTTTTACCTGCTGCGGAGATGATTGAACTTCCACCTACTCCTAGAACCCTCTGCGAAGAGGAGGATTGCGAGGAAATTACGGCTCTAGAAGATTGCAGCTACAGCCCTCTGGATGACCATGGTGATCAAGCTGCAACTACCAACGGGAATGCACCAGAGGAAGATAAAGATGAAGAGAGCTCTTCATCTGAGAATATTGATGAATATATGCAAGATCTTGAAAAAGATGATGAAGTGCACACATCTCTTGATGCTGTCAATGATATCTTAAATCCTGAAGAGGATATTGAGGTTCCAGAGAATGCTGTTGATACCTTAAATCCTGAAAAGGATGTTGAGGTTCCAGAAAATACTGTTGATACCTTAAATCCTGAAAAGGATGTTAATATAACAGTATCTCCAGAAAAAGCAATAGATGAAGAAGCCCCAGAAGAAACTCCTGCCAATGATCCTCAAGGTATAAAATGAAATTAACAATCTCCTCTTGAATAAATTGATAGCTAACGTCTTTATCTATATTTCCTGCAGATCTTGAGACTCCTCTAGCACCTCCAACGTGCACGGACATAGTGCCTATAACGACGGTGGTTGTTAGTAGCAGTCATCATTTATCTTGTGGTTCTGAAGCGGGCAGTAGTCAAGCTGTCATGGCTGAAGCTACCTCTGCTCGGCCAGAATTCAATCATGGTAAGATAATTTGCATCTTTAATCTTCTTGAACAATAGCTAACAACAGGCCAAATGATAATCTTTACTTTTTGCAGAAGAACAACCAGAAGGGGCAACTAGCTCCACTTTGGCTCATTTGTTCAAAGAACCTGCTATCCAGACGCAAGAGATTGAACGTCCCACGGCCTCATCATCAACAGGAGTGGCTGCAACTCCTGGTGCTATAGCAACGAATCATCTTGTAATTCAATCCTTTACCAGATGCTTCTTTGAATCTTTGGGGCCTCTAGTAAAAAGGATGATGGAGAAAGAGGGTACTAATTTCTTCATGGTTAGAGGTCCAACTTCTCTATTAATAAGAGCTATCCGGGAACAGGGTGATGAGGCTCAAGCCACTCTCCTGGATCATATTTTGAATGAATTAGAGATTTCTATCAAAAGCTATAAAGAGCTCAACCAAGGAGACGTAGAATCTCTAGTACAAGCAGAATTCGATCAACTGGCTCAAGCAGCTGATATTGAAAGGGTTAATCTCCAGAACCTTTTGGAAGCTTTCTCTGCAAAATCTGCTGAGTATAACTCCAAGCTGGAATCAGTAACCTTGATGGCTAATAGAAAAGAATAGAGAGCTGCTGAGCTAAGAGCAGAGATTGCTCGTCTTCAGAAAGAGTTAGAAGAGGAAGTTGCTGATCATCAACTTGCAACTCAACAATTTAATGCTCTGATTCAGGAGAGGGATGAGTACGTAGAAGCTCATAATGCTGAGATTACCCGTCGAATGGTGACCATGCCTACTTTTAATGAGAAAACTGGGATGGAGGAAGCCAGAAGGAGGGTGATGTCCACTCGTGAAGAATGGCTGCAGACTCTCAAGCAGCAGATTGACAATCTGATAATACCTCCATCTTAGTGGAACATTTTGTATTTTTATGTCTTTTTGAAGTATATGTGTTTTTGTAATGTCTTATATTTCAATTAATAAAAGATATTTTTGTTGTGGCTCCATTATTTGTTGCATATCTTGTTCAGATATAAATAATAGAAATAGAAAATATATTCAGAGGTACAAGACATGATATATTTCTTGATGATTTTGTAGAAAATAATTATATTTATTATATCTGCTCAAAGGTAATATGGACGTGGCAGAGTATACTGAACATGATTATCTCAATTGACAACTTAATCGAAATGATAAGTTGCTGATATGGATGTGAGATGAACGAGAAAACCGTCAAATGATGGAATAAACGGACAAACCGTCAAAATAGATAATAACGAACGAATGAACCGTCAAGTGATAATGAATGAACGGGTGAACCGTCGGATGATAATGAACAGACGAACCGTCGGGAGATATTGAACGGATGAACCGTCGGATGAATGTGAATGGGTGAACCATCGGATGATAATGAACGGATGAACCATCAAGTGAATTAAATGAACGGATGAACCGTCAAAAGATAATGAACGGATAAACCGTCAAATGAATGTGAATGGGTGAACCATCGGATGAATGTAATGAACGGACGAACCGTCAAGTGAATTAAATGAACGGATGAACCGTCAGATGAATGTATCGCTTCATCATTTGGATAATCTCTGTCTATAAATAGAGCAAAATTTTAACAGAAAGGAACACTTCCACTTTTCCAACATAAAAATGTCGTCTGGAGATGCACTCAAGAAGACTGAACTCGCCCCGAAGGTTGAAGAAGGCGTTGAAGAACGTCTTGTCGATCCAGTTCAATCAAAGCAGCAGCGGCAGGCGAAGGTTCGTCTGCACCAAAACCACCACGAGATATTCTGGACTTCTTGCTTGAACCAGGAAAGACTGAAGAAGAAGAGACCATGAGGCTGGCTGCTTGTAAATTCCTCGTGGGCTCCAGCAAGGAAGTTCTCGGTTCTTTTGCTGACCGTGTCTTTGAGAAGGACGGCAGTGGTCCGCGTCCCAATGTAGAGAAGGATGATGGTGACCTTCCTTAATATCATGTACTATCATTCATGATGAAATAAAATTTTATTTATGAACATGAATTTGTCTGACGATTTACAAGCTTTTACATTTACACATAATACTTTTTAAGAAATTTGCCATTGATAGGCATCATAGCAACTCGTCCATCCAGTTCTAAGAGTTGATAAGCTCCATTTGAGAAGACTTTGCTCACAACGTAGGGACCTTCCCATTTCGCGTCGAATTTGTCTTTGCTCATATGAGTCATAGTTATAGGACGTCTGACTGTCAAAATAAGTTCTCCTTGCTGAAAGGCTCTGACCTTCACTTTACGATTGAAAGTCTTAGAAATGCGAGCTTGGTATAACGCAATATGTTGTTGAGCCATTAATCGCTTCTCATCAAGTGCCTCCAGTTCTTGAAGTCGAAGAAGATCATTATTCTCCGTAGTGAGCTCATTAGCAATGGCAATCCTTAAAGAAAGAATTTGAAGTTCCAGAGGAAGAACAGCTTCACAGCCATATACCAAAGAGAAAGGTGTAAAACCTGTAGGGTTGCGGACCGTAGTTCGGTAGGCCCATAGACATTCGCCAAGCTTTTCTCTCCAATTTCGTTTGTTAGTGGATACAAACTTTTTGAGAAGCTTGATAATAGTTTTGTTGAAGGCTTCAGCTAAACCATTAGCGGCAGGATTGTAAGCAGTCGAGGCGATATTGTCAATCCGATGATCATCGCAGAATCTGGTAAATTTTTGGCTGATGAATTGCGGTCCGTTGTCATGGATAATTCGTCGAGGGACACCAAATCGATAAATGACATGGTGTTTGACGAAGTTGATGACACTACTGGTCTTGACTTCAGCCAAAGGTATAGCTTCAGCCCACTTAGAGAAGTAGTCTGTTATTGCTAGAATGAACCGATGTCCTCTAGAAGAAGGAGGATTAATAGGACCTATGACATCCATGCCCCAAGCTTCGAAAGGCCAAGAAGCGGCTTTCGGATGTAGAAATTCTGAAGGTTGATGAATGAAATCCGCATGGATTTGACAAGCTCGACATTTCCTTGCATATTCGATAGCATCTGATATCATAGAGGGCCAGTAGTAACCCATTCTTCGGATGCGATCCTGTAGTTTAGGACCGGGCTGATGTGCTCTACAGACACCGTCGTGAGCTTCACGTAGTACTTGTTTTGCTTCATCACCAGCTAGACAACGTAGAAGAAGACCGTCGTAAGTCCGTCGATAGAGAGTCTTAGTGGTTTGGTTGTAGTAGAACCGTAAAGATCGTCGTCGAATACTTGTAGCCTCCTTAGGATCTTCGGGGAGTATGTCGTGAACCACGAAGTCGATGAAAGGAGTTCTCCAATCTTCATTGATAACATTTATTTCAGCAAAATTACTGAATTCGATGTTACGATTATTTTCAACACAAAACAATTCTCGATTAGAGATAACCACCACTTGTTGTCTTCTGATGGGAACGGCTAAGACTGCTGCAAGATTGGCTAAGGCATCTGCTTCAGTATTGACAACTCGACGTACATATTCAATAAGGAAGGCTTTGAATGATGTAGCCATATTGATTGCTGCCTCAAAGTAAGGTACCAGATCTTGATGACGGACTTCATAAGTTCCTCTAACTTGATTGACAACCAGTTTAGAGTCGCCATAAACTTCGAGATATTCAATATTCAATTGCTTGGCTAATTGAAGACCAATAAGTAGAGCATTGTACTCTGCTACATTATTGGAACAGGATTCATCTAAAGAATAAGCTCTTTGGATAGTTGATCCTTCTGGGGAAACGAGAACAACTCCAACTCCTGCTACAATAGCACCATTGGGTCCAATTCTGGATATTCCGTCAAAGAATAGACGCCAGGTCAGAAATTCTTCAGAGATCAAGTTGACTTCCAACGTCTCGTCTGGAATTTCATCATAAAGCTTGGATGTTTCCGGTACGGGATGAGCCGCCAAGAAATCTGCCAGTGCTTGACCTTTGACAGACTTTTGAGGAACATACACCATGTCATATTGAGCTAGGAGGATGGCCCATGTAGCAAGCCGAGAGTTGAGTGTACTAGGATTCTTCATCAGTACCCGAAGAGGATTGACTCGGGATATAACATGAATGATTTGACCAATGATGTAATGCCTTGTCTTTTGAACGGCGAACATAAGGGCTAGACATTCTTTTTCAACCGGACTATAACGGTGTTCAGCACCAATCATAGTACGACTAAGATAGTAGATAGCTTGTTCATGACCTTCTTTATTCTTTTGGGCAAGTAAAGCACCCAATGAATGATCCATAGCACGGACATACATTAAGAATGGAATGCCCGAGATTGGTGGCACCAGGACTGGTGGGTTCATGAGATGTCGTTTGATGTCGTCGAATGCTTGTTGACATTCTTCAGTCCAAATAAAAGATACACCCTTCTTCATTAATTGAGTGAATGGTCTGCAGCGTCCAGACAAGTTCGAGATAAATCTCCTGATGTACGCAAGTCGACCTTGGAATCCTCGTAGCTCTTTTAGGTTGCGTGGAGGACGCATCTCTTGAATGGCTTTGATCTTCTCGGGATCCACGTGTATACCCTTAGAGGTAATGACGAAGCCGAGAAACTTACCACTAGAGACACCCAAGAATGACTTGGTGGGATTCATCTTGAGTTGATGTTGACGCATGAGATTGAAGATTGTTCTCAAATCTTGGATATGATCTTCTTTCAGACGACTTTTAACAGCGATATCATCAACATAACATTCAACTATTTTACGAAGATGATCTCTGAAAATGGTACTCATAGCTCATTGGTAAGTTGCACCAGCGTTCTTGAGACCAAATGGCATCACTGTGTAGCAATAGACTCCCCGAGGAGTACGGAAAGATGTGTGTTTTTCATCTTCAGGATTCATCTTGATCTGATTGTATCCAGAGAATCCATCCATAAAAGATATTTGCTCAAACCCACAGGTATTGTCAATCATAACATCCGTGATAGGGAGAGGAAATTCATCTTTCGGACATGCTTCATTAAGATCCCTAAAGTCGATGCAGACTCGAACTTTGCCAATTTTCTTCAGGACTGGAACAACGTTGGCTACCCAATCAGGATGTTGTTCTTCTCGAATAAAGCCACAAGCGATAAGTTTCTTGACTTCATCATCGATTGTGTCCATCATTTTAGGCTTGAATCGCCGTTGCTGCTGTTTGACTGGCTTAGCATTAGGCAGAATGTTCAGTTTGTGAGTAGCAATTTTGGGATCTAAACCTGGCATATCTTCGTAAATCCAAGCAAAGACGTCAATATATTCTTTAATGAGAAGAATCAACTCTTGCTTATCTGCCTCTGGAAGATTTTTGCTAATAAAGATTGGACGAGGTGACTCGCTTTCTCCTACATCAACTTGAACTAGTTGATCTTCAGTAGGAGGTTCTCTTTGTTCAAATCGGAGTACCCACTGATTATCCATCTGTTGAGCCCAAGGATCTGTTTCAGGATTTTCTTCAATATCTTCATCATATCCTTCCGGAAATTCAGCAGAAACCATATTAGAAGATACGATTACACGATGGACTTCACCGATGCTAGTGTCAGAATCCTATGATCTGGAATCGGAAGAATTAGAACGTTCTTCGCTATCAGAATCAGAAACTGCTGGGGATAACATTAGAGGGAAAGTATATCCGAGACCTTTTTTGGTCCTGTTGTAATACATTTCTGACTTTTCTTGTGGAACAGCGGTACGGAGAGGAGTCTTTCTTCCCTTACCGTAGTTGAGGCCGCTTTTGAAGTCGTAACCCATCTTTCGGACGATGTCTTTTGATTGTTGACTGTAACGACGGAATTGAAGATGTCCCGTGTCGTTAACTTTGCTATCATCCGTATAGCTGAATTTTTGTTCCGGTCTTTTACTAAAAAGTATTGGACGTTCACCTTTCTTGCGAGCAGGAACAATACGATATGAATCTTTTGGATGTTCACATGAAACTTCTGTTTGAAGAGATTGTACTACTCCCATTGTAAATGATTTGAAGCTATCTAACATATCCAAATAGTATTTAGTATTATAAATAACATCAGTATACTAGAAAGTAGATGCTTTTTCATTGATATATACATTTGTATTTACAGCAACACCTTTAGCCTTAGCAGGCTTGGTCAGATTGATTACAAGAGGGGGAGAAGAAGAACGTGGAGGAAGCTTGTTACGACGAAGGTCAATAACAAGTGGCTCAGACGAGGTGAGCTCCCTTTTTTCTTTGTTGTGAGTTAAATCAACAACAAGTGGCTCAGAAGAAGTGAGCTGCTTTTTGTCTTTGTTATGACGTAAGTCGATAACAAGTGGCTCAGAAGAGGTGAGCTCCCTTTGATTTTGATCAGCATCAACTGATTTCTTTTGGACTGGCAAGTGAATAGCCAGTGGTTTAGAAGACTGAGGGTGAGAAACACGCCCTTTGACAGGTATAATAAGAGTGTCTTTGGGCACTGCTTCTTGATCTTCTTCAGTATCCATGGCCAATACCACTTTCATAAATTTTTCCTTATACATGCGAGCATCGTTGCAATACGCTTCAACGCCCTTGAAAGGATAAAGGTCTGCAACTTCTTTATGAACTTATCCTTTGTCATCAACATATTTGAAGCATTGATGAAGAGTTGATGGAACGACATTATGTTCATGGAGAAAGGGTCTTCCCAGGAGAGCATTGTAAGAACAACCATGAATGTCTATGATATAAAAGGTCACCTTTGTGCGAAGATTGCCTATTTGGAGTTTTAGACGGATCTTGCCCAAAGGTTCACTCCTGCCTTGGTTGAATCCCAAGATAGTGGTGATTGTACTTGAAAGACTATGCATTGGTATTTTTAACGCATCTAACATCGTCTTTGGCATGATGCTGAGAGCGGACCCTGGATCTATCAGGATACGATCGACTTTCATCGAATCGACATACCCTGTATAGTATAGAGGACGATCATGTCTATTATCCTCCAGCAGCATATCATCCTGAGTGAAAGTGATGTTTGGAATCAACTCCAGGACACTATGACAATGACGACAAGAGACCGGTTCTGCTTCTGGCTTTTTGAGAAGAGTTAGGCAAGTTTCAGCCTGCATCAGGGCTTCACTTAGAGTTTCTCGAGTCTCTTTAGAAAGACGCAAGAGCTCGAAGATTGATAGCCTAGCTGGTGTATTGGCTAGTTGTGCCAATATATCAAAGTTGTATGGATTTTCAAGTGCTGTAGGAGATAATTTCTTCAGGGATTTGTCGAAGCGGACTTGTTGCTTGCCTTTGTCAGCAACCACCGGCTTGGGAGGAATAGACACTACAACTGGTGAGGATGTGGAAGGAATCTCTTCAGAGGAAGTAGACTGTATTGGAACAGGTTCAGAAGAAGAGGTAGGGTTTTCTTGAGCTTCAAAATGATCTTTCAAGTAAGCTTTCCCTGATCTGGTGCCTAGCAGAATTTCTTCGTCAACGATGGGTTCAAAAGACACCATATTACAAATTTGTGTCTTACCTTTAGAACGACCTTTCTTCTTGGAAGAAGAGGGCACTTCGAATTCTGGAGCAAGATCGGAATGGATCCACATAATTTTGCCGTTGTCAAGAGACAAAGGAACAAGACCTTCATTTGGTGGAAGTGGGAGATTCTCAATCTCAAGAATAGCTTTGGGAATAGGAATGACACCATGCTGTACCATCTGCGGAGAAAAATCACCAAACTGAACTGAAACCATGTTCGCAGTAACAGTCTTCTCATCTTGCTGCAGAGTGACGACACCAGCATTGACAAGCTCTTGAATTTTGTCTTTAAGCACGTAGCATGCTCGAGTAGGATATCCAATGAACCTGTGGTAGACACAGTATTTAGGATGATCTGTTTTACCGACTTCATCAGGTTTCTTTGGATCTGGGAGCTAAATTTTGTTGCTTTTGAGTAAACATTCAAAGATGCTTGCAGTGTCATTCTCGTCAAAAGAATATTCTACTTTCGAACGAGGTTCCCTCGGTGTAGGTGCAGAAGGAGTAGGAGTAGATGTAGGTGGAGCCACATTGACAGCCAAAGATTCTTTATTCTTGTTCAAATTGATGTTCAAAGTCTCTTTTGCTTTGCGGTTGTTCTAGCGGTTGCCACCACCTGACGTCTGATGTTCATCTCGATCAGGGTTAGACATCTGTACCCCCAATTATTTGAACTTTTCGGTACTTACTTTTGCAGCTTTGGCGTTGACGATGAATGAAGGCCAAACTTGGAATTGGGTAGATCCCGTCCACATACTGATGATAGGCAAAAGATTTGCCTTACAAGTATCAATAGTGACAGCAGCTGGAGTTCCGGGAGGCATTTTCAAAGCTTCACGGCAGAACTGTTCGATGAAACTCTCAGCAGTTTCATTGTGTTTCTGTTTGATTTTGTTGAGAGCCGACATAGTCATGTCGTTAAATCCTTCATAGAACCGTTCCAGGAAGATTTGCTTGAGACCTGAGAAAGAAGTAATACAACCATCGGGCAAACTTCTATACTAGTCATATGCTACGCCGGCTAAACAACCGACGAACACTCTGGTAAGAAGAGCGTCATTTGGCTGAAGTTGAACTGTCATTACCTCAAAATGATTGATGAACTGACTAGGAGAAGTACTGCTATCAAACAAAAAGATCGTTGGGATCTTGTATTTCGGTGGGAACGGAACTTCTTTCCATTCTACTGGATAGGGCTGCTTGATCCCCAATCTTTGCAAGTTGTCTTTCTCTTTGAAAGCTTCGAACTTGGTTCGTAAGAGTTTGACAGCTTCATTGGCGTCTTCTGATGACGAAGAAGGAGCAGGTTGAGTTAGAATGGTAGGAGAAGGAACAGCATTGTAAGCACTACCCCCAGCCCCTGACTGACTAGGTGTAGTTTGAACTTGTACTTGTACAGGAGACATTTGAGGAGACACTACCCCCAGCCCAGTATTGGCAGGTACTGAAGATGCTTTGATCTCTGGACTCACAGTAGGTGCAGTCGGTGGCGTAGCATGTTGTGCCACAATGATAGAATGCATACTAGCAACCATTTCAGCCATGGTTTTTAGTTTGTCTTCAAGTACAGCGATTCGCTGTTCCTGATTTGAAGAAGTCGAAGCATCGGGATCATCAGTGACAACATAAGCTGTCACTTCTCTTGGTACAGTGGAAGACACTGTTTGTTCAGAGCTTTCGCTGTATGCATCATAGTCGGAGAAAGAATCATCTCCTGACTGAGAGGTAGGAAGATAACCTAAAAGATTTTGAGGAAGATTCCTTTGACCGATTGTATCTCGGCTTCGAGAGCGGGTATGTCGAAACACTCCTTCAGAAGATTCTTGGAGTAATTCTAAATACCGGTGGCTTGGCTTGCGAGGTTTACCATGCTTAGAATATCTGCTACCCCCAGTGTCTCGGGAAGTCATGTTAACAGAAGCATACAAGACTTCGTCTTCCTCTGACATAGGTTCAGATTTAGCAAAAGTCAGACGATCGAAGACAGATCGTTTTGTTGTTTGACAACAACATTGGATGATAACTTTGTGGTTACAACGATGATCAGATGGTTGAACTAAAGATATCGAGATAATATCCCTCTTTTGTCTAAGATGTTCTCGGAGATCAGGAACAACAACAGGACGAGGAAAACTTTGAGGGATCTGTTCATTGATAACATTCGGAACATGATTCCGATTCTTCAAATATTTAGTCCCTTGAGTATACAGGGAAGTGCTCACTTCATTGGCATAAGTGTCGAGATTTTTAACCCTAGAGATTTGTTTTTGATGATATTTGATCTTCGGCATTGGCTGTTTGCGTTTTACCGAAGTGGGTCTGTTGATATAAGTTCTAAGATCAGCAAATTCACCTCCAGTGGTTTCTGTCTGAGACACTAACAGTTTTTCCTGTCTGGAACGGAAAATCTTAAGAGTTGGGAGATCCTGGAATTCTGCTACCGGGGTAGGCAAAATACCTCTTTAATTATTACAAGTTCTCTTATAAAGGAAAGAAGAATCCTTGTTTGAAAGAGTTCTAGTACTGATTGGTGCTGAAGCACGTTCAGATTGATCTTCTTCGGTAAAAACTGAAGAAGATTGAGAAAAGACCAAAGGGCCTTTTCCTTTGTTTTGTGAAGAAGGGTTAGCTAAAGAGCGTTTCCCTCTGTTCTCTTCCAAGTCATGGGACAAGGAAGTTTGAGAAAAGACCAACGGGCCTTTCCCTTTATTTTGAAGAGAATGAGGAATAGCCAAAGGACTACCCCCAGTGGATTGCGCAGGAGCAATAGAATGTTTGAGAGGAGGAACAGAATCTCTCCCTTTGTTGTGAGAAGAAGAGAGTTTAGTCAAAAGGCTGTCACTCTTGGATTGCGCAGGCATGCTTTGCGCATGGGTTGATGGTACACTGGTTCTGGCCACAGAGACTGTGGTTTGCACATCAGGAGTTCTTGCCACAGAATGCTTAGGGTGCACTCTGGTTGCTGGAGTGTTGGTTTGCACAGGAAGATTGGCAGCCAACTGCGCCAGAGGTATAGGGACTTTACACTTAGCCATGGTAGCATATGAAATCTTTTGTGCACTAGCCATAGCAGACTGCGTAGCAGTAGCAGAGACAGATTGTGCAGCCGGCTTGATGACAGCAACTTTGGACTGCGCAGCAGTCTTGCTGGCAGACTGCACAGAAGACTTGCTGTCAGCATTAACAGAATGCACAGCAGTCTTTGGGACCCACACTGGGCGCACTTTGCTTGTGGCAGCAGTGCTTGCAGTGCGAGGAGTGGTCTTGGAATTGATCATAGACTCGTAGGCTGTCTGGTTGATCTTCACAACCAGTGTCTTCTGTGTCTTTCCGATAGACGCTACGTCACATTGAGTTGTCACTTCCTCATCAAAGGAGAAAGTCGTCCCCAGCAGAGTCGCCATTTTGTTTGCAAAAACAAAAGTTGAAGAACTTTATTGATACAAACTTTGTAAAAGATTACAATTTGAATTCTGGGAATGGTACAACTTTAGGAATCCAATCTAGATGACGATTGCTTTATCCCTTGGACGATATGAACTTTGAAGACGATAGCCTCTGAAGTTGAAGACAACTCTGGAATTGAAGGCAAAAGCCTCGGAAGTTGAAGGCAAAAGCCTCGGAAGAATACAGCAGCACTTGGGCAAGAACTCCTGAACTCTCTGAACTATGAAGTCTGATCTCTCTATAATCTGATCTCTGATTATTGATTATTGATCCCCTTAAATGGAGACTTGAAACTCTATTTATAGAGTTCTGAGAAATAACTAACTTTTAGTTATTCTGGACTGCGCATGATGGATTGTACAGCAATTGGTTTGCGCAGCAATGGACTGCGCAGGCAGTTGCTGGATCATGGGCTAACTGTCTTGGACACATGGCATCATTTGATTGAAATGCGCATGATCATGCATAGACAGTTGCCACAAAATGAGCAATTGATGGCATGAATGCCACGTGTATTTTATCATTTGTACTGATAGAACGCGCACATTGAATTGTGCAGGCTTTGGATTGCGCCAACCTGAATTGCGCAGGAAATGGATTGCGCCAACATAGATTATGCCAACATGGATTGCGCTGCCAGCTGTCCTCGAGCGCCATACTGTACGATTAAACGAATGGTTGCCTCGTTCTCCGCGCTGTCAGTTGTCAGAAGATTTGATTTGTGTCAGGTAATGATAGTGATTTGCCACGTCAGCCTGCGCACTTGGATGTGTGTGCAATCTATCTTGCGCAATCTGAAGGATGCGCAATCTGATGTCTGCGCAGTTCATCTGAAAGTTGTATTTCTTGATTTTCTGACTTTGTTGATGTATACAACTTGATTTTTTTAGGACCTACAAGGGTAAGAGCCGTCGATGAGCAAGGGATACTTGTCTAGGGGGCTCGGCTAGGTAAGCAAGTCTTTGGCGATTAGGATCCAAGCTAGCACGTCCATCGAGGTCCTCAGAACTTATAATAAACAATCATTAGCATATAATAATAAATTAGTAGAATAATAATAAGAGATGGCAGGAGGATATACCGCATAGGTCCCGCAAGCAGTATAGGGATCTGGCACAGAAATCGAGGCACGCGGACCGATACGGGCATGCAAACCGAGACGTGCACGTATAGTGAGACACGCACGAGAATCGGAATGACTCGAATATCGAGACAAACAGGAAACATAACATGCACGTAAACTGAGACATGTACGTTGATCGAGGAATTACGAATATCGAAATGGCACACGAATCATCGTAGCATGCAAATAGAGGCATACACGCAGATCGGTACGTGCACGCAAATCGATACGGCATAGGTTACGAGGTAAGCACAAAAGTTGAGGCACAAAAATCGAGACAACACATAAACCTAGATAGTACGTCGCCCGAGGCAGCACAGGGCTCGAGGCATCCCGCTGCCTAAGAAAGTATATAGATCGGAGAAAAATTAAAACGGGAAGGCACACATAATGTGGCACATGCGTCCCAAGAGGCTCGTACCCCAAGGCAGCACACACACCAAGGCAACACAAAAGTCAAAAGTGGCACGTACACCGAGGTGCATGCAGATCGAAGGCACACCAACCGAGGGTGCGCTGCCCGAGACAGTACGCTATCCATGGTGCATGGCCCAAGGTAGAGAGAGGGAGGCAGATCTGCTTGTCGGGGAAGCTCGGCCAGGTCGGATCGACCCGTCGGTGGAGGAGAAAAGGAGAGTGGGAAGTGGTGGTGGAGGAGCTCGGCTGGGCTGTGGTGGCAGCAGTCGAAGGAGGCGGTGGTAGAACGACCAGATCGGGGCAGAGGGGCTCGACCAGGCTGGTCGGCTCCTGTCACGACCCGCACCCTGATTAGGGGTACGAGAACGTGGGTACGTCCAGCCTACGTCGCAGTGTCGGCGGTAGAACGCTGTATAGGCCATCTATAACATCTAACATGTAACAACAAGAAAATATAACCTGTCATCTTCGCACGGAGGTACAATATAACATCTCAACTATATCTCTCAATCACAAGTCTTAGGAAGATAGAGCACGATATGGAATCAGATAAAAGAAAGAAACTAAATATAAATAGTAAAGTTATCACAACACACAGTAGATGTCCAACACAAATAAATTCAAATCCTGAATATAAATAAGTCTCTACTAACAATCGGAACAATCAGATACAACATGAAAAATAATAGTTCTAAACTATATCTAGGGCAATATCTACTGAGCAAGGTCCTTTTCAAACTCCTTCGTGCCACCCTCGTATGCCTTACCACCCTCATATGCCTCGTAGAAGGTAGGACAGTCATCTATATCATCTGTAAAATTTTGTCAACATATCCAGTCAGGATGGAACGAGCACATCACCTCTAACAGTTCAAAATAATTGACAAGGGCTATGAGTATGAAATTATAACGAAAATCTTGATGATCAAGTTATAGAGGTAATGTATAATGAAAAGACAAGTGTATAAAGAACATATGAGAACAAGAAGATATATAATAATGGTAAACCTGTCATGCAAGGTTTGTAATAGACAATTTAGAGGATTTGTGTTTTGACCAGTGATTTAAAATACCAATTTGTCATGTGAACGGCTAGAAGGAGATATCCAGCAAACCATACACCTACATGTGTAGCCGCTATTATTCACGCAAGATCAACGGGATAAAAAGGGTATATGTTCACATGTCTCCTAGGTATTTCCCTGCCCGACTAGTACACATAAAATCCAGGTTCTTCAATACGCATTTCATTATTCATGATAGATGCATTAGTCATGATTTACATTATTCGTGATAGTCATAAAACCACGTATCTCAAGTCAAGAAATCCATAAAATACCAATCCGTGAGTCCATCGTGTCAGAATCAAGATGGAACACTAGTATAACATGCATCACAGGATATATCAACATAATGAAACTATCAGAGAATATACTTGCCTGTCGTCCAAAGCAATAATTGTGAATCGAGCCTCAAAGTGGAGTCACAAAGCCTATAGATGAGATACATGTGTTAAATGGGTGTTAGATAGTGTTAAACATGGTTTTCTAGTGAGTGATATGCAATCTAGGTCAATTTAACCCATATCAAGTCATTACCTTCCTATGATATATTATCTTAGGCAAATAGATAACCCGCTGCCTTAGACTAATAGGAAAACTCTATACCTTAGCTAATAGGGAAATACACTATCTTAGTTATTAGGTAAACCATTACCTAAGCTATAGATAATATCATATCCTAGGTTGATTAGGTAATTACCAATTACCTTAATCTAATAGGTAAATCCCTAAATCTTAATCTAAAATAGGAAAACCACATTACCTAGACTATTTGTAAACCATTACCTATATTGATTTTGTAATGCCATTACCTTGAGTGGATAGGTAAGCCCAACCTTCACTTAGCTTAAACACCCAAAACCCCCAACTCATTAACATCTCAAACCAAGGGCCTTGGTCCAAATCCAAATGCCCAAAAAAAAGGAGAGGATCCCCTGCTGCCATACAGCAAGGCAAGCTGCTGTTGCTACTAAGACATGGCTGCTGCCATGCCATTCCAAGCAAGGCAAATGCCAAGCAATAGCCTGGGCATGCTGCCAGGACAGCTCACTGTTGCTGCTGCAATAAAGCAAGCCGCATGCAAGCAATGCCTAGGCAAGAGCCAACCTCTGATACTAACCAATATTCTAAGCAAACACCCTAACTTAGCACTAGGACTGAATACATCAAACACTCTTCTAGAACTGATACCACTCATTCACACTTGGTTTCACTCACATACTCCACATCCACCTTCACCTCTCTTAAACATAACTGATACAAGGTTCATTTCATTGCTTGTCCTACTTATTCCCTAACCTGGAAGTCCCCACTGCTCGAGTACAGGCCAAATGCCTAAACCTCCCCCTTCTTGCATCACCTTCAATGTGAAACATCACAAGTCCCTCTTATCCAAGTCACTGATACTCTAATGTATCAGTCCTAATAGATGCCTCACATAAATGTCTAATCTGAAAACTAAATGGGGTTTCAGTCCCCCATCTAGTTCCTTTCACTTATGGACAATACTCTAACTCACTTAGACACTAAGGGATACTCCTATGATACTTAACTATGATACACTGGCCAAGGGCCAAGCCTCTGCAGTTGTCAAATGGCACTGCCCTACCCTCACATATGGAATGGCCAAGTGGCCTCATGCCTGTAGCTGTAGAGATGGGGTTAAGTCCCCTACCTGCACCTCAAAACAGAGGCCAAATAGTTGTTGTACCTAAAGTCCAGATCCTCCCTATATCATTTCTCATGTTATACAAACACTCATATAACATATTTCCTTTATCTGATACCCGATCCCCTCTCTATATAGCATTCACACTAGGATACACTAGGATACCTATAACACAGACACTCTAATCACTTGGATACTCACTGGTACTAAATTTGGACACACACACGCACTAAATACACATTGCTGTATACCATACACTCACTCTCACCTAAACCAAATGCTCTGATACCAACTACTGTAATATGAACTGATACATAAACTGATACCTCATTGTTCATTAGGAAAATCCAGCTGAACACTATATATCTTCATAAGTGAACTCACTATCATCCAATCCTTCCTCTCATCTCTGAACTAGGCCTATGGCCAAGGAATTCCTGGCCAAATAGCCTGCTGCCACTGAGCAGGACAATATCCTGCTCATACAAAGCTGTGGCACACTTGTGCAACAATGGCTAGTGACCAATTGGCCTGCCCCCAAGTTCCTACCAACTGCAATGGCTCTTCTCGAGTCCTACACACTGAAGGAAAAGGTTCACCCGACTGAACTTCAAGTCAGTTCTAATATTAAACTAACACACCCTCATAGTTCCATTTGACAGTGAACCCCATATTCATTCCAAAACCCATATACCTATACATATGCAAATAACATATATATATAACACATAAGTGTAGTATCTGTATATACTTACATATAATCTGATCACAACGTATGGGCTAGGGCCCGTGCCCGACCCCCTCTCCACTGTCAAATGACAGTGCCAAGAATCCCCTTAACAGTACACACATTCATATATATCCAACTCCTATATGCAACACTTATATAAATGTATATATTAGGGGAAAACACTTAGAATCTCTTATGAATGCCTAACAAAAGGATAACCAAGCCAAACATATGCATAAAACCGAATACAAAGCCAAAGATAGCCTATTAGGCATTTAAACAAACACTTGGCGCCCTCAATCACTTAAAATCAAACTCACTGATACTCTCTGATACATTGGTTTACTCATTGATTTCTCATTACACTCACCCTCTAAACATTGACACTGATCTCTGATACTACACTCACTGCAATGGGAGGTACTCCCCTTGCCTGTTGCCACTCTTTCAAGCCTTCACAACACTTAGACACTCAATACTAGGATACCAACTCTGATGCCCAACTGAACAGTCACTAACTAACTCTAGGACTCTCAAATGGGATACTTAAACACTAGGACAGTAGTCTTTCTAAATTCCCTTTGATACATGGGGTAATACACTGAGTTTTGCTCATAGGCCTATGGCCAAGGGGCAAGCCAAGATGGTTGTGCCAGAGCCCTCACTTGCTCCCTTGCTGCTGCTGCTAAGGCAGCCTGCAATGGCCAAAGCCAAATACAACCAAGGCACAGCAAGGCAAGCTACTGCTTGCTGTAAATGCCAATGTGGCACTAGCCAATGGCCTAGTGGCCAAATCCAAGCCAAGCCAGGGGAAAATATTCCCTGCTGCTCGACCCTCTAACATCTCACTAAACCAATCACTGATACTTTAAAAACACTTGGACACTCACTCAAGTCCCATGCTCTAATACATGCATTGCCTAATGCCTACCCCACCTAAGGAGCACACTGCCAAGTGACAGTGCTCACTAATATTCTATAGCAACACACACACTCATGCATATATACATACATATATAATATATATAGGTATCACATATATATACATGTATTAATAAGTGGGGTACACTAGAAAATCAACTAGGATGTCCATACAATGAAAAATCAAGCTAACTCTATCTTCAAAACTGAATACCAAGTCCAAAATGACCACCTTGTCATATTGACAAATACTTGGGGGGCAAGATTTCCAGTCCCTCTAGAATAGACATTAAACCCTATGTAATCACCTCAATATGACCTATTAGAACCTCAATATACTTCCTATTAGTCATAGGTGTCAACCCCTTGACCAATTTTTTTTGAATTTATTAAATTTATACCCAATTGTTAATGTCTCATATATATATGTTTTTTTTGTTTCACAATAAATACCAATGGAGGGACCAAATAGGAATATAGCAAAGAACAAGGACCTTAATGCATGAGTAAAAGGGTTATTTTAGGGGTGGTGTAAATACAGATTTGTAGAGGGCTTAATTGAAAACCTTTTTAATTCAAATTCCCAACGGCCTGAGTAGCAGATGGACTCGAATTTGGATTCGAGTTCCTTTCCACTATCCTTCTGGAATTCAAATCCTGAAAATCTATCAACCCATGATGTCGATCCTATCCCGAAGTGGTATATATGAAGGCTCAATCAAATTCTTCTTCCGAAGTCATCTGTTGAAAACCCTAGAAAAGCTGCCGCAACCTCTCCTTCCCCTAAGTTCAGGAAAGCTCGAAGTAGTCGTCACGCGGAGGTTTCACAGGTAATCCTCTAATCGCATCAATTGATTTTGCCAAACTAGTTAATCCTAACCATGTCCTTAATAGTGTGAGAGGTATTCGAGAAAATGCCTAAAGGAATTTATATAGGATGTGGGTTGAGTAAATGATGTGTGCAGTTAACTATGATTTGGGGATTTTTGGTTAACAAATTAGGATATGGAAGGCTCGGGTTCTTGGTGTCATTCATGATTTGATTCACTGGTTCACCATGGGTGCTATGCAGAGTTTGGAATTGGTTTGTGCAAGTTGTCTTCATGTCCTAACATATAGGTTATGATTCCACTGCCTATATATGATGCCCTGCATCCCTTATTACCTGCATACAGGAGAGTCCAGGAATTGAATATTGAGTCAGATAATGAACTTCGAGTCCAGACTTGAACTCATGTCCTGTCCAATACCAACACTTGTGTACAGTCCAATTCACTCTGTGTTCTGTCCACAGAACACTAATATTCTGTTCCATGCATTCACTAATCAGTCCTTATGATCATTGTTAAGTTCACTGCACTTGTTAGCATAGGCCATTACTACAAATGTTTAGTTTCCCACTTATTAGTGTTCTTTACTGCATTTTCTATATTCATTCTAGTTCCTTTTTGAATAGTCAATTGAATACCTTGTGAGTGTTCAGTCCTCTATATTTTTAGGTTCGGTCATTCTGAATGATCATGCCTTCATATTAGTTCAGTTCTCCCTGAACCATTGTTTTAGTCCTAATGTTAAGAATCAAATATTACTTGTATCAATTCCTAATGTGTTGCTTATTTTTCAAATATGGTTCAGTCCCTTCTGGATAATAATGCAATCAGTTGCCTACTCGTTTGGTAGCAGTAATGGAGGATGGGGAATGGCTTTTGTATCAGTCAATACTATTGTTCAGTGCTAAACCCAATGCAGTTTATCATTCCTTGGTAGGGATCAATCCCTTACTTAATTTTTAAAGTTCAGATTAACACTGTCTAGCCATATGTAAGTCCTATCCTGCTTACTTCTTAGTTCAGTTCACTACATTAGTGGTTCAGTCCATTAACCAATTGTTAGTTCATCATTATATATGGTACAGTCCAGTTCTCTTTAATTCAGTCCTCTATGTTGCTTTGTACCAGTTTACTTGTTATTGCATTAGTCTCCTTAGGAGTAAATCTTTAGTATCATTCAAGATATCCTTGTTTCAGTCCCTTGTTAGTCCAGGTTGTATCAGAGATGGTTCAGTCCCCTATTGTTCAGTAGCAGTCCCTTTTGCCATTGTCCAGCCAATGACAGAGATAAGGGGGCTCGGGTTAGGATGATTTATTACCTGTCCCAATTGTTAGAATTTATTATTGTTACAATCCATGCTCAAATGCATTGAAAACAGGGACTGTTAGTTGTTCAGTCCTTGTGTGGCATGGTATCAGCTATGGCCATAATGTTTGTCCTTGTTTGCTTTTGGTTAGTCCAATCCACATGCATTGTTATGCCTATACAGTCTCTGGACTAAATCGACTGATATATATACATATGGCCTTTGCTAGTATGGGTTGGATCGTGGGGTTAAATTTGATTACTAGTAAACTCTGGTACAGGCTATATGCCCTGCCATTGTATCCTGTGACTTGGACCGTGTATTGTGGGTGAAGCATTGGGTGAAATTGCATTAAGGACTGAAGGTCCTATTCAAGTTTAGGAACCCTGTAGGCAATAATTGTAATGGCATAGCCATGAGATATCCAACCACAATAATCCTAGTGTAATCAATGTGCAGCCTACCATGTCTGTTCACTCTACATATTGAATTTGGTCAGTCATCATATTGACTAGGTTTAAGTTCAGTAGTAGAACCTTAGCAACCAGTTTCCCTTTCCTGTAACAATCTTTTCAATTAAAAAATTATCCTATAGACCAGTCATTGTAGTCCCCTGCATCATAGTTTCACTCACAGGTTGAATGCTCATACTAGGATGTCATACACTCTTAATGGGTTCAGTCCTCATGCATTGGTCATGTCCAAACGAATATTTATCCTACACCTAATTGACCTGCTATATAAATGTTATGTACATTCTGTCCTACTATGATGGATTTCCTTATATCCTATGGCTAATGACATATGTACTTTCTGGTATCAAATTGATGAAACCACAGGAATTTTCCTGTAACCTACTGATACTGACATGTGGGTGTCCTAGTACATATGTGTATGTTCTTAGAGAGTTCACATGGGTACATTGGGGCCAATAGTGCTTCAGTTATTCACAAACTGATATGGAAGCAGGGCATTTTTCAGTTAGAGAGGATAAGAGAGTTCGTACATTTATACAAACAGGGCATGGTCAAACATGAGAATAGCATCAGTCCTAGGTGAACCCATATCAGATATAGGGTTGATGCAGATCAGTCATAGTGCCTTGGATGTCTATTTAGCTACTATTGTATAGAGAGGGGCTGACCCAATAGGGCCATAATAAGTGGTAGAAATGGGAGTGTACCATGTGATAGAAAATATGTGTGTGTTTTAGAGAAAGCAAATAGTGGTAGCAGCAAGAGGCTACCATGATTTAGGGAAATAGGATAATTGGGAGTGTTGGCAGCCATAGACCTTGTGCTCTACTAACAGCAGCAGTACATGTAAGGTAAGAAAGAAGTATCAGGTGGTATTGTGGTCGAATATGTAGGCTTCAAGAATTGCAGGCATTCCCAGATAAAATTAAGGGACCTAGTAACTATACATGGAATAGGAAAAAAGGGATACCCAAATGTATATTAGTCTAAGTAAAGTAGGCTGAGGGGATCCAACCCAAAGTATAAGGGTATTTTGGCACTAACTCAAGAAGTTTTGTTGTAATTCATTTTTACATGTTAATTAAAAATTTATAAATACAGGTTACTTGGACTTTGACCCAACACTTGGCCAGTATACACAGCTCAGGACCAAAGGCAAGTATACCTTGCCTTTCTACACAGCTTTATTTACATGCACTGTTTTTTATTATTCAATTTTTCTTATTATTGTTGACATGTACTTTTCATATCATGTTAGTACTTTATTTCATTGATACATAGCCCTTGTTCACAGCTAGTCTTGTGTCTTATTAGTCGTGTTCACTTGTGCCTTGATTGAGTCGTGTCATGTTTCGAGAAGTCATGAACTGAATTGCTATGCCTCCTTGCCTTCAAATCTTGATGCTAACCTGCGAGCCCACATTAGGGGCGAGGGTTAGTAGATATATGTCCGCACCTGCGAGTCCACACTAGGGGCGAGGGTGATCTCTTGAAGCTAACTTGCGAGTCCACACTAGGGACGAGGGTAATCTCTTGAAGCAAACCTGCGAGTCCATATTAGGGGCGAGGGTTAGTAGTATATGGTTCAAACCTGCGAGTCCACACTAGAGGCGAGGGTGATGCTAGCCTGCGAGTCCACACTATGGACGAGGGTTAGTAGTTGATCAAACCTGCAAGTCCACACTAAGGGCGAGGGTTTAAGTATTCGATTTGGTTATCCGTGACATTTCGACATGAGTTCTCTCGTCTTAGTCCAGCAGTTCATTTATGCGTAGTCAATGTACAGATTCGTGTTTATCATTGCTTAGTTTCACTTGTTTATTCTATATTTTTTCCATGCATGATAAACTATTAGAAAGGCTCATTTTTATGTATCTTGCTAGTCCTCTGAGGACCTGATGATCTCTTCAGGTTTAGCCGAGTTTGAGTCAGGAGCAGTTGAGCAGGTTGAGTCAGCACCAGACCGCAGAGTTTTGCAGTTGAGATCGCCTTGATTAGCAGGTTGTATTCAGTTAGTATATTTCATGTACTATTCTCTTTCCATCTATTGGTAGTGGATTTGTGTCCACCGAACGTGACATTGATTCTGAAAACATTTAGTTTACATTATTCATTATTTTTTAGTTTCATGTATTGTTCATTGATCTTGGTTGTGACTTGATTATTCTGTAGATGAGATATAGACTACCACGAGATTCTAGATTGCTATGACTTGTGTATATTAGATAGCGTTCTACTGCCAACACTACGGCGTAGGCTGGGCTTAAACACGTGTTGTATCCAAAAAGTGGGTGCGGATTGTGACAAGTTTTTTTGGTGGCCCATGCAGGTCGACGTTAATCACTTTGGTTACGTCACTGTACCGTCATAAACCTGCAAATAGGATTAGACACTTAAGATCTCATCCACATGTCTTGACTTATTATTGGCCTCTAGTCCTTGATTTCGTTGAATCCTTGATTTGTATCCTGCTTGAAATTCTCTTCAACGACTAAAAGTGTTTTCCTTGTTACAGTGAAGATGGACTCTCAAGACAGGAACCCCGCGGCACTGAACACTCCACCGGCTACAGGAGGCTTTTTTACGTACATGACTCCACCGACACAAGGAGGCCAGCTCACTCATATGGGCAATCCGCAACGGCTACAGTTCTCGAGATTCTGCAGAGACGACTTTCCACCACCTCCACCGTTTCCTCTGCAGACTCCACCACCAGTACACGATCTGCCACCAGCATCTGTCTCACCGCCAGGGGTTCCACGTCCAGTACTAGCCATGCATCCAGCACCAGCAATGTATCCAGCATTTGCCATGCACCCACCGTCAGCGATGTTTCCAGCCCCAACGATGTATCCTGTACCTATTCTGCCTCCGCCACCAGCACTGGACAATGTCACACTCCTCGGGATCTTCTAGCAGTAAGCCAACATGTTTCGCGACACCTTGTGAGAGGCTCTTCAGATTAGAGATGCTCCGCGACAGTGTCCCGGCACTTCCAAGAACTTCATAGACCTCCAGCCCAAAGAATTCCACGGAACAGATGGGATTCTCTACGCTGACGAGTGATTGGAGAACGTTGAACGATACCTGAAGATGGCCCGACTCCCAGAAGATCTGAAGATTGAGTTAGCCAGTGGACAGCTTTTCGATATCGCACGAACGTGGTACCAAAGCGAGCCCCAATTTTCTGCTCCAGACGTGACTTGGAAGGAGTTCAAGTGACTGTTCAAGAAGAAATTCTATCTATACGTAGCACAAGAGGCATTGGTGAGTCAGTTCGAGCACCTAGAGCAGGGCAACCACACCGTCGACGAGTACACATCAGAGTTTTCTCGCCTCAGCCGCTTCGCGAAAAACTTGGTCAGCACCCCTGAAGACAAGGCGCGACGATTCAGGAAGGGACTATCTCACGAGATTCGTCTAACCATCGCCACCAGTCAAGCCGCCACTTACGAGGAGATTCTAGAAGTCGCCCAAGCTGTAGAAGAAGAACTGAGCCACAAGCCGAAGAGAAATCGAGACGCATTTGGAGGAGGCAACAACCAATCAGCACCAGCAAAATGTCCCAACGTTCCGGAGAAGACCTCCGCACAGCAGCAGCCACAAGCAGCCCCAGGTCAAGTCCAAGATGTTGCCACCTGCCAGCATTGCTTGAAGAAAGGCCACACTCAAGAAAATTGTCGCGGCAGATTAGGGTTGTGTTGGACTTGTGGATCCAACCAACACTTGTCTCAAAATTGTTCGAAGAGGAACGCTAGTGCCCCACCACTACCAACCGCAGCAGGAGGGCGAGCCTTTGCCATGATCACAGAGAATGCGATAATACCACCCAGAGCAGCTAGCGAGAATTTTCAGTAGATATCGGCAGTAGTATAGATAGGCCTATGTTAGACTTTGTTTAAGAGAATTGAATTCCTTTTGTAGCAGTTTGTTCTAGACTATTCATTCTAGTGGATCACGGCTCATAAAATTTTGAGGACAAAATTGGTTTAAGGGGGGTAGAGTTGTCAACCCCTTGCCAATTTTTTTTAGATTTATTAAATTTATACCCAATTGTTAATGTCTCATATATATATATATGTTTTTTTTGTTTCACAATAAATATCAATGGAGGGACCAAATAGGAATAAAGGAAAGAACAAGGACCTTAATGCATGAGTAAAAGGGTTATTTTAGGGGTGGTGTAAATACAGATTTGTAGAGGGCTTAATTGAAAACCTTTTTAATTCAAATTCCCAACGGCCTGAGTAGCAGATGGACTCGAATTTGGATTCGAGTTCCTTTCCCCTATCATTCTGGAATTCAAATCCTAAAAATCTATCAACCCATGATGTCGATCCTATCCCAAAGTGGTATATATGAAGGCTCAATCAAATTCTTCTTCCGAAGTCATCTGTTGAAAACCCTAAAAAAGCTGCCGCAACCTTTCCTTTCCCCTAAGTTCAGGAAAGCTTGAGGTAGTCGTCACGCGGAGGCTTCACATGAATCCTCTAATCGCATCAATTGATTTTGCCAAACTAGTTAATCATAACCATGTCCTTAATAGTGTGAGAGGTATTCGAGAAAATGCCTAAAGGAATTTATATAGGATGTGGGTTGGGTAAATGATGTGTGCATTTAACTATGATTTGGGGATTTTTGGTTAACAAATTAAGATATGGGAGGCTCGGGTTCTTGGTGTCATTCATTGTTTGATTCACTGGTTCACCATGGGTGCTGTGCAGAGTTTGGAATTGGTTTGTGCAAGTTGTCTTCATGTCCTAACATGTAGGTTATGATTCCACTACCTATATATGATGCCCTGTATCCCTTGTTACCTGCATACAGGAGAGTCCAGGTATTGAATATTGAGTCAGATAATGAACTTCGAGTCCAGACTTGAACTCATGTCCTGTCCAATACCTACACTTGTGTACAGTCCAATTTACTCTGTGTTTTGTCCACAGAACACTAATGTTCTGTTCCATGCATTCATTAATCAGTCCTTATGTCACTCCCCGTTCCCAGAATGCGTATTTTAATACGTGTACGGCTTGAATGTATTTATTTAATATTTATCCTGTATTTGTTTGTAGTTAATTCTTTAATTTTACGCTAATTATTTTTCTGTATTTTATTCTCTGCTTTTGCTTTGTTCTTGGGTTCGGCTTGGGTTGATTTATTTTCGGATTTTGGTGGTTCACCATGAACCCGACCAACCCCTACCTACCATCATTCCATTTAAAGCCCCAACCCCTTTTCTCTCTCTTTATTACTTCTTATTCTCATTACTCTTCTTCTTCCTCATAACGCTCTCCACCTACCAAGAGCTTAGGCAAGTACATCTTGCTCCACATGAGAACCCATATTTTTATGGTTCATTTATCTTCCTCTCGTGATCCTAAGATAGTTAAGAACTTGGCATTTTGCATTTTGAAGTTTCATTTTTAGTAGATCTAGAAATTTCCATTTTCTGATTTTGTGGGTTTTGATCTATCAAACTTTCTTATTTTCAAGTTTTGTTCGTTCCAGATTGTGAGATTTGTGTTATACGCCATTCTGACCTATGGAATCCCATTTTGGGCTTAGATTGAAAGTTTTATAGGAATTAGAGTTATGGAATTCTTACGCCCACGTTATACGTGCTCGCGTAATATCAAGCTCTACGCCCACGATCATTCGTGTCAGCGTGAATTCGGATTACGCAAGTCTACTCGGACTTGGCGTATTCTTTACGCGTACAATTTTACACGTAATATTATTTTTACGCATACTCATTCATGCGTAACTCTTTACGCGTAACGTTTTATTTTTACGCATACCCATTTACGCATAACGTCATTCTTTATGCATACAAGTTCACGCGTAACGATTATTTTGTTTATGAGTACAAGCTTATGCGTAACATCATTTCCTTTACGCGTATTGATTCACACGTAACAGCATACAAGATCCATGCGTAGACTCTAACTTTTTTTATGCGTACAAGATTCATGCGTAAACCTTGACTCTTTACGCGTACAAGTTTTTACGCGTAACGTTATTCTTTATGCGTACTCCTCTGGCTTGGCATAAGACGAGTTTTTACGCGCAACTTTATTCCTTTATTGAGCGTGCTCCTTTACGCGTAAGCTTTATTCCTTCATGCGTAAACTTCCATCACGCATAAATTTCTTTTATGCGTATTTCATTGGGCGTACTCTTCTGGCTTGGTGTAATTCATCGAGCGTACTCCTTGGGCATACATGGCATCCCTTACTATATCCTTACGCCTTTTTGACATGAACTCGATATAATCATGATATGCTAATATTTTAATACTTATTGTGGTGTGGAATGTGCCCTGTCCCGATTGGTTTATGGATACCCAGTATGACTGAAATTTAACCCTGAGAGTTATAGACTCGACCATACTAAATACTAGTTTGACTTTCATGTCTTGGCACGAATTGACATTGATTGTTACCTTGACTAAGTGATTGATCATGCATTCCTAGTTGGAACTAAAGAGACTAGCTAGTCGTCTTACTGAAACTGAATGAGACACGTTCATATTAACTATGAACCATTACAATCGACTAGCCGATCCCGAACACTGGCATAAGGATATGTGCAGACTTCCACTTATTTTCTATAAAAGTTGCATGTGTACCTTACAGTCAAAGCATGATTATTCCGTGGCTAAGATTGATTGTTGCATTACGCTATGTAAGATCTACAACCTAACCGCCCGTGCATCGTTGTAGAGTTGTACATATCGTACTTTATACGAAAGTACTCATTTTGAATAACCATGATCTACGGCATAGAATTTCAATTAACATAGGGACTACTAAGTTAAATAAAATAACGATTGCCTGGAGAGAATAGATTTCCGAGTTCTTACATGGCAGCCATCCTTAGGACAATTAGTGCCCCGACATGCCGGCTGGTTCCTACAGATACTACAAATCTGCCACACGGGCAGGGAACGGTATCTGCTTATATTTATTTACTGTATACTGATGACGGGCGTCCCGTTGGGACTCGTCTAATTCATGACTAGCGCAACTGATTATTGAGTAGACTAGCCTTGCTTGCACATTATAAGAACTGAGGAATCCTTTATTGCATATTTCCAGGGTAACTTGGAACTTCCAGTTAGCAAGTCATAGTAGTTGTATTACCGATTAAATTGATTTGTTTGTGTACTGTACTTATTTCGTTCACTAACTGAGATGATCAGAATGTCAGGACATGACGGGTCAACTTCTGTTATTGTTTGGTTGGGAAGTTGGTTTGAAGTGTCATGATGTTGTGTGAACCACAGTAGCAAGCGGAGACTTATTTATAATATTCTTACTCTTACCACTGGTTTTAATTTTCATGTCGTGCTTCCTTGTGGTACTTGCTATTAGAGGTCTAACCTCTCTGGTTTTGCATGGCCAGATTTAGAGTCAGTTCCTGATGACCCAACTTACTTCTACCTCCAAGATGGTCAATACTAGAGGGATGATCGCAGGGGAACACGAGTGGGTTCTTTACTTCCCTGCTCGTTTTGCTACTTAGTTTACATTTTGACACTTGGCACCGACATATTAGTCGGACTGTCTTGCACTTACCTTTACATAATTGTAGCTAAGTCAGACTGCAGCTGATAACAATTGTGTATACCTTGCTATATCATCTGGCTATGTTTTGTACAGCCAGAACTCAAGAACATTTTGACTGAGCGTTCGGGACGCCTTACTGCTTTATCTTACATGTCCTCTATTATTGCTTCTTGTTTGAATGATTGAGACAATAGATGTCAAGTAACCCTAGTGAGACTTTCATGTAGTATGTACCCCCTTGTCTTTTAGACAGCATTGATCGTATTATACGGTATTCATCTACCCGTAATACGTAGTTGGCTGAGTCACTCCCCCGCTCTTCGGTATTGTGGTTCTGGGGCGTGACAAGGTTTTAGTGGTGGCCCATACAGGTCTGATTTCAGACTTGTGGGGTATTTTAATTTGTAGGATGTCTCAATCACACATGTTTCTCCTTGATCTCATAATTCGTTACTCTCGACCCTAGCTTGACATTCTGGTATCCTTTGACTTCATTGATCTTTCCCGTCCGGTCGTTTGATTGTTCTCTTGTCCCATTTCTTAGGGGAGCCTCGTCCGCATATGTCAGAGCTGGACAGCAATAACAAGGGCAACATGAACAACCTGACCATGTTGGTCAGCAACAAAAGCCAGTACTGCCTCAAGAGAACATCCAAGAAGAGGTAATAGTGGAACTAACAGCTGGACCGCAGTATCTGGAGGTTCCAACACCACCAACAGTTCCGCCTACACCTATGGCAGTAGACACACCAGCCCTTTTGGAAATCATAAGAGGGATGATGGCTACTCAGCAACATCAGATGTTGGCTCAGCAACACATGCACACTCAGCTGCAAGAGCAGAATGTAATGCTCAACCAAGTATTGCAAATGGCTTTGGAAAGAGGGGTGAGGACAGATTCAGGATCATCGACCAGATTTTGCAAGTACAACCCCCGTCGTTTCGAGGGCACGGAAGATGCCATTTTAGCAGATGCATGGCTTAAGGACATCGAGGCTATTCTGACAGCAACTAAGGTACCGACGAAAGAACGTGTGGATCTAGTGAAGCTATTGTTTCAGGACCTCGTACGTGATTGGTGGGAATCAGAAGAAGTAGGCACAAACATCCTTTTGCTTGGGACGATTTTACTACAAGATTCAAGACGAAGTACTATGGAGTTGTGGCGCAGTTTGAGCTACAACAGAAGTTTATCAACCTCAAGCAGGCTGGCAAGACAGTGGATGCTTATGCAGCAGAGTTCTGTAGGCTGAGTAGGTTTGCTCTGGAGATAGTAGCAACGGAGAGCCAGAGGGCTATGAGATTTCAGCAAGGGTTCCATCTTGAACTCTTGCAATTGATAGAGGGACACAACTACCAGACCTTCGATGAGGTATTAACGGCAAACCAGAGGCATGAGATCATAATGCAGAGGATCACATCAAGGACTGGAGGTCAGAAGAGATTTTACAATCAGATTGAAGGAGGAGGGGGAGTAGCGCCCCGAATAATAGCACCATCTCCTGGTATTCGCATTCACGATGTGGCGATACGAGGGCCAGCACCACCAAGACAGCAGTAGCAGCAACAGCAAAGGAAAAACCAGCAACCCCCAGTAGGTTGTACCTATTATGGAAAGGCAGGGTACACTAGAGGCGTGTGTCGGGCATTGAACGGACAGTGTTTGGTATGTGGAAGTCCAGATCATCGAGTTTCCACCTGTCCCATGAGTTCGAGGTCAGGAGGACCAGTGCAATAATTCTCTGTGCTGCCAGCACCAGGGGCAGGCCAGTATCAAGGACCAGCGGTAGCAGTGAGGCCGCTGGCACAACGCCCGTTAATGTCACAGGCTCAGATGTTTCGGCAGCAGGGACCGCCGATACAGCAACAACAACAAAGACTACCCCAGCATCACCAAGGCAGGGGCCAGCAGCAACACTAGGCTAGGCCACAGCATGAAAACCAACAAGGAGGCCAAGGACAGGCATTCAATCTGTCCTTGGAAGAGGCATTAGCATCGGAAGATGTTGTGGCAGGTAACATTCTCGTCGCCTCATATCCCGCAGTAGCATTGTTTGATTCGGGAGCATCACACTCATTTATATCTGCACAATTTGTGACATGACTAGGAATAGAATTCGAGGCATTGCCAGAGAGGTTGAATATACTCACTGGTAATGGGCTCGTAGGAGTTAGTAGGGTTATTCTAGCATGTAGAGTTGTAGTTTGCGGGCGTTCCTTACCCGCCAGATTAATAGAATTTTCTGTTGAAAATTTTGACGTTATCTTAGGCATGGACTGGCTGAAAGACAGTCATACGACAATAGATTGTCGTAAAGGGAGTGTATCTTTTAATATTCCAAGCATGAAGCGGTTTACCTTAGTCAGATCAGAGATATACCAGCATAAACAAGGAGTAGTGACGGCAATGGAAGAAGTTCAAGTTCCGAAGATAGTTGAAGAATTTCAAGATGTATTTTCCGAAGAACTTCCAGGTCTACCACCGGTTAGGAATATTGAGTTCAGTATAGAATTGTTACCTGGAACTAAACCGATATCAGATCAAGTTTACAGAATGGCAGATTTAGAGCAGGCCAAGGTGTATCAACACATAAAGGAACTGAAGGAGAAGAAGTTCATTCGAGTTAGCGAATCACCATGGGTAGCACCAGTGGTACTTGTAGGAAAGAAGGATGGGTCATTAAGACTGTGCATTGACTACAGAAAGCTCAATGCGGCAACAGTAAAGAATAAGTACCCACTACCAAGGATCGACGACTTGTTTGATCAGTTGAGCAGAGCAAGGGTTTTCTCCAAGATAGATCTTCGATTATGGTATCATCAAATGAGAGTTCAGAAAGAGGATATTCCCAAGACGGTATTCAGATCCAAGTACGGGCACTACGAATTCTTAGTAATGCCTTTTGGTTTGACCAATGCTCCAGCAATATTTATGAATTTGATGAACCACATCTTTATGCCGTACTTAGATCAATTTGTCATTGTGTTCCTCGACTACATTCTCGTATACTCAGCTAGTGAAGAAGAGCATGCAGATCATCTCAAGAAAGTATTGTAGGTTCGGAGAGAGAACCAGTTGTACGCCAAGCTCATCAAGTGTGAGTTTTGGATGAATCACATTTCATTCTTTGGGGTACATCATATTAGGGGCTGGAATAGCAGTAGATCCCAAGAAGGTAGAGGCAGTAGAGAGTTGGCCAATACCTAAGACCGTAGCAGATGTGCGTAGTTTCTTAGGATTGGCAGGATATTACAGAAGGTTCGTATCAGACTTTACAAGACTCTCAGCACCCATGACCCGCTTAACACGGAAGAATGTGCTATTCATTTGGTCGGCAGAGTACGAGGCATCATTTGAGAATTTGAAACAGAAGTTGATCACGGCACCTGTTCTTACATTACTAGTTGGACCCGGAGGTTTTACTGTATATTGTGACGCGTTAGGAAAGGGACTCGGATGTGTCCTAATGCAATATGGGAAGGTGATAGCGTATGCATCCAGGCAACTTCGAGACCACGAGAAGAATTATCTGACTCATGACTTAGAGTTGGCAGCAGTAGTATTTGCTTTGAAGCTATAGAGGCATTACCTGTACAGTGATCGAGTGGACATGTACACAGACCACAAAAGTCTGAAGTACATCTTCACTCAGAAGGAATTGAACATGAGGCAGAGAAGGTGGTTAGAGTTGATCAAGGATTATGACGTAGAGCTTTAGTATCATCCAGGCAAGGCTAATGTGGTAGCAGACGCTCTCAGCAGGAGAGACGGTGCATTTATGTTGACATCACAAAAACATATTTTAGAAGATCTTCAGGAGATGGGCATCGAGGTTATACTTCCTAGTGATATAGGAATTCTGGCAAGTCTACGAGTTCAATCCGACTAGGTAGACAGGATCAAGGCAGCTCAGGCATGGGACCCATGGATTCAGAAGCTTAGGACAGAATGTGGGTCAGGACTCAGAAAGGAGATAAAAATTCACGAAGATGGTACACTTAGATTTGGATCACGTCTATGTGTGCCAAATAGAGATATCAGATAGGAGGTTATGACAGAAGCCCACAGTTCTCAGTATTCTATACACCCTGGAGGAACTAAAATGTACAAAGATATCAAGCAGCACTTGTGGTGGAACGGAATGAAGAGAGAGATAGCTAGATTCGTTTCTCGTTGCTTGATATGTCAGCAAGTGAAGGCAGAACAACAGAGGCCAGCTGGATTATTACAACCGCTTTCTATCCCGGAATGGAAATAGAAACATATCACCATAGACTTTGTGACCGGTTTATCGAGATCACCAAGTGGTAAGGATGCTATTTGGGTAATAGGGGATCGGCTTACGAAGGTGGCACATTTTCTTCCTTTTAGAGTAGGGCAATCTACAGAAAAGTTGGAAGAATTGTATATGCAGCAGATAGTCAGGCAGTATGGGGTCCCTGTCATTATTATGTCAGATAGAGATACCTGTTTTACGTCATATTTCTGGAAGAGTTTACATTATAGTCTGGGTACCAAGTTAAAATTTAGTACGGCTTACCACCCACAGACGGACGGACAATCAAAAAGAACAATTCAGACTTTAGAAGATATGTTACGAGCTTGTACCCTAGATTTTGGAGGATCTTGGGAGAGTCACCTGCACTTGGTCGAATTTTTGTACAACAACAGTTACCAAGCCAGTATCCAGATGGCGCCATTCGAAGCACTATACGGTAAGAAGTGTAGGTCGCCACTGGCATGGGACGATATCGGGGAGAGAAAGATGTTAGGCCCAGAGATAATTGTTCTGACGGTTGAAGTGGTTAAGGGGATTAGGAAGCGACTTCGAGTTGCGCAAGATCGGCATCGTCATTTGGCAGACCATCATCGTAGGCCCGTTTGCTATCATTGATAGGGTAGGCGATATTGCTTATCGTTTATCCCTTCCACCTTCGTTACGAGAGGTGCATGATGTGTTTCATGTATCTCAGTTGCGTAGGTATGTATCGGACCCAAGCCATATCCTCGATCATTCTGAGCTGGTTGTTGGTACCAACTTGTCTTACGAGGAACAACCGGTGTCCATTTTGGGCCGAAGGGAGAAGATACTCAAGAACCGAACAATTAGTCTTGTCCTGTTACTTGGGGTCATCACTCCTTAGGAGAGTCAATGTGGGAACGTGAGGATGATATTCGATCACGGTATTCGCACCTATTTGACTCAAAAGATATATTTCTCTCCGTGTACCTTGATTGTCTTGATTCCTCATGCTTATCACCATATGAGTAGAAATTGCTTGATGTCGTAGATTGATAAATATAGATATATTACTTGCTAGTTGATATTGTAAAATGACTGCTTGCTTGCTAAAATTGCTTGTACTTGGATTAGTCTAGCTCTGATGTTTCTATCCTGCTTGGATTTGAAATTTCGGGGACGGAATTTTTCTAAGAAGGGTAAAGATGTCACTCTCCGTTTCCAGAATACGTATTTTAATACGTATACGGCTTGAATGTATTTATTTAATATTTATCTTGCATTTGTTTGTAGTTAATTCTTTAATTTCCTGCTAATTATTTTTCTGTATTTTATTCTCTGCTTTTACTTTGCTCTTGGGTTCGGCTTGGGTTGATTTATTTTCGGATTTTTGTGGTTCACCATGAACCCGACCAACCCCCTACCTACCATCAATCAATTTAAAGCCCCAAACCCTTTTCTCTCTTTTTATTACTTTTTATTCTTATTACTCTTCTTCTTCCTCATAACTCTCTCCACCTACCAAGAGCTTAGGCAAGTACATCTGGCTCCACATGAGAACCCATATTTTTATGGTTCATTTATCTTCCTCTCGTGATCCTAAGATAGTTTAGAACTTGGCATTTTGCATTTTGAAGTTTTATTTTTAGTGGATCTAAAAATTGCCATTTTCGAATTTTGTGAGTTTTGATCTATCAAACTTCCATATTTTCAAGTTTCGTTCGTTCCAGATTGTGCAATTTGTGTTATACGCCATTCAGACCTATGGAATCCCATTTTGGGCTTAGATTGAAAGTTTCATAGGAATTGGAGTTCTAGAATTCTTACGCCCACGTTATACGTGCTCGCGTAATATTAAGCTCTACGCCCACGATCATTCGTGTCAGCGTGAATTCGGATTACGCAAGTCTACTCGGGCTTGGCGTATTCTTTACGCGTACAAGTTTTACGTGTAACGTTATTTTTACGCATACTCATTCATGCGTAACTCTTTACGCGTACAAGTTTTACGCGTAACGTTATTTTTATGCATACCCATTTACGGGTAACGTCATTCTTTACGCGTACAAGTTCACGCGTAACGATTATTTTGTTTACGCGTACAAGTTCACGCGTAACGATTATTTTGTTTACGCGTACAAGTTTATGTGTAACATCATTTTCTTTACGCGTATTGATTCACGCGTAACAGCATACAAGATCCATGCGTAGACTCTGACTTTTTTATGCGTACAAGATTCATGCAAAAACCTTGACTATTTACGCGTATGATTTTTTACGCGTAACGTTATTCTTTACGCGTACTCCTCTGGCTTGGCGTAAGACGAGTTTTTACGCGCAACTTTATTCCTTTATTGAGCGTGCTCCTTTACGCGTAAGCTTTATTCCTTCATGCGTAAACTTCCCTCACGCGTAAATTTTCTTTACGCGTATTTCATTGGGCGTACTCTTCTGGCTTGGCGTAATTCATCGAGCGTACTCCTTGGCCGTACATGGCATCCCTTATTATATCCTTATGCCTTTTTGACATGAACTCGATATAATCATGATATGCTAATATTTTAATACTTATTGTGGTATGGAATGTGCCCTATGCCCCGATTGGTTTATGGATATATACCCAGTATGACTGGAATTTAACCCTGAGAGTTATAGACTCGACCATACTAAATACTAGTTTGACTTTCATGCCTTGGCACGAATTGACATTGATTGTTAACTTGACTAAATGATTGATCATGCGTTCCTAGTTGGAACTAAAGAGACTGGCTAGTCGTCTTACTGAAACTGAATGAGACACGTTCATATTAACTATGAACCATTGCAATCGACTAGCAGATCCCGAACATTGCCATATGGATACGTACAGACTTTAACTTACTTTTTACAAAAGCAGCATGTGTACCTTACCGTCAAGGCATGATTATTCCGTGGCTAGGTTTGATTGTCGCATTATGCTATGTAAGACCTACAACCTAACCGCACTGGCATCGTTGTAGAGTTGTGCATATCGTACTTTGTAGAAAGTACTCATCTGAATGACCATGATCCACGGCATAGGATTTCAATAAACATAGGGACTACTAAGTTAAATAAAATAACGATTACATGGAGAGAATAGATTTCTGAGTTCTTACTTGGCAGCCATCCTTGGGACAATTAGTGTCCCGACATGCCGGCTGGTTCCCATAGATACTACAAATCTGCCACACGGGCAGGGAGCGATATCTGCTTATATTTATTTACTGTATACTGATGACGGGCGTCCCGGTGGGACTCGTCTAATTTATGACTGGCGCAACTAATTTTTGGGTAGACTAGCCTTGCTTGCACATTGTAAGAACTGAGAAATTCCTTATTACATATTTCCAAGGTAACTTGAAACTTGCAGTTAGCAAGCCGTAGTAGTTGTATTGCCGATTAAATTGATTTGTTTGTGTACTGTACTTACTTCGTTCACTAACTGAGATGATCAGAATGTCAGGACATGACGGGTCAACTTCTGTCCTTGTTTGGTTAGGAAGTTGGTTTGAAGTGTCGTGATGTTATGTGAGCTACAGTAGCAATCGGAGACTTATTTATCATATTCTTACTCTTACTACTGGTTTTAATTCTCATGTCGTGCTTCCTTGTGGTACTTGCTATTAGAGGTCTAACCTCTCTGGTTTTGCATGGCCAGATTTAGAGCCAGTTTCCGAGGACCCAGCTTACTTCTACCTCCAAGATGGTCAATACTAGATGGATGATCGCAGGGGGACACGAGCGGGTTCTTTACTTTCCTGCTCATTTTGCTACTTACTTTACATTTTGCCACTTGGCACTGACATGTTAGTCGGATTGTCTTGCACTTACCTTTACATAATTGTAACTAAGTCAGACTGCAGCTGATAACAATTGTGTATACCTTGCTATATCATCTGGCTATGTTTTGTACAGCCAGAACTCAAGAACATTTTGACTGAGCGTTCGGGACGCCTTACTGCTTTATCTTACATGTTCTCCATTATTGCTTCTTGTTTGAATGATTGAGACAATAGGTGTCAAGTAACCCTAGTAAGACTTTCATGTAGTATGCACCCCCTCGTCTTTTAGACAGCATTGATCGTATTATACGATATTTATCAACCCGTAATACGTAGCTGGTTGAGTCACTCCCCCGCTCTCCGGTATTCTGGTTCTGGGGCGTAACACCTTATGATCAATGTTAAGTTCACTGCACTTGTTAGCATAGGCCATTACTACAAATGTTTAGTTCCCCACTTATTAGTGTTCTTTACTGCATTCTCTATATTCATTCTAGTTCCTTTTTGAATAGTCAATTGAATACCTTGTGAGTGTTCAGTCTTTTATATTTTTAGGTTCAGTCATTCTGAATGATCATGCCTTCATATTAGTTCAGTTCTCCCTGAACCATTGTTTCAGTCCTAATGTTAAGAATCAAATATTACTTGTATCAATTCCTAGTGTGTTGCTTATTTTCAAATATGGTTCAGTCCCTTCTGGACAATAATGCAATCAGTTGCCTACTCGTTTGGTAGCAGTAATGGAGGATGGGGAATGGCTTTTGTATCAGTCAATACTATTGTTCAGTGCTAAACCCAATACAGTTTATCATTCCTTGGTAGGGATCAATCCCTTACTTAATTTTTAAAGTTCAGATTAACACTGTCTAGCCATATGTAAGTCCTATCCTGCTTACTTTTTAGTTCAGTTCACTACATTAGTGGTTCAATCCATTAACCAATTGTTAGTTCATTATTATATATGGTACAGTCCAGTTCTCTTTAATTCAGTCCTCCATATTGCTTTGTACCAGTTTATTTGTTATTGCATCAGTCTCCTTAGGAGTAAATCTTTAGTATCATTCAAGATATCCTTGTTTCAGTCCCTTGTTAGTCCAGGTTGTATCAGAGAGGGTTCAGTCCCCTGTTGTTCAGTAGCAGTCCCTTTTGCCATTGTCCAGGCAATGACTGAGATAAGGGGGCTCGGGTTAGGATGATTTATTACCTGTCCCAATTGTCAGAATTCATTATTGTTACAGTCCACGCTCAAATGCATCAAAAATAGGGACTGTTAGTTGTTCAGTCCTTATGTGGCATGGTATCAGTTATGGCCATGATGTTTGTCCTTGTTTGCTTTTGTTTAGTCCAATCCACATGTATTGTTATGCCCATACAGTCACTGGACTAAATCGACTGATATATATACATATGGCCTTTGCTAGTATGGGTTGGATCGTGGGGTTAAAACTGATTACTAGTAAACTCTAGTACAGGTTATATGCCCTGCCATTGTATCATGTGACTTGGACCGTGTATTTTGGGTGAAGCATTGGGTTAAATTGTATTAAGGACTGAAGGTCCTATTCAAGTTTAGGAACCCTGTAGGCAACAATTGTAATGGCATAGCCATGAGATATCCAACCACAATAATCCTAGTGTAAGCAATGTGCAGCCTACCATGTCTGTTCAGTCTATATATTGTATTTGGTTAGTCATCATATTGACCAGGTTTAAGTTCAGTAGTAGAGCCTTAGCAACCAGTTTTCCTTTCCTGTAACAATCTTTTCAATTAAGAAATTATCCTATAGACCAGTCATTGTAGTCCCCTGCATCATAGTTTCACTCACAGGTTGAATGCTCACACTAGGATGTCCTGCACTCTTAATGGTTTCAGTCCTCATGCATTGGTCATGTCCAAATGAATATTTGTCCTACACCTAATTGACATGCTATTTGAATGTTATGTACATTCTGTCCGGCTATGATGGATTTTCTTATATCCCATGGCTAATGACATATGTACTTTCTGGAATCAAATTGATGAAACCACAGGGATTTTCCTGTAACCTGCTGATACTGACATGTGGGTGTCCTAGTATATATGTGTATGTTCTTAGAGAGTTCACATGGGTACATTGGGGGCAATAGTGCTTCAGTTATTCATAAACTCATATGGGAGCAGGGTATTTTTCAGTTAGAGAGGATAAGAGAGTTCTGTAGAAGCATGGAAAATATTAGAATAATGATCCATGCGGCTCTGAGTAAGAAGCTTATGCGGCCCACCCAGGAGCGGCCCTATGCGGTTCAAAGAAGACTCTCAATCGCATGCGGCCCGGGAGCGTATGCGGTTCAGCAAGGCATATGCGGCTCGATGGACGCCATGTGTGATCTTTCCCTACAGCTGGTCGTTTGAGGAGTGGCCTCATTTATTGTTCCAGCACGATTCACTGTGGCGGCCCTGACATAAAGTTTCATAATGGCCTTGCCATAATGACTGACTCCTCGGGAAAAGAAGAAAATCTCTGACCAAATCCGTCAGAAGTCCCAGATTGCCACGTGGCAATCAGTCATATGCGGCTCCCTGAGAACCCGTTCCATGCGGTTCGATACAACGCTAGCTCATGCGGCTCCCTGGGAACACATTCCCTGCGGCCCAATACAACACCAGCTCATGCGGCTCACAAAGATTACGCATATGCGGCTCGATGAAGCATCGTCCTATACGGCTTGCAAAGAGTATCTCTCTGCGGTTCAAGGATAGTCAATCCTATGCGGCTCTGACAGGACTCACAATTAAGACACGTGGCATGGGATCAATAAGAGATTTAACCGAATCTCAACAAATATATTTGACATCATCGTCATAATTACTGAGATCAGGGCATATCATTTATCATCAAGCTAATGGGACACGTGGCGAGCAATCAGACATTGGCATAATCAATCACGAGGATTTAAAGCAGCTAGCATTAATTGCTCATGAGATACGATGCTATCCACGTTAATGGCCGAGATTCACTGTAATCAGGATCAAGGGTTCAGATAGAATGAAGGAGCACCGACATTTCAAACAGATAATCATTAGCAAACCCTAATGATCACCCCCCACTCTTATAAATAGCCAGCATCATTCCCTTGAAAAAAAAAAGAGGAGAGAGAAGAGAGGTCGGCAACAAAAGAATAAAAAAAATAAGAAGAGAAAGATCTACACAGAGAGAGCTCCCCCTTTCTTCTTGATAATAACAGAGAGAGAGAAGTCAGGAGAGCAATCCGAGGAGAGCAAGAAGAGCGTTTCTTCGTCAACGCCAAGCAGATCTTCCCCGAGCCAAGGCTACATACTGATCGTCCAAGGAGTAAGGCAGAGCGGCCGTCGCTTTCCCGAGCCTCTATCGTCACCCCCAGAATCAAAAATAAACAATCATACTTAGTCTGCTGTACCTAGGTTTTCGTCCCTAGGCTTTCTTTATACGAGCGAGTTTGTATTGTGAGTCTAAGTTCAGTCCTCCGATAATTGTTCTGTTCTTTTACAATCAATGGCAAACACGATGGCGACTCTGCTGGGGACTAACTTCTCCACGGCTGAGGAGTTGGTGATACAATCAGATGCAGCCAAACTTGGCTCCACACAAAAGAAGATGGTCGTCCACTTCGACCAACAGCGTTCGAAGAGATGCTCTCTGAAGGCAGCGTTGGCCCGGCCCAGAAGCGCACCCGCACCACGAAGGCCCACAAAGAATGAAGACCAAAGTCATTTGCTCCTCCTCAAGCCCTCGATGGGATGCCCTCTGCTGCTCAAGACGGCGAGAAGAATTCTCCTGCGGTCCCACTTCAGATCGTAGACAACTCTGTTGTCCCCAAGTCCGGCAGAAGAAAACATTATGATGCTGGACTTGCAGGGACAAAGAGGGACTCTACGCGGACCGAACCGCAGAAGAGTATTAGCCGCAAGGAGAAAGCCCATGCGGCTACATCCGCCAACCGCATGAAGAAAACTCATGCGGCTACTTCTGTCAGCCGCATAACTTATGCGACTACAGTTTCCGACAGCATGGATGAGACTCATGCGGCCAGGAAAGTCAATCGTTTACAGAAAACCCATGCGGCCACAGATGCCAACCGCATGCGGCCAGCCTGCACGGTCGTGACCCCTAGCCGCATAAGAACTCGTCCGACGACAGGAGACAACCGCATGCAGACAGCCTGCACGGTTCCCGCTCCCAGCCGCATAGCATCTGCCCCATGCTCCTCTCGATCAGTTTTCGACCGTCTCTCGTACGGTCCGAACCCTGATGACTCTCTGGATGATAAGCCAGACTCTATGATGTCCAACTTGGACTCTTCCTATTATGCACCCACAAGTGCTAGGAAGAAGAAGTCTAGGGCAGCGCGGGCTCATCAAGCCCACACAGCTGCCCCAACCTCTGACTATCAGGGCGTCCCGCTGATTATCACACGGGCCTCTGATGGGAAGTTGTACAGAACCGCTCAAGTCCAATCCCCGGCGGCGAACGGACAGAGTGGTCCCTCTGACCTGCGGGAGGCGATCCTCCACAAGCGCAAGGAAAGAGAAGGGGCCTCGGCGTGCAAAGAATCCTCACATGGACGTCACTGCACCCAGATCATCGTCAACTGCTGCTGCAACAACGCAGCAGTGGCGAAAGATCGTCCGTCCGTCTTCCACAGACTACAGCACCCGAACTCAGAAGATGAGGCACCTCCTGTTGTCTCCTGCAATTCCGAGCAGAAGCTCCCCGCCGAGGGAAGAGGGAAGAAGACAAGCATCTCCAGTCCAAAGATATCAGCCACTACAGCTAAGAAGTTGTCGGCTAAACGGTTACCCTCCACCGGAGTATACCAACACACCCGTCCGAAGACAAAATCTGCTACAACAGGAGGCTCATCGTCCCCGACCCTGAGGGTCGTAGGAGCTGGGGGTAGTACTCCTCCGAACGTCCATAATAATCCAACATTTCAAGGAGACGAACCCCGAGAAACAACCCTCCCATCGGGTACAACAGATGCTGATGTCCCCGAGGACATCCATGATTCTCTAGAAAGCTCCGAAGCTGGGGGTAGTGTTCCTTCCAAGTCCGAACCTGAAGAGAACATCCCCACATATCCAGATGATTTATCGACGCATGGGTACGACTCGGAGGGTACATCCTCCACCACTCCCTCCGTCACTCCTCATGTGAAGACGGTATTCATGACAGACAGCAATCAAGGCGGTTCCAGCGATCGCCAGAGCATCGACACGTTGGAGGCCATATTGCATGCCTTGGTCAAGTCTGTAGACGAGATCAAAGCGGCACTTCCTACTCTGCAGGGAGTGACACCTGGCCAGACAAGCATGGGTCCCACAATCAACGTAGATTCAAATTCAGCGGCGCCAAACCAGGGCAATAATCCTCCTGAGATAACGGCCCCTACCGCGACAGATGAGGCCCAAGAAGTAAGAAGAGAGGTTCAAGAGCTCCGAGCAATGTTCCACGCCCGAGAAAACTCTCAAGACCTCAGAATACGGCAACCATATCCTGCTGAATGGAGGGATGTTCCCTTTCCGCCAAGATATAAGCCGTTCAATATCAACCCATATGATGGCAAGACTTCAGCAAGTCGATACATCACTTACTTTGAGGTCACTACCGACCATCTGCCCCATGATGACGCTATCCTCACGCGGTTATTCATTGGGGCATTGGAAGGAGTCGCCTTCGATTGGTACCGCAACCTGCCAGACAATTGCATCCACTCCTTCGCTGGCTTCAAACGCTTGTTCTTGGAGAGGTTCTATGAGGTAGGATAGGACGTGACGATGTCTACCCTTATGGACGTCGTTCAAGGAGAGAAAGAACTGACGAGAAATTACATTGAGCGGTTTCGTCAAACCGTAATGAAGTTACCATCTGGCAACCCGGACTCTTCTTTGATTGAAATTTGCCAAAAGAGACTACTTCCCACAATTAGTCTCTGGATGGGCAAAAGTCAGTTCAAGGATTGGAAGGCTTTTATCATCAGTGCTACAAGTGCTGAAGAATGATTGAAGAAGGCTCGCCAACTGGGGTTGCATATCTCGGAGGGAGAGAACAAGAGCAAGCGTCCCAACACCAGCAACGACAATAGAAGTAGCCCCTCCAACAACCGGGACAACAAAGGCAAGTAGGCTATGGTGACCGATACAGCCCAAAAGCCCGAGCCACAGCCGGCAGACAAACAATGGCCTCAAATCACTTATTCCTTTGAAGACGGCCACGTCAAGCCTATCTTGGACATGCTTATACAAGGAGATAGGATTCAGCTTCCTCCACCAAGACGGGAGCCTCGGCCGGCTGATCTGGAGAACCCAAAGTTCTGCCATTACCATCGCTATGTCCACCATGCTACACACGACTGCTACCAACTGAAACGGTATATCTAAAACCTCATCGATTCGAACGCCCTGGCCATCGATTTTGAAGAGGTAACCGTGGTAGCCAACATGGTGTCCGTACAATTCGGCAGCTTCCCTCCAACAGAGACTCAGGACGGGGTTATACCCATCCCTCTGGCAACAATGGAAATTGCTAATCTGCCGCCTGCTCGCGATCAAGCCGCTGGTCTAATACCCCTCACCACATCACGAGGGAAAATCATGTGGGTCCATCCGGACCTAGTCCACGAGGTAACTCAGCCCTCTCCACCTTCTAAAAGGAAAAGTGAAAAAGTCAGATCCTGCCGTACTGCCTCGGCGGAAGAAGAGGAAGTCTCGGCCGTCACTACTCGATCCGGAACACAAGCCCAACCGGTGACCGAAAGCGCGACTGATGATAATCCGCCTACTACCAATGATGCTCCGGGACCGGCTCAGCCTTCGACGACCGACAAGCCTAGGCCGAAGGAGACTCGCTTCGACAAGTCCCTCCGGAAGGAGACACCTCAGGGGCTGGAGAGGCCCTACAACTTCGACATCTTAGCGCAATTAGCTAATACCCCGACTAAATTGTCTTTATATGAACTCCTCAGGCTCTCAAAGGATGTCCGCACGGCTTTAAGTGAGGCGCTCCAAAATGCCGACGCATACTTGGCTCAGGTCAACCTCACGGGCGATAACCAACCTGCAGAGCTCCAAGATAGTGCGTGTACGGGATCAATGTCCAACATCATCTTCTCTCCGCAAGATATGCTCATCAAAACTAACCTGCATGATCGCCCGCTATACTACACTGGATACATCGGCGACGTAAAGGTGGACCGAATGCATATTGATCCTGGGTCCTCTATAAGCATCATTCCGAAGGGTCTGCTACATTATCTTCGCATTCCGATGCATCGCCTGACACCTACAAGCACTGCCATTAGCGGTTTCAATTCGGGCAGGAGCTACCCAATAGGGAAGATCCGTTTGAAGTGTCAGATCGGCGATCTCCAATCAGAAGTCACCTGTTATGTCATAGATGTCGACACTTCTTACAATATCCTTCTGGGGCGGCCTTGGATACACGATTACATGATCGTGCCTTCCACGCTACACCAGTGCTTCAAATATGTCGATAAGCACGGCTTCGTGAGGACAGAGTTTGCCGATATCGATCCCTTCAAGGGGGTCGAATCTTATTACTCAGACTCCTGTCTGTACGAAAAATCAAAGAAGCATCTGGTCGAAGAAGATGTGCAAGCTCACAACAAGACGGCTACAGGATCAGAAGAACCTCTAACGATCCACCTTCAGGCTCGCAAACCGGGCAATTCTGCACCCCTTACGGCCACTCTGCGTAAGGACGCAATCAGTCTCTCCGCACAAGAAGAACAAATGAGAATCCGGCTGCCAAGGTCCGGCCAAGCGCCGAGACCCATAACAGGGCCACTTACCATCAGACTACCGAGAGTCGGTCAGCTCCAAACGGAGAAGCCCAATCCCTCCGATAGACCGCTCACAATACGCCTTCCCAAGAAGATTCTTCACCCCGATGCGAGGTCTGACACTTCTAGCGAACCAGCCACCCCTCTGGGGGTTGCTAGTTTACCAACAACTCCACGATCTGCTCCGCCAGTTGAGCCTCTGAAGATCAAGCTGACTAGGTCGTCCTCTCAGTCTTCATTTATACAGGGGGGTGGCCGAAGAAGAACCAGAAATAGCCAAGTATGTGGCTGCCCACTCCGATACCCCTTCTGCAGATGATGTAATCCCTCTAGAAAAGATACCTTACTTCATCAATAAAGGGTTATCTTTGAACTACACCGAGCTCAATAAGCTATGTACAATGTATGCTATGGAACACGGTATAGGCACTCACCTACATACACAGGTGACAAATGTGTACACCGCCATCCGACTTACTCCAGTAGAAGACACTTACCGAATAGTCAAGGGAGGGGACCACCCGATCATCTTCGGCCGGATGAACAACCCACATCCCCCGCTATAGAAGAAGTCGACTTCGGGTCAGATGCCCGGAAGACTGCCTCTGTATCTCTATAGCCTTCAATCCAAATATCTCATGCAGAAACAGGGGTATGATCTAGAGACAACGCCAGGACTGAACTACGGCATTGGACGACGATTACCTTTGAAGACGCCAGCCCCAGCGGGCAAACCACGGAACTACTATAACAAAACCCGATGCGGTTTAGGGTATGTAACGCCTACTACGACCCCTGAAAGCTCAGATGAAGAATGCGACTGGCAGTCACATTCAACTGGATCACCGACTTCCGACTCAGATACCAGCATCGGAGATGTGTTCAGACAAGTCATGTCAGTCAACATGGCATTCACCGACGCTTACGAGGAAGACGAAGACATCCCCGAAATCCTTGAGCTAGAACCATGGGCCCAGCAATTAGACGCACAATGGGAAAAGCGGTTCGAACTGAGAGAACCTCCTACCGAAGATGAGGTCATACAAGTGGATCTCGGCAGCGAATCTTCTCCAAAACCGATCTTTATCAGTAAAAGCCTAACTGACGAAGAACGAGAATCGCTGTTAGTACTCGTCAGAGAATACATTGATATGTTCGCCTGGAGCTATGAAGACATGCCGGGGTTAAATCCTGACATCGCTCTCCACAAACTCAATATACGGCCAGATGCAAAGCCAGTCAAGCAGCAACAACGACGCTTCCGCCCAGGTGTCATGGACGCGATCGAAACTGAAGTCAACAAGTTAATAGCCAGCGGTTTCATTCGTGAAGAGCAACATCCTGATTGGGTCGCCAATATAGTACCCGTCCTCAAGAAGAATGGGAAGATTCGAATCTGCATCGACTTCCGCAACCTGAACGAGGTATGCCCCAAAGATGAATTTCCCCTTCCCATCACAGACATCATGATCGACAACACATGCGGCTTCGAACGTATGTCATTCATGGATGGATTTTCGGGGTATAATCAAATCAAGATGTCTCCCAACGACGAAAAGCACACATCATTCCGAACGCCGATTGGTACATACTGCTACACAGTCATGCCATTCGGTCTGAAGAATGCTGGCGCTACATATCAGCGGGCCATGAGTATCATTTTTCGAGAACATTTACGTAAAACAGTAGAATGCTATGTCGACGACATCGCCGTCAAGAGTCGCCATAAGGAAGATCATCTGCAAGACCTGAGAATGGTATTCGACCTGATGAGAGCCCACAACCTGAAGATGAACCCTACGAAATCATTCTTGGGCGTATCCAGCGGAAAATTCTTAGGCTTCATCATCACGGCACGGGGCATCCATGTAGACCCTGAGAAGACAAAGGCAATCATGGAGATGGGTCCCCCGAAAAATCTCCGCGAACTCAGAGGCCTCCAAGGGAGGCTAGCTTACATCAGGAGGTTCATTTCCAACCTCTCCGGGCGATGCCGACCGTTCACACACCTCATGAAGAAGGGAGTCTCATTCGTATGGGACGAGGAATGCCAGCGTGCTTTCGACGACATCAAAGAATATTTGTCGAATCCTCTAGTCCTGGTGGCCCCGGTCCCCGGAAAACCATTCCTGCTCTACGTACGAGCAATGGAACACTCCATTGGTGCCCTGCTAGCACAAAATAACGATGCAGGCCACGAGCAGGCCATATATTATCTCAGCCGGATGATGATCGGGCCAGAACATCGATACACCGCCGTAGAGAAGGAGTGTCTCGCCCTGGTATTCGCTATTCAAAAGACACGGCACTATGTCACAGGACAAACCATACATGTGATCTCGCGAGTCAACCCCCTCAGAGTCCACATGACTAAACCAGGGGCCCTCGGCTCTTGCCTCGCCACATGGGCAATATTACTGTCCCCCTATCATAGGATCTTCGTCCCGCAAAAGGCTGTTAAGGGTCAAGCCCTAGCAGACTTTTTGGCAGCCCACCCAGGATCGGAGTCATCCAGAATCTATGAAGAGATCCCAGACGAGGTCGCCGATTCGAATACAGCCACCCACGATAACATATGGCGAATGTTCTTCGATGGCGCCTCAAGGACCGGACCCAAGGGAAACATCGTCGTCGGGGTCGGAGTGGTATTAATTTCTCCTACTGGGCTGGTGATCAATCGCGCCTACTCCCTCACGGAACCCTGCTCCAACAATGTGGCCGAATATAACGCTCTGGTCATTGGCCTCCAACTTGCAAAAGAGCTGGGAGTAGAATACCTTGAAGCATACGGCGACTCCCAACTAATCGTCAATCAGATCAGGTGCTCATACGAGGTTCGCCATGAAGACATGATCCCCTACCATCAAATTGCGATCAACATTATCTCATTATTCGAGGGATTCTTCATCGAGCACGTCCCCAGACTCCAAAATATCGAAGCCGATGCCCTAGCAGGCCTTGCCGCTTCCTTAGCAGTACCGAACCAAGCTCATCATTCGGTTGACGTAATAGGTCATGAACTGGTCTGTCCCAAGAACAACGTTCAAGCCATGGCAAGTTATTCCGCCCAGACGGTCGACGACACACCGGACTGGAGACAGCCGTTCATCGACTTCGTCGTATACGACATCCTCCCAGAGAATCTAAAGAAAGCTACCTCTATCAGGCGGCGTTCTCTCAGATTCTTCTACGATACAGAGACGAAAATGTTGTATCGCCGCTCCTACAACGGATTATTGCTCCGGTGCTTGTCGAACGCGGAAGCTACAGAAGCTGTACGAGAAGCTCACGACGGTGTCTGTGGGGCCTATCAACCCAGCCCTAAGCTACAGGACCGCCTTCGCCGGATGGGCTACTACTGGCCCACGATGGTGGCAGATGCGATAGATTATGCTAGAAAATGCAAGGCCTGCCAAGTCCACGCGGATTTTATTCACCAACCATCCGAGTTTCTGCATCCAACGGTGGCATCCTGGCCATTCGAAGCATGGGAGATGGATATCATTGGTCCAATCACCCCACCTTCCTCCCGAGGACATCGCTTCATACTTGCGATCACTGATTATTTCTCCAAATGGGCAAAAGCTGTCCCACTCGCAGAAGTTAAAACTTCAAACGTGATCAGCTTCCTTAAGCATCACGTTATCTACCACTTCGGACTACCACGAAGAATCATCTATGATAATGGTCCACAGTTTATAAGCCATGCATTCTACCGATTCTGCGATAAGCACCGCATTCAGAATGTCGCTTCGACACCATACAACCCGGCAGCAAACGGGTTGGCAGAGGCATTCAACAAAACAATCATCAAGCTCCTCAAGAAGTTCATCTCCTCTAACAAACGCGACTGAAACGAGAAGCTCGGCGAGTGCTTATGGGCTTATCGCACCACGGTTCGAACAGCCACCGGGAATACACCATTCTCTTTGGTATACGGGAGCGAAGTAGTCCTCCCTTTGGAGACTCAGATCCCCTCACTCCGCGTCGCCCTCACTTATCAATTGACGACGGATGATAACTACCGACGACGACTACAAGAGTTGGAGGCTTTAGATGAAAAGCGCCTCCTAGCTCAGCAAAGGATCGAGCTATACCAAGCACGCATCTCCGAAGCCTTCAACAAGAAAGTTAAAATCAGAATATTCCAAGTGGGCGATCTTGTTCTGGCAGTCCGGAGGCCGATGGTCATGACTCACAAGACCACCGGTAAGTTCCAGCCAAAATGGAAAGGTCCATTTGTCATCGAGACCGTGTTCTCCAACGGCGCCTATCGCCTCGCTAAGCAGAACGGAGATTTGCTCATGTTGCCCGTCAACGGCAAGTTCCTGAAGAAATACTATGTTTAAACATCATTCTCCAGATTATCGAGTCATGTACTCCTTTAGTACCACTGAACTCTCATCCATCATTCTCCAGATTATCGAGTCATGTATCCCGTTAGTACCACTGAACTCTCATCCACCCTATTTCAGATTATCGAGCCATGCACCCGCTGGTGCCGCTGAACTCTCACTCCCTCAATAGTCCAAATTACCAAGTTATGTACAAGCTGGTGCCTCTGAACTTACATTCCGGTCACTCTTTCAGATAGTAAGTCAAGTATGATTATACCTCTGAACTTTCTTTCTGGCAGAGATCCTCCCTCAGGATTCACTACCCGCACTCCCAGTGCACAAAAAGGGTAGTCGATCCACCAATTTTCGAAATGACCATGTCCTCATTACCTCTGAGTCGTCTTTACTTCCACCAAAAACAAACCGCCCCCTCGCATAGAACTTCCACGTTCTCCTACCTCTGAGTCGTTCTATGTACCCAATCTTCATTGAGCCCACTCCTGCCATGTCCTTACTACCTCTGAGTGGGAAGGCTCCGTCGAAGAAATCGTCATATTTGCCATGTCCACATTACCTCTGAGCAAGTATGTCGATCCTCTTTTAACCTATTATCTGTACCTACAACCGGAGTACGACAAGGATAATAGGTCCACAAATGTCCCATGTTGACCACAAATGTCCTCTGTTGACCACAAATGTCCTCTGTTGACCACAAATGTCCTCTGTTGACCATAAATAGCTTCCGTAAAGTCTCTCCTGCCATGTTCTCATTACCGCTGAGCAGGAAGATTTCACGATAAAACCTTCATGTTTGCCATGTCATCATAACCTCTGAGCAAATGTGATCGGTTCCCTTTCACCCCATTATCCGCATCCTGAACTAGGGTACGCCAAGGGTAATAGGTCCACAAATATTCATTCGCTAAACTTCTTAGCATAAATCTACCATCTTACCATGCCCCGGGAGCCCAGCTGCTCTACGGCATTCTTTTCCCCAGTACCGAGAACATCCATGACCACTTTGCCGTGGCTGTCCCGGACATCCTATCTAAACTGTTATCCGTACCTAAAACCAAGGTACGCCTAGGATAACAGGTCCACAAATAAATCCTCCAGCAAGTCCAAATTCCATAAACACCCAGGTGCAAGAAAGAAAAGATGAGTTGAAACATGCTCATTTATTCGAAAATCAAAGGGCTACATCAGCAGGGATCACACCCCCTTGCAAAAATTAAAAAGAAAAAAAGAAAGAGAGAAAGAGAGAAGAAGAAGAAGACAGAAAGCCGATCACTGCTCTGGAACACATAACGCCGTAAGACGGTCCTTTATCAAGGCAACCGACCGCTCAAGCTTCTGTCTGGCTCGGCGCTCCGCTTCCTGATTCAACACCGCCGCATCCTCCAGATGAGCATGGGCTCGCCAGTTATCCTCAAACTTCTTGAAGGCCCGCTCCAGGTTGACAGAGGATCGGGAAATCCTCTCGGCCTCTCGAGCAATCAACTCTTGTTCTGCACGAGCAGCCTCCCGCTCTGACTCTAAGAAGACCAACTCCTTCTGGAGTGCGAGAATCCGCTCCTTCGTATCAGCTACTCCATGAGAGGCAGATTCTTTCCGGGCTCTACAAGCCTGACTCCGACGACCCAGTCGGTCATAAGAGACGGAGAACTTGTCAAGGTCCTCCTGCACAGCCGGTCCGGCAGTTTCCCGAGCGAGCTTAATCCTGTCCCTAGCAGCGACCAGGAAGCTCTGCTCCCGTTCAGTCGCGGCGGGCAAGCCAGCCTGCCGCACTGCCAGCAGTTGGGTCACAAGCTGATCAGCCTCTGTCAACTTAGGCTCCAGGAGCACTGCTAACCCCAGCTCGCCAGGAAGACCCTTCAGAGTGTCAATTTGGCCCCGAGCTTCCCGTAGAGACAGAGAAAAAGGGACCCCCCCGTTCCACGGCAGCGTTTACACCCCTCCCTAAGTGGCGATAGAAGCTGTCGACCACATCCTGCGTCACCTCGTTCAGAGCCTCCGAGGAAACCGGTGTCAACGGGAGTGTGGCCGGTAGCACGGAAGAAGACGCGACGGAATCTGCCGCTCCTGCCACAAGAGAAACCAACTCCGTACGGAAGGACGCTTGAACATCGGTCAATTCCTCTTCAGCGGCCCGCAGAATTTGGATGCTCGGCAGGGTCGAGAAGTCAATCTCCGGAGCCGTATAAGCAGCCGAAGACGAGGCCGGGGCCAGCACCAACTCTATCCCCATCTGCCCTGAGCTGGCAGGATGTCCCTCAACATGCGATGACGAAGGGGAGGAAACGCTCCTTTCCCCCTGATCATGGTAGACCGGGCCTTCCCCAAGAACATCAGCGGCAGGAGATAAAGGGTCAGGACCTGCGCGGCCAAGGCAACCATGAATCGACTTGACCCGAAGGATATGCTGATAGAGCAAATAAGCCCCCTCGGTGGTCAATATGTGGCTCAGCTTACCAGTGGAGGAATGTGGAGGCTGAGGTTCGCCTACAGCCATCACAACCTCTTCACCAACAGCCTCCGAGTCAGGAATAAAAGACTCATCCGCCCTTGCATCCTCGGGAGGGGATGCACCGAGGATGGCGTCATCTCGCTGAAGTTCGGAAATCTCGGAGACGGGCCCAAGGAAACTTTCGTCACCCCGGGCTGGGGCCTCAGCAGCTTGGGAGTCCTTAGCCGCCGCTGAGAGAGCCCCCGCAGAGAGGACCGCGGCACACATGTCGCTAATCAAAGCGGCAAGGGCCGGACCAACTACTGAGGCAGCAGATGGTTCAGGAGAGCCTGGTTCGTCAGACGCCTGCAAAAAAAAATGATCAAGTCATATCCCCAAAAGGAAATAAAAGCTACAACAAAGATATAACTCCGACTTGGACTTACCTCCGGAACATCGTCTGCACCTTCACCCTTCTCGGTAATAGGTGTCCCACGAGACCTAACAGCAGCTCTCTTCACGGAAAAGGTCGCTCTACTGTCAGGAGATTCGTACCTGACCCGTTTACGCGATGGACCAGATACAGCTGAAGGGTGTTCTTCTCTCACTGCTCCCTCTTGTGTAGTAAGCGGCGGATCTTCCGCCGGTTCATCAAGTAGGGGAAGCGGTTGATCCGCCACTTCTTCATCCCCACCAGAAAGGAAGTCTTCGCTATCATCCTCCTCCTTAGCCGACTCGGAAGGTTCTGATTCAGGATGAGGAATCTGGAGCGCCAGTTACTTTCTAGCCTTAGCCCCCTTAGGCTTCTCCTCTAAACCAGTACCTACGATGAAGCTGGTACTCGGATCGAAGTTAACAGGAGGCTTGTTCGCCATAACGTGATACAAAGCGGCCACGTACAAAATTTCCCTCGGCGCCTTGGCATCGGGAACCGAGAAGCTGGCCCGAGTATGATAAGCGTTATAATAATTCCACGCTCGGACGCCGTCAAGAACGCTACCTTCAAAACCCAAACAAGGGTTGGGACAATCAAGGAACAACTGGCTATAACCAAATTAATGGGAAAACCTACTGGGTAGGTAAGGCTCCAAGTACACATTATCCCGGTTGCGATAAACCAGATGTGCGGGGCGGATATTGCGCAACCAAGCAAGCATATCCGGAGACAGAAAATGAGAAGGTCCAGTACCATCAAGGTGTACCTTCCTCACTTCCTCATCAGAAAAAGGAGGAACAGACACAAAGAGATCACACCCATCCACTCTCGCCAACGTCCTTCGACAAGCTGGCATAGTGTTGCATTCCCAAGACCGGTGATGGCATTTGAAGAGGAAAGCGTCCTCGGCCGTAGCATCTTCCGCTATCCCAGGTCCTAGCAAAGACTTATAGTGCATCGCCAACCACCCCATTAGGTAGTGAAAGGGCAGTTCTACGCGCTCAAAATCCAAAGTCTTCCTGCGAGCAATAACCTTGGACGAGAATGTCCGCAGACCATGATATATGCTGCATACCATAGCAGGAAGGAGGGCTAGCCTAACTCCGAATACTAGCTTAACGGCAGGGAGGATGAAATGACGACCAATCCTCTCGATAGAGCCCGCTCCGCCTGAGACTACGCAGTTCCGTAGCCATATCATCAAAAAGCCAGCCAGAAGCGCCTTCTCCGACAGTTGTATGGTCCCGTAGTGAAAATAACTAAGAGGGTCAGCTTGACTCCCGAATATATCGCTCTTGGATCGCGACTTTTTGATATTGGACATCAGATCCCTTACCTCTGCATGCGTTCGAGAGGCTCGGGGAGTAACTTCACCAGAAGGATCAACCCTAAAGAGATAATTAATCCAGGATGTGGTATGGGGAGCGGTCCCTTCAGAGCTATCCGTCGTTTTTATAGCCATTTGATGACAAGCACTATGGTGGCACAACAACTCCCGATACACCGCAACAAAACTCGGGAGTTGTCTATCCAAGGCCTCGAACTCCTCATTCGACGGGGTATACACCTCGAAAGGCTCATTCCCCCATGGAAGTTTAGAGACAGTATACATCTCGTGAAGAGCAAGCCCCAGTTCTCCTACTGGTGTAAAGAATGTCCCCGTTCGCTGGCTGTACATCTCCAAGAGCGCTACGAATAGTGGTTTATTAATGGGAAGCCCGTGACAAGTGCCCCGAATGGCATGGTAAAGCCCCACCTCCCGCAAGAATGCTCCATAAGTCTGTAGAACCCAAGCAGTCAACTGGGCCCACGTAGAGGTGGGGTTTATCCAGTTCGACAATGCCAGCCTACCAACAGGATAAGACTTCTTGCGAACAAGCCGATTCAGGAAAGTATCAGCTTGAGTAAGTGTGAAATTGGGACCGTATACATTTATAAAAGAGCCCGGGGCCAGACCCATCATATATCGGAGGACGGAATCCTTACCTGCATACGCTGACTTCATATTCGGATTATAATGGATGTTGCCTATCAACATCCCTGATTGAGTGGGAGTTAGGTTATACACCATCTTCCGGTCTAGCAACACCATATTGAACCATGACAAAGGATAATGACGTTCCATGAGAGGAATATGGATTGCCACCCCATCCAAAGAAAAATCCCAGTTCTCAGAAATCTCTAAGACCCGAGGATTCTTGATGGTTAAAGCATCCCCAAAAAGGAACAAAGGCTTCAGGTATTTTCTATCCAGCTTCCCAGTATTCATCATGGAACGGAGGTAATGAAGGGTTTGATTCTCTATAGCCTTCAACCTCTCCGAAGGCTCATCAGTAGGGAACTGATTCGATACATGCCTAATTAAGTCGTCAAGACGCACGCCCAGGGCGAATTGATTCGAAACCACTATAAGCTCCCCAGCAGGATTTACGGGCAAGTTCACTGGAAAAATACGAAAGAAACGAGGTTAGAAGGTAGTCAAAAAAAAACAGAAGCATTGGAAAGGTCATCTGAGCCTATGCGGCTCGGCTCGTTACAGCTTCATGCGGCTCAGCATTAGATACGTATATGCGGTTCAGTGCATCATAGCCTCATACGGCTCCGATTTAGCCGAGCTCATACAACTCAAGTCCAGACGAACTTATAGACCCATGCGGTTCAAGTTAAGCATGCCTACAGAGTCAGATTCATGCGAGCTGACGTGAGCAGACGAATTTCTGCGGTTCAAAAAAATGAGCAACGCTTATGCGGCCCAAATCAAAAACACGTACGCAAACGCAGATCGAGTATAACAAGTTCATGCGGCCCCATAAGACGAAGGGCTCATGCAGTCCCATCGATAAAGCCCCGTATACGTGGCTTGTGCATAAAGTATGCAGCAGAGCCATGGCGACAGTTAAGGTTTTCAGACGATCTCTTACCAGCGATAGACGGATGGACATCGGGATGGATGGAGTGCACAATGACCGGCGGAGGGGCGACTACGTTCGCCGCCGCAGTCGCCGTAGAAGCAACTGCCTTACCCTTAGCGGCCTTCGATGCTGCAGCTTTCTTGGGAGCCATTGTCGGTTGCTAAAGGAAGAAGACGAAGAGCAAAGACGGCAAATAGAGAATCAGAGCAAAGCGAGAAGGTAAAGAAAAGCCCCAAGAGGCTTAAAGACTCCTATTTATAGGCAAAAGAGACTCACGAAACGAACAGACGTCTCGGAGTATGCCTCGGATTACGCGCCGCCCCCAAAGAATAAAGGCAAAACGCTTTGGTCAAGGCAAAACCGACTCTTGGGATCCTCCCCCAAAAGGCGACGTTAAATCAAATCAAAGGCACTTAATGAAGATTTGCACACGTGTTCAAGACACGTGGCAACAAGTTTATGCGGCCAGATGAATTTATGCGGCTAAGGCACTTATGCGGCTAGGAAGCTCAGGCAGACAGAAAAATCCTATACGGCATGAACGGGGCCATGCTTCTTGTTCAAAGTATTCCAATTTTTACAAAATTGAAAACTTTGAAGGGGGTCCTGTAGAAGCATGGAAAATATTAGAATAATGATCCATGCGGCTCTGAGTAAGAAGCTTATGCGGCCCACCCAGGAGCGGCCCTATGCGGTTCGAAGAAGACTCTCAATCGCATGCGGCCCGGGAGCGTATGCGGTTCAGCAAGGCATATGCGGCTCGATGGACGCCATGTGTGATCTTTCCCTACAGCTGGTCGTTTGAGGAGTGGCCTCATTTATTGTTCCAGCACGATTCACTGTGGCGGCCCTGACATAAAGTTTCATAATGGCCTTGCCATAATGACTGACTCCTCGGGAAAAGAAGAAAATCTCTGACCAAATCCGTCAGAAGTCCCAGATTGCCACGTGGCAATCAGTCATATGCGGCTCCCTGAGAACCCGTTCCATGCGGTTCGATACAACGCTAGCTCATACGGCTCCCTGGGAATACATTCCCTGCGGCCCAATACAACACCAGCTCATGCGGCTCACAAAGATTACGCATATGCGGCTCGATGAAGCATCGTCCTATGCGACTTGCAAAGAGTATCTCTCTGCGGTTCAAGGATAGTCAATCCTATGCGGCTCTAACAGGACTCACAATTAAGACACGTGGCATGGGATCAATAAGAGATTTAACCGAATCTCAACAAATATATTTGACATCATCGTCATAATTACTGAGATCAGGGCATATCATTTATCATCAAGCTAATGGGACACGTGGCGAGCAATCAGACATTGGCATAATCAATCACGAGGATTTAAAGCAGCTAGCATTAATTGCTCATGAGATACGATGCTATCCACGTTAATGGCCGAGATTCACTGTAATCAGGATCAAGGGTTCAGATAGAATGAAGGAGCGCCGACATTTCAAACAGATAATCATTAGCAAACCCTAATGATCACCCCCCCACTCTTATAAATAGCCAGCATCATTTCCTTGAAAAAAAAAAGGAGAGAGAAGAGAGGTCGGCAACAAAAGAATAAAAAAAAATAAGAAGAGAAAGATCTACACAGAGAGAGCTCCCCCTTTCTTCTTGATAATCACAGAGAGAGAGAAGTCAGGAGAGCAATCCGAGGAGAGCAAGAAGAGCGTTTCTTCATCAACGCCAAGCAGATCTTCCCCGAGCCAAGGCTACATACTGATCGTCCAAGGAGTAAGGCAGAGCGGCCGTCGCTTTCCAGAGCCTCTATCGTCACCCCCCAGAATCAAAAATAAACAATCGTACTTAGTCTGCTGTACCTAGGTTTTCGTCCCTAGGCTTTCTTTGTACGAACGAGTTTGTATTGTGAGTCTAAGTTCAGTCCTCCGATAATTGTTCTGTTTTTTTACAATCAATGGCAAACAAGTTCGTACATTTATACAAACAGGGCATGGTCAAACCTGAGAATAGCATCAGTCCTAGGTGAACCCACAGATATAGGGTTGATGCAGATCAGTCATAGTGCCTTGGATGTCTATTTAGCTACTATTGTATAGAGAGGGGCTGACCCAACAGGGCCATAGTAAGGGGTGGAACTGGGAGTGTACCATATGGTAGAAAATATGTGTGTTTTTTAGAGAAAGCAAGTAGTGGTAGCAGCAAGAGGCTACCATGATTTAGGGGCAACAGGAAAATTAGGAGTGTAGGCAGCCATAGACCTTGTGCTCTGCTAACAGCAGTACAGGTAAGGTAAAGAAGAAGTATCAGGTGGTGTTGTGGTCGAGTATAGAGGCTTCAAGAATTGGGGGCATTCCTAGATGAAAGTAAGGGACCTAGTAACTATACATAGAATAGGAAAAAGGGATACCCAAATGTATATTAGTCTAAGTAAAGTAGGCTGAGGGGATCCAACCCAAAGTATAAGGGTATTTTGGCACTAAATCAAGAAGTTTTGTTGTACTTCATTTTCACATGTTAATTAGAAATTTATAAATACAGGTTACTTGGAATTTGACCCAACACTTGGCCAGTATACACAGCTCTGGACCACAGAAAAGTATAATTTGCCTTTCTACACAGCTTTATTTACATGCACTGTTTTTCATTATTCAATTTTTCTCATTATTGTTGACATGTACTTTTCATATCATGTTAGTATTTTATTTCATTGATACATAGCCCTTGTTCACAGCTAGTCTTGTGTCATATTGGTCGTGTTCACTTGTACCTTGATTGAGTCGTGTCATGGGTCGAGAAGTCATGAACTGAACTGCTATGCCTCCTTGTCTGGAAATCTTGAAGCTAACATGTGAGTCCACATTAGGGACGAGGGTTAGTAGATATCTGTCCGCACCTGCGAGTCCACACTAGGGACGAGGGTGATCTCTTGAAGCTAACCTGCGAGTCCACACTAGGGGCGAGAGTGATCTCTCGAAGCTAACCTGCGAGTCCACATTAGGGACGAGGGTTAGTAGTATATGGTTCACACCTGCAAGTCCACACTAGGGGCGAGAGTGATGCTGTCACTCCCCGTTCCCAGAATGCGTATTTTAAAACGTATTTTGCTTGAATGTATTTATTTAAAATATTTATCATGTAGTATCCTGTATTTAAATTCCTCTAGTTTCATGTTAATTAATTATCTGCTCTTAAATTTTTACGTTAATTTATTTCCTGTAATTTTATTTCCTGTAATATTATTTCCTGCAATTTCATTTCCTGCAATTTTATTTCTGTATTTTATTTCCTGCTTTTAATCTTCTGCTTGCTTTTGGGTTGGCCGTGGCCGAACCCCCACAAACCCGGCCCATTAGCTCCCACCTACCATCCCCTTTGCTATTTAAAGCTCCCCTCTCCATTCTCTCTCCTCATTACTCATCCTCACCATTACTTCTTCTTCTTACTCTCATTACTCTCCATCCACCAGCAGTAGCAGTAGGCAAGTGCAATCTTGCTTCTCCTTCATCCATTTTTATGGATCATTACTCTTCCTCTCATGATTCTGAGAGAGTTTACTACTTGGCATTTTTAATTTCTATGGCTGGTTTCTCCTAGATCTGAGTTGTTGTGTTCACGGTTGTTCATAGGTTTTGATCTCCCAACTTAGCGTGTCTTCTGGCTGGGAACTTCATTTTCTGGCTTAGGACGAAGGCTCAGTCACGCACACGTCTCTACGTGGCTGTCTGGATTTTGTAGACACGCCCATGTTCTTACATGTTAGCGTGTATTTTCAGTCACGCTCACGTTCTCATGAGCATGCGTGTATTTTCAGTCACGCTTACGTTCTCATGAGCGTGCGTATATTTTCAGTCACGCTCACGTTCTCATGAGCGTGCGTGTATTTTCAGTCACGCTCACGTTCTCATGAGCGCGCGTGTATTTTCAGTCACGCTCACATTCTTATGAGCGTACGTGTATTTTCAGTCACGCTCACGTCCTCATGAGCGTGCGTGTATTTTAGTCACGCTCACGTTCTCATGAGCGTGCGTGTATTTTAGTCACGCTCACGTCCTCATGAGCGTACGTGTATTTTTAGTCACGCTCACGCTGTGCTTGCGTGCGTGACTTTTCACGCTCACGCTTGCCAGCGTGTATCACTTTTCATGCTCACTCCAGCTAGACTTGTTGGCGTGACTTGTTGGCCTTAGTGTAACCTACTCAACTTGGCGTGACTTCCTGACCTGGGTGCTTTATTTGTCCTATAATTATTCATTTAATGATGGCATGATAATTCTTCTATTATATCCTTACGCCTTTTGCGTGAATTTCTTGATAAATTATGATATGTTAAATTTGTTAAAATGGATTGTTATGTGGAATGCGCCTTGTGTCCTGATTGGTCCATGGATACCCAGTATGACTAGAACTTAACCCTGAGAGTTATAGACTCGACCCCATGTAATATTGATTGACTTTCATGCCTTGTCACCATTGATAATGATTGTGACATTGACTAATATTGATCATGTGTTCCTAGTTGGAACTAAGAGACTGGCTAGTCGTCTTATTGAATGAAATGAATGAGACACGTTCATGTAATGAACTATTGTACTCGATTAGCCGATCTCGAATATTGGCATACAGGCACATGCAGGCTTCAAACTTATTTATTTATTTATTTAGCTATCTTACGAAAATAGCATGTGCACTTTATGGTCAAGGCATGATTACCCCGTGGTCAAATTTGATTGTTGCATCACGCTATGTAAAACCTACAACCTAGCCGCACGGGTATTGTTGTAGAGTTGTGCATATCGTACCCCGTACGAAAGTACTCATTGAATGACCATGATCCACGACATGGAACTTTACTCAACGTAGAGACCTTTAAGTTAAATAAAATAATGATGGCATGGAGAGAATGGATTCCCGAGTTCTTACATGGCAGCCCTCTTGGGACTATTAAGTGCCCGACAGGCCGGCTGGTTCCCACATATACCGTAAACCTGTCACACGGGCAGGGAACGGTATCTGCTTATATTATTGTACATGTTATAACGGTGGGCTTCTCGTTGGGACTCGTCTAACTACATGATTGGCACAATTGATTGACTGGATAGACTAGCCTTGCTCGCACATAGTTAGAACTGAGGAATCCCACTTGCATGATTCCAGGATAACTTGGGACTCACAATAGCAAGCCGTAGGAATTGATTGGCCGTTCAAGATGACTTGTTTGTGTACTGTATCTACTCTGTTGCCTAACTGAGATGATCAGAATGTCAGGACATGACGGGCCAACTTCTGTCCTTGTTTGGTTGGGAGGTTGGTTCGAAGTGTCGTGATGTTATGTGAATCCTAGTGGGAAGCAGAGATCTATTATTATATTCTCTTGCATACTGGTTTAATCCTTCATATCGTGCTCCCTTGTGGTACTTGCTATTAGAGGTCTAACCTCTCTGGTTTTGCATGGCCAGATTTAGAGCCGGTCCCCGAGGATCCAGCTTACTCCTACCTCCAAGATGGTCAATACTAGAGGGATGATCGCAGGAGGACTCGAGTGGGTTCCTTACTTTACCACTCGTTTTGTTATTTACTTTATACATTAGCCGTTTGGCATCGACATGTTAGTCGGATCGTCTTGTACTTAATTTTGTATAATTGTAACTAAGTCAGACTGCAGCTGATAACAATTGTGTATACTTGCTATACCATCTGGCTATGTTTTGTAAAGCCAGATCTCTAGAACATTTTGACTGAGCATTTGGGATGCCTTACTGTTTTATCTTACATGTTCTCTATTTCTGTTCTTGTTTGAATGATTGATACAATAGATGTGAAATGACCATAGTGAGACTTTCATGTAGTATGCACCCCCTCGTCTGGTTAGACAGTATTGATCGTATTATACGGTATTCATCTACCCGTAATACGTAGCTGGCTGAGTCATTCCCCCGCTCTTCAGTATTCTGTTTCTAGGGCGTGACAAGGTTTTAGTGGTGGCCCATGCAGGTCTGATTTCAGACTTGTGGATTTATAGGATGTCTCAATCACACGTATTTTTCTCCTTGATCTCATGGTTCGTTATTCTCAACCCTTGCTTGACATTCCGGTATCCTTTGACTTCATCGATCCTTCATGTCTGGTTGTTTGATTGTTCTCTTGTCCCTTTTTTTAGGGGCACTTCGTCCGCTTCGGTCAGAGCTGGACAACAGCAGGAGCAACATGGACAACCTGATCAGGTTGGTCAGCAACGAGGGCCAGTCTCACCTCAGGAGGCTACCCAGAAAGAAGTGATAGTGGAACCAGCAGCTGGATCGCAGTATCCGGATGTTCCACCACCACCAACAGTTCCACCTACCCAAGTGGACACACCAGCCCTTCTGGAGATTATGAGAGGAATGATGGCTACTCAGCAACATCAGATGTTGGCCCAGCAACGCATATACACTCAGCTACAAGAACAGAATGTGCTACTCAACCAAGGATTGCAGACAGCATTGGAAAGAGGGGCAAGGCCAGATTCAGGAGCATCAGCCAGGTTTTGCAAGTACAACCCCCGCCGTTTCGAGGGCACAGAGGATGCCATCTCAGCAGATGCATGGCTTAAGCATATGGAGGCTATTCTGACAGCAACTAAGGTACCGGCAGCAGAACGTGTGGATCTAGTGAAGTTGTTACTTCAGGATCTCGCACGTGATTGGTGGGAATCAGAGGAAGTGGGCATCAGACGTCCGGTGGCTTGGGACGATTTTACTGCAAGATTCAAAACCAAGTACTATGGAGTTGTGGTGCGGTTTGAGCTACAACAGAAGTTTATCAGTCTCAGGCAGGCCGGCAAGACTGTAGATGCTTATGCAGCGGAGTTCTGCAGATTGAGTAGATTCGCCCCAGAAATGGTAGCAACAGAGAGCCAGAGGGCTATGAGGTTTCAGCAAGGGTTCATCTTGAACTCTTGCAATTGATAGAGGGGCACAATTACCATACTTTTGATGAGATATTGACGGCAACTCGAAGGCATGAAATCACCATTCAGAGGCTTGCGGTGAGGACTGGGGTCAGAAGAGATCCCACAGTCAGATTAAAGGAGGAGGGGGAGCAGCGCCCCGAACAATAGCACCATCCACTGGCATTCGTATCTACGATGTGGCGATACGAGGACCAGCACCACCACCCAGGCAGCAGCAACAACAACAGAGGAAGAACCAGCAACCCTCGGCAGGCTGCACTTATTATGGGAAGATGGGGCACACTAGAGACGTGTGTCGGACATTGAATGGACTATGTCTGATATGTGGAAATCCAGACCATCGGGTTACCATATGTCCCATGAATTCGAGGGCAGGAGGACCAGGGCAGCAGTTTCCTGCTCTGCCAGCCCCAGGGGAAGGCCAGTATCGAGGACCAGCAGTGGCAGTTAGGCCGTTGGCACAGCGTCCGCAGGCTCAGATGTTTCGGCAGCAGGGACCGCCGATGCAGCAACACCAGCACAGACCACCCCAGCATCATCAAGAAAGGGGCCAGCAGCAACATCAGGTTAGGCCGCAGCATGGAAACCAGTAAGGAGGTCGAGGACAGGCATTCACTCTGTCCTTGGAGGAGGCATTGGCATCGGAAGATGTTGTGGCAGGTAACATTCTCGTCGCCTCATGTCCCGCAGTAGCATTGTTTGATTCGGGAGCATCCCATTCATTTATTTCTGCACAGTTTGCGACACGATTAGGAATAGAGTTCGAGGCATTGCTAGGGAGGTTGAATATACTCACTGGTAATGGGCTCGTAGGAGTTAGTAGAGTTATTTTAGCATGTAGCGTTGTAGTTTGCGGGCATTCCCTACCCGCCCGGTTGATAGAATTTCCTGTTGGAAATTTCGACGTTATCTTAGGCATGGACTGGCTGAAAGACAGTCATGCGACAATAGATTGTCGTAGAGGGAGTGTATCTTTTGATATTCCAGGCATGAAGAGATTCACCTTAGTCAGATCAGAGGCAACTCAACCAGAGCAGGGAGTAGTAGCGGCAATGGAAGAAGTTCAGATTCCGAAGGTAGTTGAAGAATTTCTAGACATATTTTCTGAAGAACTTCCAGGTCTACCACCGGTCAGAGATATTGAGTTCAGTATAGAATTGGCACCAGGAACTAAACCGATATCAGATCGGGTTTACAAAATGGCGGATTCAGAGCAGGCCAAGGTATACCAGCATATAGAGGAACTGAAGGAGAAGAAGTTCATCCAAGCTAGCGTGTCACCATGGACAGCACCAGTGGTACTTGTAGGGAAGAAGGATGGGTCATCCAGATTGTGCATTGACTACAGGAAGCTTAACGCGGCAACAGTAAAGAACAAGTACCCATTACCCAGGATCGATGACTTATTTGATCAGTTGAGTAAAGCTAGAGTTTTCTCCAAGATAGATCTTCGTTCAGGGTATCATCAGGTGAGGGTTCGGAAGGAAGATATTCCCAAGACAGCATTCGGGTCAAAGTATGGGCATTATGAGTTCTTAGTAATGCCGTTTGGTTTGACCAATGCTCCAGCAATATTCATGGATTTGATGAATCGTATCTTTATACCATACTTAGACCAGTTTGTCGTTGTGTTTCTTGACGACATTCTCGTATAATCTGCTAGTGAAGAGGAGCATGAAGACCACCTCAGGAAAGTGTTGCAAGTTCTGAGAGAGAACCAGTTGTATGCCAAGCTCAGCAAGTGTAAGTTTTGGTCGGATCACATTTCATTCTTGGGTCACATCATATCAGGAGCTGGGGTAGCAGTAGATCCCAGGAAGATAGAAGCAGTAGAAAGTTGGCCAGTACCCAAGACCGTAGCTGATGTACGAAGTTTCTTGGGATTAGCAGGATATTACAGAAGGTTTATGTCAGATTTTGCAAGGCTTTCAGCACCCATGACCCGCTTGACCCGGAAGGATGTACCATTTGTTTGGTCGGCAGAATGTCAGGCATCATTTGAGACTTTGAAGCAGAAGTTGATATCAGCACATATTCTTACGTTGCCAGTTGAACCCGGAGATTTTACAGTATATTGTGATACGTCAGGTAAAGGACTTGGATGTGTCCTTATGCAGCATGGAAAGGTGATAGCATATGCATCTAGGCAGCTTCGGGACCACGAGAAGAATTACCCAACTCATGATTTGGAGTTAGCGGCAGTAGTGTTTGCTCTGAAGCTATGGAGGCATTACTTATATGGTGACCGAGTGGAGATGTACACAGATCATAAAAGTCTAAAGTACATCTTTACTCAGAAGGAGCTGAACATGAGGCAGAGAAGATGGTTGGAGTTGATTAAGGATTATGACGTGGAGCTTCAGTATCATCCAGGCAAGGCTAATGTAGTAGCAGACGCTCTTAGCAGGAGAGGCGGCGCATTTATGTTGACAACACAGAGACATATCTTAGAAGACCTTCAGGAGATGGGCATCGAAGTTATACTTCCTAGTGATGTAGGAGTTCTAACAAGTCTGCAAGTTCAATCTGACTTAGTAGACAGGATCAAGGCAGCTCAGGCACAAGACCCAAGGATTCAGAAGCTTAGGACAGAATGTGAGTCGGGACTCAGGAAGGAGATGAGAATTCATGAAGATGGTACACTTAGGTTTGGATCACGTCTATATGTGCCTAGTGGAGATATCAGATAGGAGGTTATGGCAGAGGCTCACAGTTCTCAGTATTCTATTCACCCTGGAGGGACCAAGATGTACCAAGATATCAAGCAGCATTTCTGGTGGAACGGAATGAAGAGGGAGATAGCTAGGTTCGTTTCCCGTTGCTTGGTATGTCAGTAAGTGAAGGCAGAACAACAGAGGCCAGCTGGGTTATTGCAACCGCTTCCTATTCCGGAATAGAAATGGGAGCATATTACAATGGACTTTGTGACCGATTTACCGAGATCACCAAGTGGTAAGGACGCTATTTGGGTAATAGTGGACCGACTTACGAAGGTAGCACACTTTCTTCCTTTCAGAGTAGGACAATCTACAGAAAAGTTGGCGGAGTTATATATGCAACAGATAGTCAGGCAGCATGGAGTCCCTGTCAGTATTGTGTCGGATCGGGATACCCATTTTATATTACATTTCTGGAAGAGCTTACATCATAGTCTGGGTACCAAGTTAAGATTTAGCACGGCCTACCATCCGCAGACGGATGGACAATCAAAAAGAATGATTCAGACTTTGGAAGATATGTTGCGAGCTTGCACTTTAGATTTTGGAGGGTCTTGGGAGAGTCACCTACACTTGGTCGAGTTCTCATACAACAATAGTTATCAAGCCAGTATACAGATGGCACCATTCAAGGCACTATATGGTAAGAAGTACAGGTCACCGCTTGCATGGGATGATATCGGAGAGAGGAAGATGTTAGGCCCGGAGATGATTGTTCAGACGGTTGAAGTGGTTAAAGAAATTAGAGAGCGACTTCGAGTTGCGCAGGATCGGCATCGTCATTGGGCGGACCAGCATCGTAGGCCGCTAGAGTTCTCTGTTGGGGACCACGTATTCTTGCGGATCTCACCTACTCGTGGGGTCATTAGATTTGGCGTTCGCAGAAAATTGAGTCCGCGGTACGTGGGCCCATTTGTTATCCTTGATCGGATAGGCGATGTTGCTTATCGTTTATCCCTCCCACCTTCGTTACGAGAGGTGCATGACATGTTTTATGTATCACAATTACGTAGGTATGTATCGGACCCAAGCCATGTTCTCGATCACTCTGAGCTGGTTGTTGGTACCAACCTGTCTTACGAGGAACAGCCTGTGTCCATTTTGGACCGAAGAGAGAAGATACTCAAGAACCGAACAATTAGTCTTGTCCGTGTTGCTTGGGGTCATCACTCCTTGAGAGAGTCAACGTGGGAACGTGAGGATGATATCCGATCACGGTATCCACACCTGTTTGACTCACAAGGTATATCTCTTTTGTATACCTTGATTGTCTTGATTCTTCATGCTTATCACCTTATGGGTTGAATTGCTTGATATCGTAGATTGATGGACTTACATATATGTTACTTGCTATGGACATTGTAAAATGATTGCTTGATTGAATTACTTGTACTTAGATTGGTTTAGCCCCGATGTTTCTATCTTGCTTGAATTTGAAATTTTGAGGACAGAATTTTTTCAAGGTGGGTAGAGATGTTACTCCCCGTTCCCAGAATACGTATTTTAAAATGTATATTGCTTGAATGTATTTATTTAAAATATTTATCATGTAGTATCCTGTATTTAAATTCCTCTAGTTTTATGTTAATTAATTATCTGCTCTTAAATTTTTACGTTAATTTATTTCCTGTAATTTTATTTTCTGCAATATTATTTCCTGCAATTTCATTTCCTGCAATTTTATTTCGGTATTTTATTTCCTGCTTTTAATCTTCTGCTTGCTTTCGGGTTGGCCTTGGCCGAACCCCCACAATCCCGGCCCATTAGCTCCCACCTACCACCCCCTTTGCTATTTAAAGCTCCCCTCTCCATTGTCTCTCCTCATTACTCATCCTCACCATTACTTCTTCTTCTTCCTCTCATTACTCTCCATCCACCAGCAGTAGCAGTAGGCAAGTGCAATCTTGCTTCTCTTTCATCCATTTTTATGGATCATTACTCTTCCTCTCATGATTCTGAAAGAGTTTACTACTTGGCATTTTTAATTTCTATGGCTGGTTTCTCCTAGATCTGAGTTGTTGTGTTCACGATTGTTCATAGGTTTTGATCTCCCAACTTAGCATGTCTTCTGGCTGGGAAGTCCATTTTCTGGCTTGGGACGAAGGCTCAGTCACGCACACGTCTCTACGTGGCTGCGTAGATTTTGTAGACACGCCCATGTTCTTACATGTTAGCGTGTATTTTCAGTCACGCTCACGTTCTCATGAGCGTGCGTGTATTTTCAGTCACGCTCACGTTCTCATGAGCGTGCGTGTATTTTCAGTCACGCTCACGTTCTCATGAGCGTGCGTGTATTTTCAGTCACGCTCACGTCCTCATGAGCGTGCGTGTATTTTCAGTCACGCTCACGTCCTCATGAGCGTACGTGTATTTTAGTCACGCTCACGTCCTCATGAGCGTGCGTGTATTTTAGTCACGCTCACGTCCTTATGAGCGTGCGTGTATTTTTAGTCACGCTCACGTTGTGCTTGCGTGCGTGACTTTTCACGCTCACGCTTGCCAGCGTGTATCACTTTTCACGCTCACTCCAGCTAGACTTGTTGGTGTGACTTGTTGGCCTTAGTGTAACCTATTCAACTTGGCGTGACTTCCTGACCTGGGTGCTTTATTTGTCTTATAATTATTCATTTAATGATGGCATGATAATTCTTCTATTATATCCTTACGCCTTTTGCGTGAATTTCTTGATAAATCATGATATGTTAAATTTGTTAAAATGGATTGTTATGTGGAATGCGCCTTGTGTCCTGATTGGTCCATGGATACCCAGTATGACTAGAACTTAACCCTGAAAGTTATAGACTCGACCCCATGTAATATTGATTGACTTTCATGCCTTGTCACCATTGATAATGATTGTGACATTGACTAATATTGATCATGCGTTCCTAGTTGGAACTAAGAGACTGGCTAGTCGTCTTATTGAATGAAATGAATGAGACACGTTCATGTAATGAACTATTGTACTCGATTAGCCGATCCAGAATATTGGCATACAGGCACATGCAGGCTTCAAACTTATTTATTTATTTATTTAGCTATCTTACGAAAACAGCATGTGCACTTTATGGTCAAGGCATGATTACCCCGTGGTCAAATTTGATTGTTGCATTACGCTATGTAAAACCTACAACCTAGCCGCATGGGTATTGTTGTAGAGTTGCGCATATCGTACCCCGTACGAAAGTACTCATTGAATGACCATGATCCACGGCATGGAACTTCACTCAACGTAGAGACCTTTAAGTTAAATAAAATAATGATGGCATGGAGAGAATGGATTTCCGAGTTCTTACATGGCAGCCCTCTTGGGACTATTAAGTGCCCGACAGGCCGGCTGGTTCCCACAGATACCGTAAACCTGTCACACGGGCAGGGAACGGTATCTGCTTATATTATTATACATGCTATAACGGCGAGCGTCCCGCTGGGACTCGTCTAACTACATGATTGGCGCAATTGATTGACTGGATAGACTAGCCTTGCTCGCACATAGTAAGAACTGAGGAATCCCACTTGCATGATTCCAGGATAACTTGGGACTCACAATAGCAAGCCGTAGGAATTGATTGGTCGTTCAAGATGATTTGTTTGTGTACTGTATCTACTCTGTTGCCTAACTGAGATGATCAGAATGTCAGGACATGACGGGCCAACTTCTGTCCTTGTTTGGTTGGGAGGTTGGTTCGAAGTGTCGTGATGTTATGTGAATCCTAGTGGAAAGCAGAGATCTATTATTATATTCTCTTGTATACTGGTTTAATCCTTCATATCGTGCTCCCTTATGGTACTTGCTATTAGAGGTCTAACCTCTCTGGTTTTGCATGGCCAGATTTAGAGCCGGTCCCCGAGGATCCAGCTTACTCCTACCTCCAAGATGGTCAATACTAGAGGGATGATCGCAGGAGGACTCGAGTGGGTTCCTTACTTCACCGCTCGTTTTGTTATTTACTTTATACATTAGCCGTTTGGCACCGATATGTTAGTCGGATCGTCTTGTACTTACTTTTGCATAATTGTAACTAAGTCAGACTGCAGCTGATAACAATTGTGTATACTTGCTATACCATCTGGCTATGTTTTGTAAAGCCAGATCTCTAGAACATTTTGACTGAACGTTTGGGACGCCTTACTGCTTTATCTTATATGTTCTCTATTTCTGTTTTTGTTTGAATGATTGAGACAATAGATGTGAAATGACCATAGTAAGACTTTCATGTAGTATGCACCCCCTCGTCTGGTTAGACAGCATTGATCGTATTATACGGTATTCATCTACCCGTAATACGTAGCTGGCTGAGTCATTCCCCCGCTCTTCAGTATTCTGGTTCTGGGGCGTGACAGATGCTAGCCTGCGAGTCCACACTAGGGGCAAGGGTTAGTAGTTGATCAAACCTGCGAGTCCACACTAGGGGCGAGGGTTTGAGTATACGATTTGGTTATCCGTGATATTTCGATATGAGTTCTCTCGTCTTAGTCCAGCAGTTCATTTATGCGTAGTCAGTGTACAGATTCGTGTTTATCATTGCTTAGTTTTACTTATTTATTCTGTATTTTTCTCCATGCATGATAAACTGTTAGAAAGGCTCGTTTTTATGTACCTTACTAGTCCTCTGAGGACCTGATGATCTCTTCAGGTTTAGCCGAGTTTGAGTCAGGAGCAGTTGAGCAGGTTGAATCAGCACCAGACCGCGGAGTTTTGCAGTTGAGATCTCCTTGATTAGCAGGTTGTATTTAGTTAGTATATTTCATGTGCTATTCTCTTTCCGTCTATTGGTAGTGGATTTGTATCCACCGGATGTGACATTGATTCTGAAAACATTCAGTTTACATTATTCATTATTGTTCAGTTTCATGTATTGTTCATTGATCTTGGTTGTGACTTGATTATTCTGTGGATGAGATATAGACTACCACGTGATTCTAGATTGTCGTGACTTGTGTATATTAGACAGCGTTCTATCGCCGACACTGCGGCGTAGGCTGGTCTTGGACACGTCTTGTATCCGAAAAGCGGGTGCGGGTCGTGACAATAGAAGGGGTCTCCTATATGAATACATGAAATTTGACCATAGAAATACAAGTTTAGGGGTTATACCTATGTAGAATGAGGCCTCTACCAAGTCCCACGAATTTGGGGAAGAATGGATGGAGAAAGAGCTTCCAACACCTTGCTAGAGTCTTCTCCTAGCCTCCTTGAGCTCCCCCAAGCTTTTGCCCAATAAATGGAGGAAAGAAGAGGAAATTTGGGAGAGGATTGAATGGAGAAAAGATGTGGAAACCCTAAATAATGGTGGCTGCCATTTTAGGGAAAATGGGGGTTAAATAGGCTCTACACTAGCCCTAATCCTTTCATTACACTTCGTATTAAGTAGGCCCTTAAGTTGGCTAAGTGGTTTGGCCCTAATCAAGACTTGCGTTCAACCTAACCATGAATAGAGTCTAATTTATCAACTAGTTGGTCAAGTCAAACTAAATGGGGTCTACCATGACTAATGATTAGTTAGACTACTTACAACCATCATATTAATTAAAAGAAAAATACTCAATTTATGAAATGACAGAAATACCCTTGTCCTTGAAAAGTGGTAGTTACAGCTCCTGATCGCGGAGAAGACTGAGGGAGAGGGGAAGGTGGAGGCCACGGCGATGATAATGGCGGCGGAGATGGTGGCCGAAAGTGACGGTGGCTGAAGATGACGAGGATGGTAGCGACGCTGGTGGAGATAATGAGTCCACTGCGGTGGCAGAAGGTGGTGCCGGCAGGGCCAGAGACAGCCAGAGGGAGATAGAGAGGGGAGGGGAAGAAGTGAGTGAGAGGGGGAGAGGTGAGTGAAGAGAGAGTGAGAAAGGAGAGAGAGTCTTCTTTGGGGAGGTGCGGTTGTGAAAAGAGGAGAGAGGGGAGAGAGTTAGGTTTAGGGTTAGGTTGGGGAAAAGAGGGGGGAAGATATAAGAAGTGAATAATAATAATAACAATGTGAATAAAAATCTACACCCAAGAAAACAATAATAAAATTTTAAGAATACCCAAATTTAAATCCTCAAAATACAAAAATAGTCATATGCCTATTTTCAAAATAAGGAGGTGACAGACATTCACATGTATGCTCCTCATCAAACAATCTCAAGCAAAATAATTTTCTCTACATATGAAGCACGAAACTACTCGTTCGGGTTGGGCCTTCTCGTGCATCTTCTCCTCAGACGGACCCTCCTTAGGAGAGCCTTCCCGCTCTCCCCCACCATTCTTCTTGGTAGACTTTGGCTTGGCCTTGGCATCATTGTCGTCATGTACTCGACGAGCCTCTCAGTTGCTGCCACGATGGTGTTCAAGTCTTACACCCACTTTTGCTGCAATTCTTGAGCTGCCCAAGGTTTGAGTCCATCGAAGAAGAAGAATAAGTGATCCTCCTCGCCCATGCAAGATATCGCGAGCATTAAGCATGTGAATTTCACGATGTATTCTTTGATCGTCCCGGTGTGCTTGAGTTGCCGCAAGCTTTGTCTTGCTGCAAACTCAATGTTCTCCGGATAGAACTAAGACTTGATCTCCTTCTTGAGATCCTTTCAAGTCTCTATCGAACAGAAATCTTTTTCGGCTTCCGTGCACCTTCGACGTCACCACAGCATAGCATCATTGATGAAAAAGAGTGAAGCAATATCCACCTTGATCGACGTCATCGTTGATGTGCAATGCTTTGAAGTATCGCTCCATGTTCCACAAGAATTTATCAATTTCTTTGGCATCTCGTACCCCGCTGAAGGATTTCGGCTCAGGGATCTTCCACCTCGGTGCCTCCCTATTCGAAGGTCCACCATGTGCAACGGCCTTCTCTAAGATGGCAACTTTGGTCTGGAGTTCTCCGTAACTCTCGAGCATGGTCTTTAGCTCCTCGTAGTCGCGGACCTTCCTACGCAAGTCCTCAATCTCCGCACGATGTCCCTTGTGCTCCTCCTCAAGTGTGATCTAATCTCTTGGAATTGTTCCCAAAAGATTGTCATGGATGAAGCGATGCCGCTCTTCAGCCCATCGTAGAAATCTTTCTAGCTTCGTGTTATTTTGCTCCACAGAGCCATTGCGCATTCCTATGTCCCTCGAATCCGTCTTCAAGGTCTCAACACGCTCGGGAAGATCGACAAGGCTACGCCGTAGACTCCTTGCTCTTGTCCCTCTTGTGAGTCTTGGCATGTCCCTCCTTAGGCGACGTATACCCATTCTGGACATTCTCGGATGTTGACGTGGCAACAACCGACCTTCGTTCTGATATCATTTGTCACGGACTAAGTATTTTAGCCTACACTTTAGCCCGTGCGGCACATAAGCTTCCTACTCGAAGATTGGTGTCAGCCTTCCCCAAACGCTTAGCTAGATTGATCAGGGAATATTAAAAATAATGTGGAGCAAACGGGAGAGATTGGAAGTATGAAAACTTCACTATACTAGAAAAATATTACAATTTTTGGGTGATGAATAACAAATGAGCCTCCCACTTATTTATAGGGCCTCATAGGGCTTACAAAAAACTTTTGGAAACGGAATATTTCAGAAATTATTCTATATCTAGATAATTATAAAGAAGTTTCTAGTCTATCCAGAAATATCATGGGCCACCTAAAAAGATCTTGGACCTTCTAGGAAGATCTAAGTCTTCTGAAAGACTCTCGAGCCTTCTAGAGGATTCTACCATCTTCTCGAACATTTTGGAAGCTTTCAACATAACTTCGGTCCGTGAAGAGTTACGCAAATCCGTCTCGAAGGAATGCAAACTTTTGTGCGTAACACTATGCTACAGTGACAAAAGTATTGACAAAAACTGTACATGTAGTGTCCTAGTGTATATATTAGAATGATTACGTTGTATTAGTCCAAACATTATTTGGTTTTGGATCGAGAACCGAATCGAACTGAATAAGAAAATAGGTTCCGTTTGGAAAAAAAATGATTTGGAAAATACTAAAATACCTTATTCGGTTTTGGATTTCGATCCAAAACCGAAAATTAAATAAAATTTACATAATTATACAATTAACCTCAATTATATATATATATATATATATATATATATATATATATATATATATATATATATATATATATATTGAAAAAAAAAATATATATATATATATATATATATTGAAAATAATTATTCTTTGTATGTGTTTTAAAGTCCAATTTTAATAATTTAATAGCTAATACAACAAAAGTATGTATAGAAAATTATATTTTATTAATATAGTTTAATTATAGTTCCAATATTATATTCTGGCCATTAAACAATAAAAATATTCCAATTGATCAAATGGGCGAATAAAAGTAATTTTGATTCAATTTTGAATTTGTAGAAATTTAATTTATTGATTTTGATTAATTTAATTTGGCTGAAACTGACCACTCACCCTATAATATAGTGTTTATGTTTTTTTCCATCTAATTGATATTGGTCACCTAAAGAGCCTCTTCTCCGTTAAAATTTCCATCGTACCAAATTTTATGCAAGAACCCATCAAACTCCAACTAAAAGCAATCTTTCGTATTCTTATTCACTCTAGTCCAAACCCCTGCTACTCCTTGTAATATAAAAAAAAAATTATTATTTCATTACACCGTATCTTTAACATGGAAATGTTTTCCTATTTGAAAGTTAAAAATTGAATAATACTATTTGTACTTCCAAATTGTACCTCCAAACCGTTCCTCGGCAGTTGACGTGATATGTTGATATGGCAACTGACGTGATAAATTTTAAAATTCAAATTCAAATTAACATTAAAATTAATGTGAACATTAACATTAAAATTAATATTATCGTTAACATTAATATTAACATTAAATTAATATTAATATTAATATTAATTAATATTAATATTAAATTAATATGGACAAAATTGGATAATTAACTTTTTTTTTGTTAAAATTTGTCATGTCATTGGTCATGTTAGATGACACATAATATTATTTAACATGCTACGTCAGCTGTCACATAAGGAGGAATGCATTGGAGAGACAATTTGAAGGTAATAAATAACATTACTCTTAAAATTGTATGCACCAGACAAAAATAACAGGTCCAAATTTAGAACGGACACAGATATTATATGACACAGTAAGGACACAGCGACACATTGTAGTTTGTTATGGTATATTTTGGATTGTCCGGAAGATGTTTAATGCATATCCCGTACGCAGGGCCGGCCCGAAGAGTTGGGTTGCCTTAGCCAGAGCTAATTTTGGTTGCCCTTTACCCCTATTGAAAGATATACGTTTAATTTGGATTTGGGTTGGATCGGTCCTAAGAAAGCCAAATGGTCTGGAGGATTGCCCTATGGAGGGGGGTTGTCCAAACCCGAAGTCTTGTCAGGCTTACCCCAGGGCTGGCCCTGCCCGTACGTGTCTTATATGCCTACAGTTTTCGAATGTCCATTCATGCTTCCTAACTGATCTTCCATAATTAATCAACCCGATTAATTTCCTGCCACCGTGCCGATACGCACTCCGTTCCGGACACGGTTACGATACTGTTACGGCACTGATTTGCCACGTCAGCATTCTCATAAAAAAATCAAACAAAATGGAATTGAGAGAAGAACTAAAAGAATATATTAACTATAAGAATTGAATTTTTAGTTTTGACCACAAAAAACAAAAAAACCAGCTACTAAATTTATTTACTTTTCTTTTTCCCGAAACTCGCCTGTCGGCATCACGAGAGGAAGACCTGGACGCCGCCGGTCCTGGCGCCCCGGCACACGGGGCAGCACTCACCGGCGGTGACCGCATCGCACCCGGCACAGAGACACAGATGCCGACACGGGAGCAGGACCACCGACGCCGGCTCGACCCGGCAGCACCGGCAGATCCCGGACCGGCCCGGGTCGACGTGGGCCGACTCCGCGTCCTCGGCCCGGTCCCCGCAGCAGTCCTCCGGTCCGGTCTGCGCGGCCGCCGCCGCCGCAGCCGCCGACTGGAGCTGGGCATGGAGCGACGCGGCGGCGGCCTGCTCCGCCATGGCCTTTGCCTGCCAGGCCATCGACTCGGTCCGAAGCCGGGCGAGCAGCTCCTCCAGCTCGGCGGCCCGCCGGGCCGCCCGGTCGAGCTCGGCCTGCTTCTCCGCCAGCCTCTTCGCGGCCGAGTCCTCTGCGGCGGCGAGCAGCGCCCGCAAGTGCTGCTGCCGCTTCTCCGCCAGCGCTCGCCGCAGCTGCTCTCCCTAAAACATAAAAAATAAAAGCAAATTAGAATAAATAACTCCTTAGCAGTGTCTTCCCATGAGTATGTGCTTAATATATATATATACTTGAGCGAGGAGGAAGTGGTCGAGCTCTTGCATGTGATGCTGGTTGATCTGCGCGAACACATCGTCCTGGTCGTCGTCGGCGGAGGAGGAGAGGCGGAGGCCGGTGGAGACCAATGGAGGAGGCTGCTGGTGGTGGTGGTGGAGCTGGGAATGGAGAGAGAAGACGTTATTCTGAGCTTGCGCTTCTCTTCCTCTCTTCCTCGTCGTCGTCTTGGCATCGGCCGCCGCTGCAACCATCGCGCTGCCATTCGAGGAGAAGAATAGAGGAGGCTGTTGGTGGAGGAGGAGGTTGTAGTCCATTTCTTTCCTCTCCTGCTCGTTTCTGACACCGACACCGACACAACGGTGATCAGCAATGGAAGGAATATAAGAACAAGAATAAGAAAGAGAGAGACGCAGTAGCCTACTTGTTGCTGCTGCTGCTGCTGTTGAAGAAGAGGATGTTGTTGGATTGATATTGCGCTTGAACTGCCATCGATTTGATTGAAGAAAATGGAATAGCAATGCCTACTACTTATGCTCCCTTTGCCACACTTCTCACGCACGCACACATCATAGCTGGAGAGGGGAAGAGGAGGAGGTGGGAATGGGAATGGAAAGAAAAGAAAGAGAGTGGCAAGCATTATATTAGGGTGGGGTGGGGTGGGGTGGGGTGGGGTGGGGTGGGGATGGGGGGACTAACAACAATGCCACTATTAATCAACCTACTTTAATTGGGGGTGATTAGTGGGGGGAGGGGTAGGGGGAGGGGGAGGGATTTCTAGTTGGGGGTGTATTGGTATTCCAAGGACGTGTGTATGGGAGAAATATGAGGAGGAAAAAATGGGGGTGGGATTGGATTCCTTTCGGGAAGTGTTATAAATAGTATGTGGTTATTATGTTACCGCAATGCTAATCTTCTAAAAGTTAAAATAGGTTTTGTAGTTGTAGCATCTCTATAGGACCAATAATTATTGAGTGAGACGAGTTCACCATGAGGCAATGATGAGTCTTATTAGCAATTAGACAAACGAAAAAAAATTGGGACGACAAAAATAAGAATATAAATCGACTCAGTACAAATAAAATACGCTAAAAATTCGGCCAAATATTCAAAAAAATAAAAATATTGAGGTTAGAAATTTTATATTTTTAAATATGTTGTCAAATTTGGTTAATTAAACAGGTTCCCACCACATTTTTTGTGACAAATTTTTCAATAATTTATATGGAACACGTCTTAAAACTTCGCATGTTTAAATTTATATACTAATTCGAATCATTCAAAAGTACACAAGTATTATACGTTTCTGAAAGATACTGAAAAATTCGTGTATAATACGAGTTTTCTTCGGGTGATTGCTAACAAGGTTGGTGAGTCATAAGTCTCCTCTAATAGTACAATAACATACCATTAAATTAGAGATTAAAAAATAAAAAATATTATTATACTAATAGAGGGGCTCATGGTTTATTTGATTTGTTCGGTTTGAATATTTTTATTGTTTAATGGATCAGATCTAAAGTTAAAATCATGGTTAAATTATATTAAAAATTATAATTTTTATACACACATTTGTTGTATTTTAAAGTTGTGTCCAAATTTGAACTAATTGTTAAATTATTAAATTTGAATTTTAAAACATATACATAGAATTGTTGTTTCCAAAATATACACGTTTTAATCACAAAATATAAATTGAGGGTATTTACATAATTGCATTAGTCTTATTTGGTTTTCAATTTTGGACCGAAATTCAAAATCGAACCTGAATAATTTTTTTTAATATTTTTAAAACCGAAACCGAACCGATTATCTTTTTTCTAATCGAACAGAATCTCTTATTTTCAGTTCGGTTATATTTGATTTTTTGTCCAAAAGCAATAAAGCTCAGCCTACAATTAAAGACTCCTTAAGTTTAGGAGTCCGATTTTAAGGACACTACTAGACAGGAACAGATTTATTGTTCCCAAATTTTTTGTACCAAATTGTCTTTTGAGATGGTTTTAGTAAAATCTTTGAGATGGTTTTAGGAATAATATATAGAGGGGGGGTGGGGGAACGCCCACCATTCACTTTTTCTTCTAACTTTCTGCATTTATTAAAAATTAGGATTAAGCTATTCTTGCTCAAAGATGTATTCTTATTATATTTCTGACCTTTCCAAACAGCAACAAAAATTTGATAAAAATTATAATTTTCTATAAAGAAGAAAAAAGAAAGCAAATGACTGATTTTCTCTTATTTGATATAAGTAGGAAAAGTTGAATGAAAAAAAAAAAATGGAATGATTACTTTTTCTCGTAACATAAGAAATTCACTCTCTCAAAATATGGAGAAAAAAAAATTGGAAAACAAATTGTGGCTTATATTAATTAACAAATTATACCCATATGAATTATATTATTTAAAAATTATCCGAAAAAGTCAAATGATAAATAATTATTTTTAGTTGAGTATATAACTGATAGAGTCTATTTTTTTTTCTTCTACTCTTTCTTACATATCAAATAAAGAAAAGTGCTTTTTTTCCCCTATTTTTCGTCCCTCCTACGAAACAAATGATATTTTTTTATATTGATAAAAAAAATTCTATTTTTTTATTTTTTATTTTTGACCTTTACTACCAAACGGAACCTAAAGCTTGAATAAAAAGTGGGTTGGAGTTAGATGATAGTTTCAGGTAGTCGCCCCAGTTTTTAGCAATACTTTGCTGTTTTATGGCTTGCCAATTAAATCTTCATTGACAGGTGAGCTAGGTAGTAGGTACAGTATACGCAAACTTACATTAGAGTTTTGTCATGACAAACATTGTCAACTATGCAGGTTGGGGTACCCCTTGATCGGGAAGCAATTGATCAATCCACCCCCTCATTAACTTTTCCTTGTTTGTTTGCTAAATTTTTCAATCTTGGTTTTCCTTTTCTTTACTCTCTTTCTCAAAGACTGGACCCAGAATTCGAGTCGCCTTGGACTAAACTATTTTTTAAAATTATTTTTAAAGTAATAGACTGTTGTATGTGGGTTAGATGTGAACCGTTCGGTTAATTCGGTTTCCACAGAATCGAAATAGTCAAAATCGAATATATCAAAATTCTAAAAATATAAAATCGAAACCGAATCGAAATTAGTCATAACAAAAACTGAATCAGACCGATATACTTGATTAAGCTGATTGGGTTTGTTCGATTAGACTATTTCTATTGTTTAATAGACGGGACCCAAAATTAGGATCACAATTAGATTATATTAAAAAATTATACCTTTTATATACATCTTTGTTGTATTTTAAAGTTGAGTCCAAAGTTGGACTAATTGTTTAATTATCGAAGTTTGACTTCAAAATACATCTATCTATTATAATGCGACATAGAAATGGCTCCAAAATGAACCGTCTAAGCCATATGTATATCATCATTTAATTAAATTTAAAAATTAATAAGAAGATAACTAAATAACTACTAAATACTCCACTAATTATTTAAATAAACTTAACCAAGCATTTAAGTACCTAATATAATATATTTATAACTAATAACTCTAAATCAAGTGGTTAAGGTCGAAGGTATTTTTCTTGATTGTTCGAGTTTAAATCCTACAAATGACATTTTTTAATATTAAATTCGTATTTAATTTTTTTGATATTTTTATGCACGTGCAATGCATATAATTGTTATTTCAAAATATGTACATTTTTAATTATAAAATATACACATAATTGAGAATATTTACATGATTACATAAGTCTTATTCGATTTTCTACTTCGAACTGAAATCGAAACTCAAAATTAAAATTGAAACCGTATAATCTTTTATAGCAGTTTTAAAATCGAAATCGAACCGAATTTTTTGTTTAATTTTATTCGGGATTTGTCCAAAATAGAATATTGCACACTCCAATGTGGTTTGGATTGTTGGACTTGTCTCAAATAGAAGTTGTACTATAATGAGATAAATTTAGAATAAGCTAAAATTTGAACAAATGTAAATTAGAGTCATATGATTTTTTTTTTTTTTAATTTTAATTAGACTAGAACCCATCTCAAGCCATAGATAGATCTGCCTTTGCTTTTTCTATTTCCCTTGGATTTGAAGATTGATTCAACCTTCTGCCAACTGCCCCCTATCTTTACTTTGTTTAGAAAACCAAGAAGATGGGAGGCAGCAGTACTAGATCCCTCACCTAAATATTACTTGGTTGCTTGCGTGGCTACTTTTTTTGGTTTGGCTCTCTTTCCTCTTGATTGGTAGATGCTGATTTGACCCAATGGGCACTGATTAATTAATTGCCTTCTAGATCTATAAGTTTCTCTAGTCAAACTGTAATTTGGGAATGCAAGAAAAATTTGCATTCTACTAATTAGTGGTAGGAAAAGATTGTAACATCAGCAAAAGATTATAAAGAAAAATTTGCATTCTAGCCACATACATTCCTCTAAAATGTATCAGAATAGTCCAGCCAGCTGTGTAAACACTACAAAATACATGTTTCTAGATTTTAGTTATAAGCACCCTATTTGGCCCTCTCCAATAAAATGTTTCCATATCTATTTCTATAGTAGTAGAATTTTTTATCCCGATTTTCATTCTACTTAACGCTGACGAAGGATTAAGAATGTCTATGATATATCTTAATATTAGATCCACATTCAAACTAAATCGGGATATTATGCCCAACTTTTTGACTTGACATAGGATAGATAATTTTTATAAAAGTTTCTATTAAATTGTCCATTTAATATTTTTCATATTAATATTAGATAACGTCACATTTGGAGAGTATTTCTTTTCTGGTGTAATTTTTATGTAGAAATTCTGATAGAATTATTTTTATAGCATAATATCAAGTAGGATAGAAACGCTCAGTTTTCAATTTCTATAAATTTGTATTGTTTGTTTGGTAGGTTCGGAAGAAAATGTTGGAAACCGGATACGCCCTCTTATGCTTCGATACCGTGTCTGAGACGTTGTCCCAGCGAAAACTTAGGTCAACCCACCTGAAATAACCAACCCCCGTCTAACGGACACCAAGCACAGATAAAGACAAGTAAATGGCGGTGACTACGTCTCATCGGCAAATCACAATCTCTATAACTCAGATGAAATTACAAGATTGACAAAAACTAATGTTGAACCCTTTGTCCTAATAGGTTCAACCCCCTCACCACAATCAAGAAGAAAAGAAAGAGATTACAATTGAAATCCCTCACCAACCCGTAGCAATCTCCCTAACCGAAGTTGACGACCCATCGATTATATCTCTTCTTCCTTCTGTCTTGGATGTCGAAGTCCTAAAAACAAAGTGCGGAACTTTCTCTTAGATTTTCTGTGGACAAGCACCTCGAATCTCCACTTTTGTGCTGTACTTTGTGCCTCCACCTCACCCCATATATATAGGATGAGAAAAACCTATTTTAGGTCATAATAGGATTTCTTAAATAGGAAGCCCTCAAATAAGAATCCTACTACACCTAAAATAGCCCATCAACATCCTATTTTAGATTATAATATGATCTCTTAAATAAGAAATCATCAAATAAGAATCCTATTATATCTAAAATAGTCCAGCACCAATTATGGACATCTAAATCAAATTAAATTAAATATTTAATCAGATTTGGACTCCATAAATATGCTATTACTAAATTCAGACTGGACTCCAACAATCTCCCCATCCAGTCTGATAAGAGGGTGTTGACCCCATGGCTCCTCAACTGGACTCCATGCCTGTCGTCATGCGACAGAGTTCCTACTCCCCCATGCCACTGATCTTCGATCGCCCGAGCTGCTTTGCATCTTCCTTCGTCTCCAGCTCCTCGACCGTCACGTCGACGCTAGCTGCCGTGCGTAGCACCTCTTGCACTGCTGGGATCCTGTCGATATCAATAACACGATCAAGACCAAAGTCCCTGACGATCAACCTCACCACATGTCTCGGCTGCCTGTCTCCGACATCTGTCTTCCACCGAAAAGTATTAACGTTCCGACGAGCTTCTTCATCCTTGGATGGCCCAACCAAGCAGACGGTGCGGTCCTCCTGAGATTCGAACTCCTGAACCTACCCACATTCGTGTCTGAACTTGAAGCTCCCCCATACACATGCATCCTCGAGCAGAACATCACGCACTGTGCATGTCGTCGATGACCCACAGCTCATCTTGAACTGTATGAATGATGATGCTCCCGCCTCAGATTGAGTTTGCTGCAAACCTCGATCTCCTTCCTGGCTTCGAACTGCTAAAATCGATGTTGCTCCGTGAAGCTTCGGCAAACCGCTCGTCGCCAAAACCGGATCCGTAGAGGAACCCCCACCTGGAGATCGACTAGCTGTCATAGGACCGACAGACTTGTTTTTCATAAATAAATTCCTTTATTTATTGTGTATCTGGGAAAATTACAATTGTGGGAATCTGATCTAGAAGACGATCACTTTATCCCTTGGACTATGCGAAGAAGAAAAGCTCTCAAAATTTTGACAGTAGATAACTATGTATCTCTACAATGAATGAGAAAAAGAACTCTATTTATAGAGTCAAAAATAATAACTGAAAAGATAACTGTCTTCACAGCCTGTGCTTAGTTGAAAATCACGCAGGATTTAACATACGCAAGACTGTGAGCAGTTACTGGACGTGGCCTGTAACTGTTGGACACATGGCAATCATGCATGAGTCGTGTGCAAGTTACAGGACACGCAGGCGAGAGATCAGTGGCATGGCTGCCACGTACTCCAATTTGATGAAATCCATGCAGACTTGTTGAAGACGAAATCCACGCAGACTCGTGGTAGAAAGCTTCAAAATCCACGCAAACTTGGGGCAAGAAGCTTCAGGATCCACGCAGACTTGAGACAAAAAGCTTCAAAATCCACGCAGACTTGAAAAAGAAAACTTCAGAATCCACGCAGATTTGAGGGAAAGCTCAAAATACACGCAGACTTGAGATAGGACTGCCAGCTGTCTTGATTCAGCGTGCCTCGACTGACACAAAATCTCTGACAGTGATTACTTTTGTCAGTCGCATTAAATGACAAGAAGTTCTTTTGGTACGCCAACTTGACGAAGGTTGAGTCTTGCTGAAGAAGATTTCGAAAATCACGCAATAGACGGTTGTGATCTCTCGAATTCTGTGCATACGTGGCATACGAAGAGACATTCTTCGACTGTTGTGCTGTCAGTCATAATTACTCTCTGACAAATGATGAGCTGTCTCCCCAGCGTGATTTGTAAATATTGTCTGGATCAACTGAGCGTGACTTTTGACGCTGTCCTGATCAACTCAGCGTGACTGTCATTTTTAAAGGCCTACAAGACCCCCTTCAAAGTTTTCGAAAAATTGAAAAAGACTTCAAAATTTTCGAAATACTTTGAAAATAAGATGATAAAATGAGATCAGTCACGCTGAGATGACTTTAAATTTTTCGGAAGTTGGAAAGACTTCGAAGTTCTTTGAAAACATCCAAATAAACTTATTAAATGTCATGATGACTCTTCATTTTCTGAGACTGATTGCATCCAGTTTATGGTGGAATATGAACCGCCGGCGAGCTCTGTTATATAAACAGGGAGAAGATTCATTTTTAATCTTCATCTTACGTCAACATGACACCAAAGGAGAAAGCTGAGGAAGAAGCACGCAAGTTGGGCTTTTGTTCCCATGGTGATCCCACTTTTGGGGGTGAAGAGCCAGAGCCCTTTGTCTTCGAACTCAAAGATGATCCCTTGCAACTAGCCAAGAATTTCTTGAGCTATTTTGGCTTAGATGGCTTGTTCTCTTCTGATGGGCGCAGCCTCATAGAGCAGCGTGAAATGTTGAAGGCTCTGTTACACCGCATGGGAGTCAAAAGCGTAGAAGAACTAGGCATTAAGCTCAGTCGCTCTGGAAAATAGAGCATGTCTTTTGTGCTTTGGTTGCACTCTTTTTGTTTTGTCTTTTGTAAGGCCATCAGTGCCTGTCTTGAAGAATGAAGTACAACTTCTGTGTTTAATCTGCGTGCATTAATGAAGAATATTAATTAGCACCCTTTAACTATTTCCAATGTTGCTCTGTCTTCCAAAGCACACGTGACACTCATTCTACGGTTTACGAGCGCTATTTATGCGGATCTTTTCCAAGAATAGACTTGTACTTTGCCCTTTAAATAGATAGAAGAGTTTCACAGATACTCATCTCCCATTCCTTTTCTTCTTCTCTGAGAATGAAATTTTTGGGAGATTTCACTCTCAAACAGGAAAGCAATGTTTTCTAATGTTCGACTTCTGCGCACTGTATCAAACATGAGTTTGCCAATCCTTAGCACCAAACTTGAAGGTAAGTCAGTGTAATACGTGTACTATTTTTGCTGTTGAAGATAGGCTTTCTGTTTCTTGTTTCTGATTTGAACAATACACGCCTGTCTCTGTTTGATAAATGCACGCTGAATGATTTCTGTTGATCTAATCTTTTTCTTCTTAATACTTTCTGCAGAAACTTGGCTAAAAATTTTCTTCAGAACTGGCATTGGGGATGTGGATGCTGTGGAGAATATCCTGCTGACATCTACATCAGGGAGCTCATACGCTTTTGACGCGTAAATCAGACAACTCAGAACTCTTCGTGGGATAGAAGGGTCTTCCTCAGATGGTAGGAAGAGCCTTTATACACGAGAGTTGGATGGTGGAGTAAACTCTACCCCGAAAAATTGGGTAGTAGTGTTCCTTTCACGGAAGAACTAGGAATTGTATCCCAAGGTTGGATACATTCCTGTCTCCTCTGAAAGGTCGCTCCTAATCCACCAATTGTATTGGCAGCACCACGACTTCGGGCTGCCATCCTCTGTGGTTCTCCTCTCGTCTGAGAGAAAAGACCAGAGTTTGATTCCTGCTGATCTGGTCGTGACTGGGACTCAGACAGTCAGGAACTGCCACCAACAACGAACCTGACGGAGAAGGTCCGACGGAGAAGATCCAAAGAAGAAGATAGATCTCTTTTAGGTTATTGTTGTGGTGTAGAATGAAAATCCAAGATTGTAATAGATTTCCATTATGATTTGTAAGAAAGTCTAAGAAAATGTAATAGACTTTTTATGGTGAAATGAGAATGAAAATGATAATTCTTCTATGCTCAATAATTTGTATTTGTGGATGAATTGTAGACATGATAGATAATAAAATCTTCTTTTCTGTTTTAGAGTATATGATATTATCAGAGGTATTATGGACATGATAATATGTAGGAACTCAAAAGAAAATAGATTGATTTCTATGCAGAGGTCAAAAATAACAAATGAGCAAGTAGATTCGGAATTGATTCAGAGGTTATGAAAACGTGATCAATAACGAATCCCCACTTAATAAATTGATAGAAGATCATGAACGGACGAATAAATGAACGGATGAACCGTCAAGTATTAATGAATGTGTGAATCGTCGGATGAACGCAATTAATGGATGGATGAATCGTCGAATGAACGTGACGTTTCATTATTTGTAGAACTTCTGCCTATAAATATAGCAGAAATCTGACAAGAACGAACACTTCTTCTTTCAAACATAAAAATGTCGTTTGAAGAAGCATCCAAGAAAGCTGGAATTGCCATGAAGATTCAGAAAGGCACTGGAGAATGCCCTGCTGATCCAATTCAATTGAAGAAGGCGGTAGCAGGCGAAGGTTCGTCTGTACCCACGCCACCAAGGGATATTCTGGACTTCCTGCTCGAACCAGGAAGGACTGAAGAAGAAGAATCCATGAGGATGGCTGCTTGTAAATTTCTCGTGGGTTCCAGCAAAGAGGTTCTCAGTTCTTTTGCTGATCGCGTCTTCGAGAAGGACGGCAGTGGCCCACATCCAAATGTAGAAAAGGATGATAGTGATCTTCTTTAATATCATGTATCATCATTCATGATAAAAATAAAATAAAAATTTTATTTCTAAACATGAAACTGTCTGATGATTACAAGCATTTACATTTATACATAGTACTTCTTAAGGAATTTGCCATTAATAGGCATCAAAACTTTTCGACCATCCAATTCTGAGAGTTGATAAGCTCCATTTGAGAAAACTTTGCTCACAATATAGGGTCCTTCCCACTTTGCGTCAAATTTGCCCTTGCTCATATGAGTCATAGTCATAGGACGTTTAACTGTTAGAACAAGTTCTCCTTTTTGATACGCCCGAACTCTAACTTTCTTATTAAAAGCTCTTGAAATTCTAGCTTGATAGAATTCAATATTCTGTTGAGCAGATAATCGCTTTTCATCCAGAGCTTCTAATTCTTGAAGTCGAAGACGATCATTATTTTCTGCAGTGAGTTCATTAGCGATTGCTATCCTTAAAGAAGGAATTTGAATCTCTAATGGAAGAACAGCTTCGCAACCATACACCAGAGAGAAGGGTGTACATTTAGTAGCATTACGAACTGTAGTGCGATAAGCCCACAAACATTCACCGAGCTTCTCACTCCAATTACGTTTGTTAGTAGAGACAAACTTCTTTAGGAGTTTGATGATGGTCTTGTTGAAAGCTTCTGCTAATCCGTTAGCTGCCGGATTATATGCGGTAGAAGCCACATTGTTGATCCGGTGATCGTCACAGAATCGAGTAAACTTCTGACTGACGAACTGTGGTCCGTTATCATGAATAATACGTCGAGGAATACCAAATCTGTAGATGACGTGATGCTTAATAAAGCAAATGACATTGGACGTCTTAACTTCAGACAAAGGAATGGCTTCGGCCCATTTGGATAAGTAATCGGTTATTGTAAGAATAAACCGATGACCCTTGGATGACGGCGGATTGATCGGACCAATAATGTCCATGCCCCAAGCTTCGAAGGGCCATGATGCTGCCGTCGGATGTAGAAATTCCGAAGGTTGATGAATAAAATCTGTATGGATTTGACAAGCTTTACACTTCTTTGTATATTCGATGGCGTCTGATACCATAGTAGGCCAATAATAACCCATACGTCGAATACGGTCTTAAAGTTTTGGTCCAGGCTGATGTGCTCCACAAATTCCATCATGTGCTTCATGAATAATTTGTTGAGCCTCGTCACCGGCAACACATCGAAGAAGTAAACCATCATAGGCTCGACGATATAAGGTCTTTGTTGTATGATTATAATAGAATCGGAGTGATCGTCGTCTGATAGATGCTGCCTCACTCGGATCATCCGGAAGAATATCATACAATACGAAATCTAAGAAAGAAAGTCTCCAATCCGTATCCGTATTTTGATTCTCGGCCGAATTACTGAAGATGAATTCCATGCTGGAATCAGATGAAGATGATAAAGATTTACGACTAAATCCAAATCCTCTTGTTGTGTTGACGTCATGAGATGTTGATTCTTCAATGTCAACTGGAAGTCCTAGGGTCAGGTTATTTTCAAGATAAAATAATTCTCGATTGCGAACAATAATCATTTGTTGTCGTTTAATTGGGATAGCCAACACCGCTACAAGATTAGCTAGAGCATCAGCTTCTGTGTTACATGCTCGCCTAACATGTTCAATGAAGAATTCTTCAAACGAAGAAGCCATAATTATAGCTGATCTATGATAAGGAACCAGATCTTGATGGCGGACTTCATAAGTACCCCCTATCTGATTGACAATGAGTTTATAGTCTTCGTACGCCTCCAAATGTTGAATATTTAGATGTTTAGCGAGTTGAAGACCAATGAGTAATGCATTGTACTCAGCTACATTGTTTGAACACGGCTGATCGAGAGAATAAGATCTTTGGATAGCAAGACCTTCTGGCGATACAAGAACGATTCCAACTCCAGCGATAATATCACCATTAGGACCTATCCTTGAAGCTCCATCAAAGAATAGATGCCAAGTAGGATCTTCTTCAGCAATTTGGTTTGAATCTAGGACTTCATCTGGAATTTCGTCATAGAGTTTTGAATCTTCTGGAATTGAATGAGCAGCCAGAAAATCAGCTAAAGTTTGTCCTTTGACTGACTTCTGAGGAATATAATGCATGTCATACTGAGCAAGTTGGATTCCCCAGTTAGCTAATCGAGAATTCAAAATACTGGGTTTCTTCATCATGATCCGTATAGGATTGATCCTGGAGATGACATGAATAGTCTGGCCAATGATATAATGTCGTGTCTTTTGAACAGCGAACATCAAAGCTAGACATTCTTTTTCGACCGGTGAATATCGAGGTTCAGCTCCGGTCATAGTACGACTGAGATAGTAGATGGCTTGTTCATGACCATTTTGATTCTTTTGAGCGAGTAACGCACCCAATGAATGACTCATTGCTCGAGTATATAGGAGAAATGGAATTCCTGAAACGGGAGGTACCAATACTGGAGGGCTCATCAGATATTGTTTTATATCATCGAATGCTTTCTGACATTCATCATTCCAGACAAAAGAAACACCTTTCTTCATAAGTTTGTTGAATGGTCTGCAGCGTCCTGATAAATTAGAGATGAATCTCCTGATATAAGCGATCCTTCCTTGAAATCCTCGTAGCTCTTTTAAGGTGCGTGGAGGACGCATCTCTTGGATGGCTTTGATCTTCTCGGGATCCACGTGTATACCTTTAGAGGTAATGACGAAGCCGAGAAATTTACCACTAGAGACGCCTAAGAAGGACTTAGTAGGGTTCATCTTTAATTGATGCTTACGCATTAGATCAAATATAGTCTTCAAATCTTGGATATGATCCTCCTTTTGTCGACTTTTGACTGCAATATCATCAACATAGCATTCGACTGTTTTTCGCAAATGTTCACGGAATATAGTGCTCATAGCTCGTTGATAAGTTGCTCCTGCATTCTTGAGACCGAATGACATAACTGTATAACAGTATGTACCGATCGGTGTTCTGAAAGAAGTGTGCTTCTCGTCATCTGGAAACATTTTAATCTGATTGTATCCAGAATACCCGTCCATGAATGACATCCGTTCAAATCCACAGGTATTATCAATCATGACATCAGTGATTGGTAGAGGGAATTCGTCTTTAGGGCATGCCGCATTGAGATCGCGGAAGTCTATGCATACTCTGATCTTGCCAGTCTTTTTAAGGACAGGAACTATGTTATCCACCCAATCGGGATGTTGTTCCTCTCTAATAAACCCGGAGGTTATGAGTTTATTGACTTCAGCTTCAATTGTATCCATAATGTCTGGACGAAATCGTCGCTGTTGTTGTTTGACCGGTTTAGCATTCGACAAGATATTGAGCTTGTGAGTTGCAATTTGTGGATCAAGTCCTGGCATATCTTCATAACTCCAAGCGAAGACATCGATGTAGTCACGAATGAGTTTGATCATGTCTTGCTTATCAGTTTCAGAAAGACTTTCACTGATGAATATTGGTTTGGGAGATCCCTCTTCACCAACATCTATTTGAACAAGTTCGTCTTCAGTCGGAGGTTCTTTTTGCTCGAAACGGAACTCCCATTGATTATCTAATCTTTGGGCCCATTGTTCTAATTCAGGTGAGATTTCAAACTCTTTTTCGTCTTCATCACTTTCTTCAGAATGGTCAATGGAAACCATGTTGGATGACAGAAGGTTGCAATAGAAGTCACCGATACTCGTATCGGAATCCCAAGAAGTGGTACTAGAAGAATCAGATCTCTTATCTTCGTCAGACTCGGGATCTTCATGGATAATATTGATAAAAGGAGTAGGAGCTATATAGCCCAATCCGCATTTCGTCCTTCCATATTTCAGAGGAGGAATACGAACAGGCATTTTTCTTTCCTTTCCACTATTGAGGCCAGTCCTGAAGTCATAGCCCATATTTTTGATGATGTCTTTAGATTGCTGACTATAACGACGTAGTTGTAATCTTCCAGTATCATCATCTTTGTCTTCATCTTCTAAATCAGAAGGACTTTGGGACCCTTTATAGAAGAATATTAGAATGTCTCCTGGCTTTCTACTGGGAACTAGAAAGTATGAAGATTGTACAGGTTCTAGGGATACATCTGTATGAACAGTCTGTACAACCCCTATGGTTATTGCGTTCAAGTCATCTAACAAATGTAAATAACTATGAACATAATTACACACATCAGCATACTGCAAAGATGGAGACTTTTCATTAAATGTAAAAGCAGCAGTATTTACATTGGGAGAAGGCTGAGCCTTAGAGATTTTAGCCAAGTCAATGACTAAAGGGGGAGAAGAAGAACGAGAAGAAGCGTTGTTTCAATTAAGATCGATAACAAATGGCTCAGAAGAGGTGAGCTCCCTTGAAGTTTGAGATGGAAGAATAATCCGCCCTTCAACTGGAATTAGCAGAGTATCCTGTTTCACATGTGGAGATGCAGGAATTGTAGTACGCCCACTGACAGGAATAATCATTGTGTCTTGAGCAAACGACTGAGGTAACGGAGAAATCCATCCACTCACCGGAATGATGAAAGAACCTTCTTCAGAGAGTTTGGGAGATTGTTGCTGAGTAGTTCGACCTTTAATAGGAATTATTAAGGTCTCACTTTGTGAATCCTCTTTCTCCATAGCTTGTATAACCCTTGTATTCTCTTCTTTGTACATTCGGGAATCATTGAAATAAGCTTCAACCCCATGGAAGGGATTTATATCAGCAACTTCTTTTTGTACTCTTCCATTGCTATCAATGTATTTAAAACACTGATGAAGAGTAGAAGGCACCACATTATTTTCATGAAGAAAGGCCTCCCCAGAAGAAGATTATAGGATCCCACGATCTCAATCACATAGAAAGTGACTTTGGATCTGAAATCGCCTATCTGAAGCTTTAGATGAATCTTTCCCAAAGGCTCGCTTCGGCTTTGATTGAATCCCAGGATGGTAGTAACCGTCTTGGAGAGTTTGTGAAGAGGGATTTTTAGTTCATCCAATAAACTCTTTGGCATGATGCTTATAGCAGACCCTGGATCAATGAGGATACGATCTATCTTCATTGTATCGATATAACCGGTGTAGTAGAGAGGCCGATCATGTCGATTATCCTCCAGTAGCATATCGTCTTGTATAAAGGTGATATTTGGGATAATCTCCAATACACTGTTGCAATGTAAGCAAGTGGCAGGTTCTGCATCTGGCTTCTTCAATTATGCAAGACAAGAGTCAGCTTGTAGAAGTGCTTCACTTAATGTCTCCCGAGTCTCTTTGGAAAGACGTAGAAGTTCAAAGAGGGACATTCTAGCTGGAGTATTAGCAAGCTGAGCTAAAATGTCGAAATTATAAGGCTTCTGAAGTCCAAGAGGAGAGGACTTCTTAATTGGCTTATCAAACCGAGCCTGTTGTTTGCCTTTCTCCAGAGCTGTAGGCTTGGGAGGAACAGGTTCAGTGGATGATTCTTCTTCAGGAGGAACATTAGAAGCATCTTTATCAGCTGGAGGGATATCAAGAGGATCCTCAGGATTCTTGGAATAATCCTTTAGATAAGGTTTCCCCGTTCGAGTAGCACTAACAAGTGCTTCTTCTTTCTCTTTTGGCTCTGTGTCAGGAATAGATCCAAGAGAAGTCATATGACATGACTTAATCTTTCCAGCCTTCTTGGACTTTCGAGAAGTAGTCTTTTGAGGAGAAGGCGATTCAAAATCTGCCACTAGATCAGGATGGATCCACATGATTTCCCCTGTTTCCAAAGTGATTGGCACTAATCCTTCAGACTGTGGAGGAGGAATGTTCACTATCTCAAGAGTTGCCTTGGGAATAGGAACGATCCCACTTTCAAGGAGTTGAGGAGGGAAATCTCCGAATTGCATAGAGACGACGTTGGAGGTGACGGTCTTCTCTTTTGGAGTAAGAGAGATAGCTCCAGATTTAATCATTTCTTGGATCTTTCCTTTCAGTACATAACATGTACGAATTGTATGACCCAGCATTCTGTGATATGGGCAGTTTGGGATGATCTGTTTTACCAGCTTCATCAGGTTTCTTGATCTCAGGTAATTGTATCTTATTACCTTTCAGCAGACATTCAAAGATACCAAGGACATCGTCGTCATCGAAAGAGTATTCTTCTTTGGGGCGAGGTGTTCTTGGTTGTTGAGTTGTAGGAGTTTGAACAGTTGATACATCTTTACTCTGAAGATTAACTTCAAGAGTTTCTTTTTCCTTACGAGCATTGTTTTTATTGTTAGTACCTTGACCTGTTTCTTTAGGAGTCATCTGCACTCCTAAACCTTTGAAGGTTTCAGCACTAATTTCTGCGGCCTTGGCACTAACTATGAAAGAAGGCCAGTCTTGGAATTGAGTGGATCCTGTCCACATGCTGATGATTGGCACCAAGTTTGATTTGCATGTGTCGATGGTGACAGCATCAGGAGTTCCAAGAGGCATCTTCAGAGCTTCTCTTCGAAACCGTTCAATGTACTCTTCTGTAGTTTCATTATTTTTCTGCTTGATTCTAATAAGAGCAGACATAGTCATGTCATTGAGCCCTTCATAGAACCGTTCAAGAAACATCTGTTTGAAACCGGAAAATGAGGTAATGCTCCCATCTGGGAGACTTCTATACCATTCATAAGCCGTTCCCTTGAGACATCCAACAAACACCCGAGTAAGGAGGGCGTCGCTTGGTTGCAGCTGATCAGTCATCACTTCAAAGTGATTAATGAACTGACTTGGAGAAGTGGTTCCATCATAGAATGAGATAGTGGGAGGCTTGTATTTAGGAGGATACGATACTTGCTTCCATTCTATCGGATAAGGTTGTTTGATGCCTAACCTTTGTAAACCATCTTTCTGTTTGAATGCCTCGAATTGAGTTTTGAGATTCCTCAATTCTTCATTAACAACTCCGGAAGATTGTGGAGTTGTAACTTGTAGAGAATAGTTGGGAGGAGGAACAGCATTGTAATCACTACCCCCCAGCTCCAGAGAGACTAGGGTTTGGTTGAGCTGGTCCAGAAGTATTGGATTGTACTGCTGGAGGAACTTGTACTGGACTCATATCAGTGTCAGTTGGTATGGCATCTGGTACAGTCTGTCGATTTTGCATCTGTGTTGCCATGAGTTCATACATCGACTTCATAGTGTCAGCCATAGACTTCATTTGTTATTCCAAAGAAGCAATTCTTTGATCTTGAGGAGTCAAGGAAGAAGAAGGTTCATCAGTATTCCCATCAACCATATAAGTCATGACTGTACGAGGAATTATTGATGAACTGGTAGATGTTGTTCGTTCTGAATCATTGCTTTGTGCATCAAAGTCAATTATAGGAGAACTACTCCCAGTAGGAAGAGGTGGGAAGTTAGATTCTCCAAGGAATTCAGAATCATCTTCAGAGATCAAATTTCTTTGATTAGAGGCCAGGACTCTTGCTCTGGTATTTCTATATACTCCATCTGGACTATCAACTCTACCCCCAGCATCCCGAGAGGTCATATTGACAGAAGCAAACAAAGGCTCATCTTCATCAGGCATAGGTTCACACTGAATTCGATTGAAGACAGATTGTCGTTTTGTTTGACATCTGCATTGCATTGTGACTCTTGGCTGGAAGTCACATTCATGATCAACATGGTCATAAGCCATTGATTGACATCTGCATTGAATTATGACTCTTGGATAGAAGTCACATTCAGCATGGTCCTTTGTCACAGAATTACTCCTTCTTTTCTGTTGAAGATATTCTCGTAAATCTGTTTGTGAAGATTGAGGAGTATACTTCCTGTTCTTGGGTCTTGATGGCTCTTGATTATATAGAGAATGATTAATATGAGCCACATAATTTCTTGCATACTCTGCATCTGGATCTTTTATCCTTGTTTCCAACTGATATGGTTTCTTAACACCAGAAATGTTAATTTTTGTTCTTAGATCAGTTGGAGGTAACACATTGGTTTTGGAAACATGGAGTTTTCCTTCCATTTATCTGGATATTTGCAGAGAAGAAAGAGTTGAACCACCCCCTTGATTAGGAGTTGGTAACAGACCTTTTCTAGACAAATTCTGTGCCCAATTCGAAGAAGTCATAGAAGAAGACATTAAGGAATGTTTCTTCTTAGACTCATTCAAGTTTTGAGACATAGAATGTCCAGAAGGAAGAGTAGTCAAAAGACCATCTCCTTTTCTTTGACTAACAAAATTGTCAGTCAAAGCTGTTCCTGAAGTAAAGACTACAGGAGCAGAAGAAACAACTAAAGAGTTATTCCTTTTCGAAGAAACTTTGTGTGGAAGACCACCCCCAGTTCTAGTAGAACTTGGCAAAGAAGAAGAGATAGCTAAAGAGCTATTCTTCTTAGATGAAATACACGCTGAAACAGGCTTGGTTAAAGAACCAGTGCTGTTGGCATGACTTTTGACTTTGGAAATACACGCTGGAACAGATTTGGCTAAGGAGCCAATATTGTTAGCGTGATTGTTGATTTTAGAATTACACACTGGAACAGACTTGGCTAAGGAACCAGTGCTGTCAGCGTGACTTTTGAGGTTGAAATTGCACGCTGGAACAGATTTGGCTAAGGAGCCAGTACTGTCAGTGTGACTTTTAACTTTGGAGACACACACTGGAACAGATTTGGCTAAGGAGCCAGTACTGTTAGCGTGATCTTTGAGTGCTGTCATCTTCGAGCGCACAAGAGTGTGCGTGCTTGCAGTAGAGTTCTTGCCAGTGTTAGGAGTAGACACTGTGGCAGAGACTTCACCATTGGCTGCCAACTGATTCTTAGGGACATAGACAGAGTGTCCCTTCGACTTGGCAGTGATGATGGAGGCTGTAGTGGGCTTACCACTCTTAGCCCGCTGCATTTCTTCATAGGCGAGTTGATCGAATTTGATCGTCATCACCTTCTTCGTCGAGCCGATTGACGAAGTGTCGCATTGAGTTGTTGCCATCTCAGAAGAGGAGATGGTTTTCCCCAGCAGAGTCGCCAATTTGTTTTCTATAAATAAATTCTTTTATTTATTGTGTATCTGGGAAAATTACAACTGTGGGAATCTGATCTAGAAGACGATCACTTTATCCCTTGGACTATGCGAAGAAGAAAAGCTCTCAAAATTTTGACAGTAGATAACTATGTATCTCTACAATGAATGAGAAAAAGAACTCTATTTATAGAGTAAAAAATAATAACTGAAAAGATAACTGTCTTCACAGCCTGTGCTTAGTTAAAAATCACGCAGGATTTAACATACGCAAGACTGTGAGCAGTTACTGGACGTGGCCTGTAACTGTTGGACACATGGCAATCATGCATGAGTCGTGTGCAAGTTACAGGACACGCAGGCGAGAGATCAGTGGCATGGCTGCCACGTACTCCAATTTGATGAAATCCACGCAGACTTGTTGAAGACGAAATCCACGCAGACTCGGGGTAGAAAGCTTCAAAATCCACACAAACTTGGGGCAAGAAGCTTCAGGATCCACGCAGACTTGAGACAAAAATCTTCAAAATCCACGCAGACTTAAAGAAGAAAACTTCAGAATCCACGCAGATTTGAGGGAAAGCTCAAAATACACGCAGACTTGAGATAGGACTGCCAGCTGTCTTGATTCAGCGTGCCTCGACTGACACAAAATCTCTGACAGTGATTGCTTTTGTCAGTCGCATTAAATGACAAGAAGTTCTTTTGGTACGCCAACTTGACGAAGGTTGAGTCTTGCTGAAGAAGATTTTGAAAATCACGCAATAGACGGCTGTGATCTCTCGAATTCTGTACATACGTGGCATACGAAGAGACATTCTTCGACTGTTGTGCTGTCAGTCATAATTATTCTCTGACAAATGATGAGCTGTCTCCCCAGCGTGATTTGTAAATATTGTCTGGATCAACTGAGCGTGACTTTTGACTCTGTCCTGATCAACTCAGCGTGACTGTCATTTTTAAAGGCCTACAAGACTGACCCTCAATCTTTGACTCACCACCATCCGTCGCTTTGTCTCGACGAACCGAATCCTCCGTATCCCTCAAAGCACCTAGAAGCCCCTCTTCAGCAAGTTCTCGATGATCCACCTTCTGTCGAGCACACCTCGAGCCTCCATCCGGTGTCTGTAGCCTACCTGTACAGCTGAACGGCTTGAGCATGTACATGCCACAACATAAATCTTTCCGAGCCAGCTGTTGGGAACGCTTCGCAAGCATCCAATCTTTGTTCCCAAACAGACTGCGACAGCCATCATCTGCCAGCCTCCCTACTGAAACCAAGTTGTAGCGCAAACTCGCTACATGTCGCACACCCTTGAGAACGAGCTTCTCACCGAGCTCTGTTGTCAAGTGCACATTACCGATGCCTACAACTGCAGTCGTCCCCTTGTCGCCCATCTTCACACGTCCAAATCTGTCGTCGCGGTATGACGTGAAGATCCTCCTATGTGGAGTGGCGTGATACGACGCTCCTGTGTCCATGACCCAATCGCCATCATGATACATGCCACAAGGTTCCTCTACGTCGGTTGCTGCGATGATGATATCTTTTATTGCTGTGAGATCCTCCTAATCGTCCTTGCCTTTTGCCTTCTCAGCTTTGAGCTTCATGCAGTTCCTCTTGATATGACCCCTTTCGTCACAGTGATAGCAGTCCTCCTTGCGGTCCACAATCGCGAGATTTCGAGAACTCCCCCTATCCTCGTCTGTGAATTGGGTCTTCCCTTCCCATAGGTAGTCACCAGAGCGGACTCCTACGACGATTCCACTTGCTTGCGCCGGACCTGTAAGCCCCTTGAATTTTAGGGTTTATTTTAATTTTTCTAAATGAATTATTTTCAATAAATATTTTATTATAATTATTTTTGATCATTAAATGTACTTTTTTGTGATTTTGATTTCTGGAGCGTCAGAGATGCCAATCTCTGGAAACTCTCTTTATGAGTTTTATAGTAGACCAGATTATCTTTATTTTGGTATAAGGTGTCCCACTCAAACTCGTTCACTTGTGCTCTGTTTGTATCGCACAACTTTCGGGTCAATTTAGGCCAATTGATTATCTACCGTAAAACCTGATCCAACTTCCAATTTAATTTCAGGGCCGCAACATCGGTCCAATCAAATCGACCCAATATATAGTTCTGACCTGTTTTGATCCTACTATGCATGTGCCACTTACGTGCCGCCCAATTGATCTCCCGTGTGCTTCTATTTTATCCATGATTATAAATAATTTAAATTTATAATTATGATCAAACCTTAGTCCAAACTCAACCAAACTTGACCCAACACCCATCCCAATTTTATGTGACCCCTATCATGACTACCCAAACACCCCATACAATTTCTCTCTTTTTTCTACTCTAAAATATTACTTTTTCTCTCTCTACTTATTTAAATATCTCTATTTAAAATATCTTTTTCTCTTTATAATATCACACTCTATCTCCTCTCAAATATCTCTCTCTCCCTCTTTCTAATTTACAAATATCTCGCTCTCTCTACTAACAGCCACCTCCCCCCCACATAGCCGACCTCTCTCTCTCTCTTAACTTTCTCTCTCTCTCAACTCTCTTTCTATAATATCTCTCACTCTTTCTCTCCACATTCCTCACAGCCACGCACCCCGTCTTTAATTAAAACACACACACACACACATTAGTCTCTCTTCTTCTACCGCATGGCTGACAATACCCTCCCCTACTCCACAGCCTCCTTAGCCGAACTCTTCCTCCTCCCTAGGCCGGGCTTTCCCTCCTCATATTCTTCTTCACCACCACCATCATTCTCACCACCATCTTTACCATCACCATAACCACCATCACCATCACCCACACCACCACCACCACCACGAGCACCACCACAGCCACTACCACTCTTCTTCTACTCCTTACCCCTTGCCGCTCGTTGTGCCCCTACTGATTCCCGCGTCACCGTGCGGCGGAGCAGAAATAGCTGCAGTGGCCAGCAGCAGCAGCAGCAGAGCAGTACCAGCACAGCAGTAGCTGCTACGGCAGCAGCAACGGCCTTGCGTCGGCAGCCACCGCGTCGCCCGTGGCCCCCTCCGTCGGGCGTACCTCCAACGAGCCCGCCCTTGCGCGCACCTTCGTCCCTGACGTGCATCCCAGCTGATTCGTGCATTTTGCACGAAATCCCGTCGTGACGCGCTCGGAATGGAATTCAGAATGACGTCCCGTCGCAGCGACTTAGCGCACATTTTTCGAGAGATCCGACCATTGGATCGACGAACTCTTTGCTCCTCACAATCTCGGTATATAGCTCTTCATTCTCTCAAGTTTCATCCGTTAATTTTGTCGTTTGATACATCAAAATCAGCCGCCAAGTTGACCGTTTAAATTATATAATTTTTGGACAGTTTTGTGGAGCCAACTTCGTCGGCTCGTATCTCCGCCGTCGCAGCTTCGTTTGGCATGCCAACAGTTCTCGTGCGTATCTGGTATAACCCTCTTCCTTTCCCTTCAATTTTGTTTCATTGTGAGCACGTTTGATTGGTTGAATTTGACGCCAAAGTTGGTCGTCCGAATTCATAATTTTTAACTTGTAAAATTCTATTTTTTAACCCGGGACTCCGGATTTCAATTCTGAACCACCAGTAGACTCGTGGCATCATTCTGGCACGATTTTATATATATTTTGTTAGATTTGGAGGACATGGACCCTGGCATGCAATTCGGTGCAAAGCGGATCCCACAGTCCGAGTCAACGGGTCAATTTGAGATCGGCTCATCGGAATCCAATTCCGAATATACCATTGAGTTTGTTTCGTTATTCTGGACTCGTTGACATATAATTTGCTGAGTTTTGTGGACCTTGGTGTCACGCCCCGACCCGGAATCATCGGAATCATCGTCCTCGCAGGGGGCGTGATGTCGCACGAGCCTGGAGTTGCGCTCGTGCAAGGCAAGATGACAAGTTCTCAAATGGTTATCTTTTGATTCGATATTTAACAACGAAAGGAAACACAGAGTATACGAAACAATTCTCTTTATTGATATTCGAAACTGAGATTACAATGGCTTTCGATAGCCTAACAATATATGCCAGATTGGCTACAACACTCAGGTTCTCTCTTACCCACAAAGGATTTCACCGTTCCATACATCATGCCTTCTATATCTCGGTCGCATCAATCCAGCTGCATAGTCCGAGCGTCAATGCGATAGCACGCTTCAATGCGCTTCGGCATTCCAAGCCTTAACACGTTCAAGCAACGCTTCGCCGCGAGCAATCCATTCCCTGCACCCTGCATGAAGCTGGTGGGGGATCAGTACGTTTGTCCTCGCATGTACTGAAGCAAAGATCATCTTTCCAAACCGACATTTTAATATTTATGTTGAATCATGCAACTTAGCTTACGATCTTGCTATGTTCTCCTTAGAGTCAATTTTATGGCATCTTCAAAAGCGTAAAGCATGCTATCATAGCAGCATGTTATCGAATTGAATAGGCAAGCAAACAAGCAATCTTGTGTTTGATTTATGGCGCGACTTACCAAGTCGACGCACTCGCCCTTGCACCGACGCAAGGTGAATATGCCGTAATCCTTCCCTGTCATGTTATATGTGCATCTCTAAGCAGGATCTCTATGCGAACGCATACGCGCCTACACTTTCAACCCATCGTTCCTTAACTATATGAAGGTCGTGGGCGTATCCGCGCCGGAATGGACTAAAGGAGTTTTTCTTTTATTTTTTCCTTACTTTCTTTTCTCTTCTTCTTTTCTCTCTCTTGTTTGGGTACCCCGGCGTTTCACGGGTTGGGTTGCTATCCCAACAACCGAAACTTACCGCGTGCCTACCATCATTTGCGGCTTCTCACATTTACGACCGAGTGCTAATCGGACTTTGCAGATGTGCGCCTATCAAAGATTATCATCTCTCCTAGGCCGAACGGTCCCGGTGCCCCGGTGCGCCCGTTCGGAGGGAACGTTCCATGCACGAAAGATATCATCGCAAATATCTCAAGTCTATTCCATTCGACCATGCAACGCACTATCATTCAAACAACCAAGCATAGCCTTGAGTCCAAGACTCAGACTTTATCATCTCGCGTCTCTTTCATTAACTTTCTGTGTTCTTACATTTCATACTTCGTTTCAATGATTCAATGGCATCGTGCCTCAACTCAATGCTCATCAACCGAACGACCCGAAGGTCTTGAACACCTTTCGAGGCACCATGTCATATCCGACAGTTCTGCCACATTCATGCCACAACTGTATTTTCTTGCAACGAAGCCATCTTTTATTATTCCGTGCACGTAGGCACGTTTCGACCATATTCCCATGTTCTATAACTTAGCATTCAATGTTCGGGCTTGCGTGCTAGGGCGCTCGACTATTGTCTTTTAATGTTCCAGCCATTCTAACTCATGCACAAGGTACGGTATGGTTCGTGCACTAAGGCACTCACCGAGTACAGTTATCCCATGTTCTTACGGCTTGCGCATCGAGGCGCTCGCCTTAGCGATATCCAATGTCCCATAGCGACTCGTACATATGATGCACGTTTCATTTCAATTGTTCTAACTTAGTGTTCGACTTACACTATGATTTATCTCCGATCGGACCACGCCCGTGGCGCCGATAGGTTAACTTAGCATACAATGATATATTTGACTTATCGAATGAAGGAGTAAAAAGAAGTCAATCCTCCCACCTTGAGCCGGTACGCCTTCGTCGTTTCGCCGAGCCGATGCGGCTCGATTCCCTAACTTTGTTGCACGGCCACTCTCCTGACTTAGCCATTCGAGCACTTCGTGCTTCATTGAGTTATACGTCCGATTTGCCTTAGCGTGCCCAAGTCTTAGTCCGTCGCAAGACGACGATTTGATTTTGCGGACCCTTTACTAAATATTGCAAAAGATCGACCTCTAATATTTTCCCGTCAAAGTATAACCTGCACACGAAACCAAATAAAATCAATACTTGCATCGATTCGGACTTGCGCTTTGGTCGATTCGATTTCTTAGAATCTTCGAGCTGATTCAACGCACTCATCCTTCGGGGCAACGCGTTGCTTCGCATCGATTCACTCGATGCATTCTTTGGGACAAGGCACTCTTCGCATCGACTTAGTTCGATGCATTCCTCGGGACAACTTAACACTTTGTATCGATTCGCATCGATACGTAATCGGGTCAACGCAACTCTTCGAGTCAACGACTCAGCATAATGCACCGTGCGGAGCGGGGCATTACAGAATATACCACTCAAAATAAGGTTCATTCCGAACCGAAACCAATACTAAATTTCCAAGGGTTTCGTTAGATCGTTCCACGATCTCGTCTCACTATGGTTTGGATCGTACAACTTAGTTTAGAATCATACACATATTTTAGGCGTCCCACCAATATATGCATTTCAGCCAAGCTCAGTTGTAAGATATCGGAACAACGCTAACATATAACTCTTATTCTCGATAACTTGACATCTCGTATTCTCGATCGGACTTGGCTCTATTACTTGTTCTCGCAATTCTAGCACACATGCATATTGATACATACACGATTTGCCAACAAAAGTCAAGGTACACGATGCGATTCAAAAATTGCATTTCTCACTTTGTATGGTTCATCGGGACTATCAATTCTACGCGTCGCGTCAAGCCGTCGCGCATCCGATCACAATGAGTCTCCGCAACGCCTTGCGTTTGAAATCGTCACCCAACTATTTCCGAAGTCTTGCTATGCAACTTATCTCGATACGACTTTCTTTGTTGACTTGCAAATGCATCAACATTCAGGGCTACGCCCACTAGGTTACTTACCTAGGCACCGTGCTCAAATTCTTCCGACGCAAGTTTAAATTGACATTGCACAAAGGCCACAATCTATCCGACTCAAAAGTTTACATCAAGGCGATGGTGCTCAAGGCAACGATCGCCTTGACACGAAGGTCTTTACGATGCGTCTTACATTCGATTCCTAACGAGTAGGAATTTACTAGCCAAATTCTCAACTTACCCGTCTCGCAACATCGAATATAGGTTCGATTCACGCAAGCTCAATTGCGAGGTGAATCCGAATCTAATGGTACAACTCGTAAGTCATTTCTTTATCAGTCTCTCTCGTGCATAGCACGACTCTCACAATCGCCTATCCGAATTACCAAGTCCGTTGGTGAACTCTAGTTCGACCGTCGACCAACATAACCATTCAAGTATTCATCCGACGAATACTCAAAATCTAACTTATCATTCTCAATCGAAAGCTGTTCCAACAATTCTCGATCGCCTAGACTTATCATCAACATGCACCGTGTTATATTCGTTATCAGTGCAATCTCATATGCGATATCGCATGGGTCGTCTTACGGTCTGCAGCATTCAATTCGATTTGGCGGTCAAGTCTTCTAGGGTCAGCTGCCCCGAAGCTACGCTCGATAATTGTGGATCATCATCGAAGGACAGTTTAATACGAACCATGCTATATCTTATTTTGGAGCCAAATCACGTTCCGACGATTCTACGCGACTACCCAATTTCGGACAAAACCATTTCTATCGGCACAACTGATGCGCAATTATCCTCCGGGTCAAGTCATGCACTACCGTCGATGATTTTGCAATTTACGAAACATCTACTTGTATCGATTTCGAGTCTATCTTATTTGCGAGTCGACACACGAGATGCTATACGCATCGAGCAATCGTCGATGACATATAGTCTCGTCTTGATCAATCGCAAAGTTCACGATTAACCAGTCCGTTCTTTCTCGTATTGTTACTTACAAAATTTTGATAGCGTAAGGTGCACTCCATTTTGTATTCTCACATCGTGCTTACGTTTCCTTGCATATCGATCTTGATAGTTCAAATCAATTTCGATAGCAAGAGGGTCGACTTCGAATCCATTTCAACGTCAACTTAACTCGCATCGCACACCTCCAAGTTTGCAACGAACTTTTTCATATGCATCAACTTATTTTTCGATTTACCGCATCCCGCTATACTTTGATCGCGTAACTGAGTTACCGATTATCCAACATCGAACCCTCGAGTTGTACGATCACGCCCTCTAAGTTTCGCATGTTTTTCAGTCGTACTCAAATGAGTGTCGCCGTAACGTAACCAACTATTTCTTAGGCACGATTACTCACATCAACCAACTCTTTACCGAAGTCGCACATCGTGCGATTCGATTACAACTCGCATCGCCTAACATTTCTATCGAAATCGCAAGTCGTGCGATTCGATTCGTCTCGCCCAACATTTCTACCGAGATCGCAAGTCGTACGACTCATTTGTAAGCTCGAGTATTCCTTTTCCGTCGATCCGATTATTGCGTCAAGGCATAATCGTTTCGCTAGTCTCGGTCGTACGACCAACTTATAACTTTCGTCCGACGTATCATTCATCGATACGAGTCTCGCCTTATCGTCCCAACCGATTTTCAATGATCACTTGCATCAACATACCGTCATACAAATTTTCAATCGAGTCTCGGTACTCTCCCGTCCGTTGCGGACAAACCTTCCGCAATTCTCACAACGTGTCGATGAAATTTTATCGCACAAGTGCTATACCATATACCACTCAGAATCGAGTCATTCATCGCCTACGTGGTATGGCATATACCACTCAAAATTCAAGCCATTTCCCTCGTACTATACTTAGTGTAAACCAACGATCTCTTCCGACTCACGATTTTCGCAGTGATCGTGCTTGATCACAACCGTAACTTTGATTCTATCAAATCCGATGTAACTCGATCAATGTTCTCGTTTGCCAACATAAGTTTGGTGTGCAACCGAACGATTCGTTCTATCGATTTACGATTTCAATTCTTTCCTTACGTTGCATCTCGTACAACAATTTATTTGATATGCGTTGCACCCCGTGCAACAAATTTTACTTTCGATACGCGTTGCACATCGTGCTACGATTTATGTCCGATACTTTCATTTCACTTTGTACAACGATTCATTTCCAATTTCCTTTGTACTTCGTGCAACGATTAATTTGATATGCGTTGCACCACGTGCAATGATTTTTACTTCCAATACATGTTGCACATCGTGCAACGATCATTTCCGATATTTATCGCACCTCGTGCAACGAATTACTCTCGACTTTTCAAGTAAATGCACAATCCGTTTAACACATTCGGTATTGGCTTATCACTTCTCACTTTCATTTTAACGCATATTCACCATTACTCGTTGCACTTCGTGCATCATTTTATTTCTCTTTCAACATGTTACATTGCAACAACAACATCCCAAATCGTATTTCACAATTTGTTGCACTTGTAGCAACTAACATTTTACGGCTCGTTGCATTCAATGCAATATATCCTTCGCGACTTTCTTAGCAAACATCATAAAATTTCCAAAACACATGCGGCAAAATTTTACGATTTGTATTAGACTTATTGTATGGAACATCCAGTGCGGCATCGAGTAGAGTCAAGAGTGATATCAAGTGGTGGTGGGCAACTTTTAGAATTGTAATGAAGCGAGCGTCCAGAGGAAATTGAGCCTAGAGCTCTGATACCAATTTGTCATGCCCCGACCTGGAATCACCCGAATCATCGTCCTCGCAGGGGGCGTGATGTCGCACGAGCCTGGAGTTGCGCTCGTGCAAGGCAAGATGACAAGTTCTCAAATGGTTATCTTTTGATTCGATATTTAACAACGAAAGAAAACACAGAGTATACGAAACAATTATCTTTATTGATATTCGAAACTGAGATTACAATGGCTTTCGATAGCCTAACAATATATACCAGATTGGCTACAACACTCAGGTTCTCTCTTGCCCACAAAGGATTTCACCGTTCCATACATCATGCCTTCTATATCTCGGTCGCATCAATCCAGCTGCGTAGTCCGAGCGTCAATGCGATAGCACGCTTCAATGTGCTTCGGCATTCCAAGCCTTAACACGTTCAAGCAACGCTTCGCCGCGAGCAATCCATTCCCTGCACCCTGCATGAAGCTGGTGGAGGATCAGTACGTTCGTCCTCGCATGTACTGAAGCAAAGATCATCTTTCCAAACCGACATTTTAATATTTATGTTGAATCATGCAACTTAGCTTATGATCTTGCTATGTTCTCCTTAGGGTCAATTTCATGGCATCTTCGAAAGCGTAAAGCATGTTATTATAGCAGCATGTTATCGAATTGAATAGGCAAGCAAACAAGCAATCTCGTGTTTGATTCATGGCACGACTTACCAAGTCGACGCACTCGCCCTTGCACCGACGCAAGGTGAATACGCAGTAATCCTTCCCTGTCATGTTATATGTGCATCTCTAAGCAGGATCTCTATGCGGACGCATACGCGCCTACACTTTCAACCCATCGTTCCTTAACTATATGAAGGTCGTGGGCGTATCCGTGCCGGAATGGACTAAAGGAGTTTCTCTTTTATTTTTTCCTTACTTTCTTTTCTCTCTTTCTTTTCTCTCTCTTATTTGGGTAGCCCGTCGTTTCACGGGTTGGATTGCTATCCCAACAACCGAAACTTACCGCGTGCCTACCATCATTTACGGCTTCTCACATTTACGACCGAGTGCTAATCGGACTTCGCAGATGTGCACCTATCAAAGATTATCATCCCTCCTAGGCCGAACGGTCCCGGTGCCCCGGTGCGCCCGTTCGGAGGGAACGTTCCGTGTACGGAAGATATCATCACAATTATCTCAAGTCCATTCATTCGACCATACAACGCACTATCATTCAAACAACCAAGCATAGCCTTGAGTCCAAGACTCAGACTTTATCATCTTGCGTCTCTTTCGTTAACTTTCTGTGTTCTTACATTTCATACTTCGTTTCAATAATTCAATGGCATCGTGCCTCAACTTAATGCTCGTCAACCGAATGACCCGAAGGTCTTGAACACCTTTCGAGGCACCATGTCATATCCGACAGTTTCGCCACATTCATGCCACAACTATATTTTTTCGCAACGAAACCATCTTTTATTATCCTGTAGTGCCCCGAAATTCATGATACGTATTTTATACGTGTTCATATTTCTGACCCGTATTTCTTATTTCTTGATTAGTTAGTTGTGGTTTATTTCATATTTAGCATTTTGGTTTAATTGGCTCATGGTTCATCATGGAATTGTATTGGCTTGGCTTGGTTCGGTTTGGTGGGTTTGGCTTGGTTTGGTTTTATGTGAAAAACCAAGGGTGAACCCCCTACCTACCACCACCACTACCATTTATTAACCCCCACTTCCTTCTCACTCTTCATTAATCTCCTTCACCATTAATCTTCTACCTACCAGGAGAGAGGGAGAGAGAGCTAGGCAAGTGCACCTTGCTTTATGGAGGAACCCACAACTTATTGTTCCATTCTCTTACTTGCAGCATTCTAACACTCTTTAGTACTTGGCATTTTCTATTTCCATGGCTAGATTCTTGTAGATTCAAGTTTATTTTATTTTTGAAGTTCTTGGGTTTTGATCTATTTAGCATTGTTATTTTCGAGTTTTGATAGTTCTATGTTGTAGAGTAGCTCATTCTACCCCATTTTGACCTAAGGAAGTTCGGATTTGGACTCCGGATGAAGGTTCTATGCAGCTTGGTGGCCATGGCTTCTTGGTGTTCTTCTTCTCAGAATTTTGGAGAAGAAGAACAGTACTTGACTTGACCGCATGAACATTTCATGCGGCAAGTGTTCTCCCAGCCGCATGGACTTTTCCCCACTTAGCCGCATATGCGCCCTTGCCTCTCCTGGCCGCATGAACTTGTACTCCTTCTTAGCCGCATGAGCTCTTGAACTGACCTGGCCGCATGATCTCCTAACTGAGCCGCATGCACCCCCTTCATATCCTGGCCGCATGGGCGTATAACCTGTCTGGCCGCATAAGGCCTTGCTCCCGAGCCGCATATGCATCAGCACCCTTGGCCGCATGAGGCTGAGTCCATTATCAGCCGCATATGCACCCTTCACTCCCAGCCGCATAAGCAGCCACGTTGACCCAGCCGCATGGGCTTCTACTAAGCCGCAATGCGCCTCCTTCTATACCCAGCCGCATGATACTACACTTTCCAGCCGCATGGACCCGAACTCCTTCTTAGCCGCATGGGCTTTTCCCTTATCAGCCGCATGCGCCTGACCCCATCCAGCCGCATGGGCTGTTCTTCTCCCAGCCGCATATGATCACTTCTTGGCCGCATATGCCTGAGCCGCATGACTTTCTAATAGCCCTGTGTATTGTTAATTATCATTATTTGCCCACATTTTGTAAACTCCTTATTGTGTATTTTTACACCCATTTTATATCCTTACGCCTTTTTGTCCCGAACTTGATAATCCCGATTTGATTGACATGATTGAAGTAATAATTGTACCTGGCATGGTGTGACCAAGAATTGAACATGCTTGATAGTGGCCCGCCGTGGTGCACTCCTGACTTGATAACTTGACCTGATAACTTGACCTGCTACACATGACACGACAGTGACCCGTGGTGGTGCACTCTTGACAAGTACCCTGACATGTTTGATAGTGGTCCGTCGTGGCGCACTCTTGATAAAGTAATAATGATAATGATAGTGGCCCGTCGTGGCCCACTCTTGACAAATCAATTCATTGGCCTGGACACCGTGGATGTTTGTGCTTGTATAAACTACTGGTCCAGTTGTATCTTGCATCATGTCTAGGGCATGATCCCTGAGTACCACGGTCAGGGATTCATACTGAATTTGGCTAGGTTAATGACTAGATTGATCAAATAGTTCATGGAGAATTTTCCAGTTACCTGTTGCCCCTTTGGTCCCGGCCTTATATATATATATACATGGGATTTGTTGCTATCCGTCGAGATGAGCGCACTTCCAGTCTGCCGTCGAGTGTGGTACCTTAGGACACATGTATCTTACTACAGTGTGTCTGCTATATCCTGCTATCTTTTCCTTTTCTTGCTGGGATCACTCAGGTAGTAACAAACAGGTAACCGGACTTGGAATTCTTATTGCATCTTGCTAGTAACTAGGCCTGTGATAACCCTAGTTAGTTAAGTATCAAGCCGTACTTACTGCTTGGCCGTGAATGATTGGATGAAGTCTAGTCTTGTCTTGATTCTGTACCATATTGTTACATGTCCTGATTTCTTATATTTATCTTGCCGATAAATGGTGGGAGAAACCAAGTTCCATTCAGACGAAGGGTTACAACCCCGGTCCTTGTTTGGTTTACGGGTTGTAACCTGGTTATCTGAATAGTCCCATGGTTATCTCATCGTATATCACCTGTCATGCTGGATACGTTTACCTTATCAATAGTAATTGAGACGGGTTTCTATTCAGGCGAAGGGTTACAACCCCGGTCCTTGTTTGGTTTAAGGGCTGTGACCTGGTTATCTGAATGGTTCCCTCATATTCTATTTTGACTATTGTTATTCTTTTAATATCAAGCTCTTTTGTTACTGTCTTTTATCTGTAATTATATTCTTGTGCTAATTGCTGGTTTTAGTTTCTAAGTGAAGCCTCCTTTGTGGCACTTGCTCTTTCTGGGGTCTGACCCAGCTGGTTTTGTATGGCCAGATACCGGAGCAGCAGCAAAGGATCTACCTGCTTTCCAGTCCGATGGTGATCGCCAGGCATAACCAGGGCAACGAGTGGGTTTTCTTTTATCCTCCTACTATAATTGTACATTATTCTTTTGAGGCGTTTAGCCGACGAGCACTTGTTAGCTCGATATAAATTTACCTTCTGTCTGCCTACGGGCTATAATCATGATTGGCAACTCGAGGTTGATCATGTATGACTTAACTCTTGCTAGTCCTTACATTTTGTACGACTAGCTTCATGATCATCTGGATATGTAATATTTGGGACGCCTTATAATTGTATATTTGGTGATCTGATATCTTGTAACTATTATTACTTGTTGAGATTGAGACAATAGCTTGATTTTGACCCTAAGAGACTGATAGTTTGTAGTGTACCCTCACATAGCTAGACAGCCGTGACCGTATAGTAGGATGGTTGTCGTTCCGTTATACGTAGCTGGCTATGCACGCCCCCGTTCCTCAGTATTCTGGTTCTGGGGCGTGACATATCCCGTGCACGTAGGCACGTTTTGACCATATTCCCATGTTCTATAACTTAGCATTCAATGTTCGGGCTTGCGCGCTAGGGCGCTCGCCTATTGTCTTTCAATATTCTAGCCATTCTAACTCATGCACAAGGCACGGTATGGTTCGTGCACTAAGGCACTCGTCGAGTACAGTTATCCCATGTTCTTACGGCTTGCGCACCGAGGCGCTCGCCTTAGCGATATCCAATGTCCCATAGCGACTCGTGCATATGATGCACGTTTCATTTCAATTGTTCTAACTTAGTGTTCGACTCACACTATGATTTATCTCCGATCGGACCACGCCCGTGGCGCCGATAGGTTAACTTAGCATACAATGATATATTTGACTTATCGAATGAAGGAGTAAAAAGAAGTCAATCCTCCCACCTTGAGCCGATACGCCTTCGTCGTTTCGCCGAGCCGATGCGTCTCGATTCCCTAACTTTGTTGCACGGCCACTCTCCTGACTTAGCCATTCGAGCACTTCGTGCTTCATTGAGTTATACGTCCGATTTGCCTTTGCGTGCCCAAGTCTTAGCCCGTCGTAAGGTGACGATTTGATTTCGCGGACTCCTTACTAAATATTACAAAAGATCGACCTCTAATATTTTCCCGTCAAAGTATAACCTGCACACGAAACCAACTAAAATCAATACTTGCATCGATTCGGACTTGCGCCTTGGTCGATTCGATTTCTTAGAATCTTCGAGCCGATTCAACGCACTCATCCTTCGGGGCAACGCGGCGCTTCGCATCGATTCACTCGATGCATTCTTTGGGACAAGGCACTCTTCGCATCGACTTAGTTCGATGCATTCCTCGGGACAACTTAACACTTTGTATCGATTCGCATCGATACGTAATCGGGTCAACACAACTCTTCGAGTCAACGACTCAGCATAATGCACCGTACGGAGCGGGGCATTACACTTGGCTCCGGCACGCTTTTTCGTACAAATCGAAATTTCAATGTCCTAGTCAACGGACCAATTTGAGATCGGGTCAACAGAATCCAATTCTGGATATACAGTTGGGTTCGTATCGTCATTCTGGATTCATAGAGATATAATTTGCTAGGTTTTGTAGACTTCTATCCTGACATATTTTTCGGTGCAAAGTGGGTCCAACGGCGGACATCATTTTGACCCAAAATTATTATTTTGCCCCTGTGTCCAAATTGGACTTATGGGTAGGCTATCCTAGCTAATTTGACCATTCTGGACATATTGGTAATATTTGTTTTGTCATCCGACGACATCTGTAGATTGTTGCTTAGGTATCATCCTTAATTTATAATTAATTCTTATTATTAGTGTATATATGTATATACTTGGTTTTCGTAAACCTATGAAATGATCTTTGAGTTTCTAAGGACTCTAAGTGTTGATTATAGGCTTAGTGTCAACCCAAATTTGTCTACTATGCTAGGGCATCACTTAGCTAAGTGTCCCAGTTAGAAGTCGTGGCACACCACTAGTGTTGTAGTTAGCAGTCTAGAGTCTTGAACATAGAATAGGATCTGCGATTATTATACCCTTTTTGACAGTGACAGGACACCAGGCTTCTTCTTCTGCATTCTTATCACCTTGTCTTACTCGAGGCGAGTACCCCTACAAACTCTATTTTACTGCATATGATGAATTGCGTATGAACCATGTTAAATACCGTTTCTTGAACTGCAAGTCATATCTTCACATGCTTTATACTGCTCTAAGTACCTACTATGTTTTATACTGCTCTCAGTACCTACCATACTTTATACTACTCCCAGTATCTTTCACATGTTTTAAACTGCTCTCGTATCTCTCATATGTTAGAACTTGGGTTATGGAAAAACTAATAGTTGAGTACGTGATCATGCCCCTTCTTCCGTATGTATGTACCGAGCAAGGTTGACATTTTATATGTATACCTTGTCGTAGGCATACGAGCTGTATTTGTGCGTATGTACATCTATCGCTTGCTTACTTGTACGAAAGTATATTTTATATACTTGTGCCACAGTACATTTTATGCCTATTGACGATCACGTGCCTGCTCCAGTTTTAAAAATTACATATATACATCTGTCGCCATGACAAATGTATCTTCTACATGATAGACTGTGATATGACATAATTTTTATTTATTACATCTTTTTTTATTCCATGCTCAGTATGTTTAGTTTGTATAACCAGTACTTGCTCCCGTCCTGACAGGATAACGTTGTAGGCATACTTTCGGAGGAAGATTTTGCTCTGTGATCTTTATTATGGGCCCACTGCAGAGGACCAGGTCATTGCTACCGAGGAAGTCCCCGAAGGGAACCTCGCTTGGTAGTCTCGCTTAGATTATTTTTTTGGCTTAGTTATTGAACCGTTTAGACTATATCTTGTAGTCACTGGACTTTGTCTCCAGTTTGATACTGTGGAAGTATATAATTAAGTCTGTACTTATTTTACTTTCGCTTATAGATGTTGTGTTGTGATGAACCTTTTAAATGTGATATTAGAACTGTTAGCAGCTTAGATCATTTATTATCTATTCTTAGAACAGCTTACTACGCTTTAACCAAGCGTAGGCTGGACATGGCTCGGCCTGGCCCAACAATTTGGGTAGCAGATTGTGACATATTTTTAGTGGTGGCCCATGCAGGTCAAGACTTAAGTTGTTTGGTTACGTTATGACCAAGCATGCCTGCAATTAGGATCTTAGGACAACTTGTTAACACTAGGGACAACAATTAGAACACCTAGAGGATTTTTAGGATTGCAACATAGGAAAAACTCATCACAGTATAGGACCGTTAACTATATTTAGTCTCTTGCTTAAAATTCAGTATATTACAATTTTGACCAAGATAGTACCCCTTGGGATGACCCCTGAGGATCCCACTCTAAATCTTAACTAGAAATCTATTTCTGCTTGTTTCCATTTACTCTTCTTTAATTCGTTGTTGAATTTGATTCCCGATATTCGTTGTTGATTTTGATTTTGTATCGAGATAAATTTTGTGGATTGAATTAAGGTATATCCTGATAAGGTAAATGTCTGCTTTAGTTATAGAGTTTAGAATTTATCGCAGCCATATTAGCTGGTATGACAAAAATATAGAGCCTGATTTTGTGTATACTTATCTTAGTTATGGAATTTAGATTTTCTCGCAGCCATTCGGTTGGCGTTGCGAGGATTCTAGATAACATGATTATAGGGTGTATACCTTAGTTATGACTCTATCGGTTATTGCATCTAAGCTTACTGGTGTGGCAAAAATTCTGGCAACATGATTTCAGGAAGACGTGTATGGTTATCAGATCACATCTCAACTTGGTTCACTTCGTTATGACCGAATGAGCAAGAATAAATTCTTATCATCATTCTTCCTCGTCTTGATTAACTCTTTTCTATCTACATCCACAACTGGGATTATAGGTTCTCTAGGACTCTCCAACATAATTGCTTTCATGTTATCTTTTTGGACATAATTGTTTTTGTGTTCCATTTTCCTATGATTTGACTAAACTCCTCTTCTTTTACCTCTTGGGTAATTTTTCTCATCTTTCTCAGTAATTATTGGAAACGCCTTATAGATTGATCTAAGGAAGGTTCGAGAAAGTAGATTTTAACCTTGTATTACGGAATCGATAGTTTTGCAGCCAGAGAAATATTGGCGAGGCAGGACTTTAGATGACGGCATCATGGTTACATATGTTTCACGGATCTTACTTGAACCATACCCTGTGTATTTGATTAGTATTTCCTGGATTTAGCCAAGATAAGTTCAAAAACATGTACTATCTGGCATGGCAGCTGTGCGCTGCAGCCATCCGTCGTATTACGGAACAAAGAAGTTATTTCAGCCAGATGCACACTAACTTGGCAATAACTTTACGTGACCTAATCGCGGAGGTATATGGTTCTCGAGTTTTACCTCGACTACGTCCTATGCATCTTGTTGTCCTCGTACCATTCTTGGAGATATTCCGACGAACTTTTCTGTCTTGCTTGACCCTTAACTTGTTTGGATACTGTTATGGATTGCTCGACCCGGTCTTAGGCCTTGTTACCTTCTATTTGATAGACGACTGAAATAGCAAAACCTCGTTAACTGATTCTATAGTATAACTATAAATGTTATTGTATGATTGTGATAAGTACTTTTTTAGGGATTGGTTAGATTAAGCTTATAGGACAAATATGAGTGACTGACTATAGTAGACTTGGAAACCATTAAGAACGATTGTATTGATAGTATAACTTGATGATAGGGTATCTAAGATGGAGAAATGAAATATTATATTGTTGTGACTACGGATTAAGGATTAGAATCTTGTGCTTAGGTTCGAGGGTTGAGTATTGTAGGACTTTGATGACCAACTGATTATTGGTTATCTACAAGCTAATTACATGTGATTAGAGGGTAGATCGATATGTGGAATGATATAGAATAAGTTAGAATGAGATATAATATTGCGTACGAGATCGAAAAGATATCAGTTAAAACAACAAGGAACAAGGCAAAGACATATGAACATTAGTAATTAATAAATCGGGAGTTTAAAATTGAGGATTTATATTCGGAGGAGTTGAAAAGAAGAAGGTCCTACGCCAAGGATAAGTATTGAACGTATAATTTCAAGAAGAAGCTGTAGAAAAGGATTGAAGACAAATAATGCAAAGGGCCTGTGGATTGATAGAATAAGGATACTTAGGATATGATAAGGAAATTAAGTATTTACAATTGAGGTTGGAAATATGGTGGATGACCAAGCATTGTTGGCTTATAAACATACCCAGAGAATGACCTATAGTTTAAGGTATAAATAAAGGTTCCATATTAGTATGGAAGATTCTAAAGAATATATCACGTAGTTTATGATAGAAGGACATTTGTTGAACCTGAACCAAAAAAGATTGTAAAGAGAAACAGAAGAGATGATCACAATGATAGCAGATTGAGTATTGTAGCCAGAGAAGCTACATGTTATAGTTTGACCTATTGGATGATTTTAAATTTCGAGGACAAAATTCTTGTAAGGTGGGTAGGATGTAAGCCCCCTGAATTTTAGGGTTTATTTTAATTTTTCTAAATGAATTATTTTCAATAAATTTTTTATCATAATTATTTTTTATCATTAAATGTACTTTTTCGTGATTTTGATTTCTGGAGCGTCAGAGATGCCAATCTCTGGAAACTCTTTTTATGAGTTTTCTAGTAGAACAGATTATCTTTATTTTTGTATAAGGTGTTCCACTCAAACTCGTTCCCTTGTGCTTTGTTTGTATCACAAAATTTTTGGGTCAATTTAGGCCAATTGATTATCTACCGTAAAACCTGATCCAACTTCCAATTTAATTTCAGGGCCTGACATCAGTCCAATCAAATCGACCCAATATATGGTTCTGACCTATTTTGAGCCTACTATGCATGTGCCACTTGCATACCATCCAATTGATCTCCCGTGTGCTTCTATTTAATCCATGATTATAAATAATTTAAATTTATAATTATGATCAAACCTTAGTCCAAACTCAACCAAACTTGACCCAACACCCAACCCAATTTTATGTGACCCCTATCATGACTACCCAAATACCCCATACAATTTTTCTCTTTTTTCTACTCTGAAATATCTTTTTTCCCTCTCTACATATATAAATACCTCTATTTAAAATATCTCTTTCTCTTTATTATATCACACACTCTCTCTCCTCTCAAATATATCTCTCTCTTTCTAATATACAAATATATCTCTCTCTACTAACAGCCACCTCCCCTCCACATAGCCGACCTCTCTCTCTCTTAACTTCCTCTCTTTCTCTCAACTCTCTTTCTATAATATCTCTCACTCTCTCTCCACTTTTCTAACAGCCACCCTCCCCCTCTTTAATTAAAACACACACACACACATTAGTCTCTCTCCCTCTACCCCATGGCCGACAATACCCTCCCCTACTCCACAGCCTTCCTAGCCGAACTCTTCCTCCTCCCTAGGCCGGGCTCCCCTGCCTTCCACCATCATTCTCACCATCATCTTCACCACCACCATCACCATAACCACCATCACCCGCACCACCACCACCACGAGCACCACCACTCTTCTCCTTCTCCTTTCCCCGTGCCGTTCGCTATGCCCCCGCCGGTTCTCGCGCTGCCGCGCGGCGGAGCAGCAGCAGCTACAGTGGACAGCAGCAGTACCAGCGCAGTAGTAGCTGCCACGGAAGCAGCAGCGGCCGCGCGTCGGCGGCCAACACGTCGCCCACGGCTCCCTCGGCCGGGCGCACCTCCGGCGAGCCCTCTTGCGCGCGCCTTCGTCCCTGGCGTGTATTCGAGCCGATTCGTGCATTTCACACAAAATCTCGTCGTGACGCACTCGAAATGGAATTCAGAATGGTGTTCCGTCGCAGCGACTCCGTGCACGTTTTTCGAGAGGTTCGACCGTTGGATCGACGAACTCTTTGCTCCGTCACAATATCAGTATATAGCTCTTCACTCCCTTCAAGTTTCATCCATAAATTTAGTCGTTTGATACATCAAACCGGCCGCCAAGTTGACCATTTAAATTGTATAATTTTTGGACAGTTTTGCGGAGCCAACTTCGTCGGCTCGTATCTTCGCCATGGCAGCTCCGTTTGGCATGCCACCAGTTCCTGTGCACAGCTGGTATAACCCTCTTTCTTTTCCTTCAGTTTTGTTTCATTGAGAGCACGTTTGATTGGTTGAATTTAACGTCAAAGTTGGCCGTCCGAATTCGTAATTTTTAACTTGTAAAATTCTATTTTTGAACCCGAGACTCCGGATTTCAATTCTGACACCACCAGTAGACTCGTGGCATCGTTCTGGCACGATTTTATATAAAGTTTATTAGATTTAGAGGACGTGGGCCCTGGCACGTATTTCAGTACAAAGCGGGTCCTACAGTCTGAGTCGACGGGTCAATTTGAGATCAACTCATCGGAAGCCAATTCTGGATATACTGTTGAGTTCGTATCGTCATTCTAGACTCGTTGGCATATAATTTGCTGAGTTTTGTGGACCTTGGCTCCGGTATACTTTTCCGTGCAAATCGGAATTTCAATGTCCTGGTCAACGGACTAATTTGAGATCGGGTCAACAGAATCCAATTCAGAATATACCTTTGGGTTCGTATCGTCATTCTGGATTCATAGACATATAATTTGTTAGGTTTTATTGACTTCTATCCTGACACGTTTTTCGGTACAAAGTGGATCCAACGGCAAAAATTATTTTGACCCAAAATTACTATTTTGCCCCTGTGTCCAAATTAGACTTATGGGTAGGCTATCCTCGCTAATTTGACCATTCTGGACACATTGGTAATATTTATTTTGTCATCCGACGAAATCTGTAGATTGTTGCTTAGGTATCATCCTTAATTTACAATTAATTCTTATTATTAGTATATATATGTATATATTTGGTTTTCGTAAAACTCTAGAATGATCTTTGAGTTTCTAAGGACTCTAAGTATTGGCTATAGGCTTAGTGTCACCCCAAATTGGTCTACTATGCTAGGGCATCACTTAGCTAAGTGTCCCAGTTAGAAGTCGTGGCACACCACTAGTGTTGGAGTTAGCAGTCTAGAGTCTTGAACATAGAATAGGATCTGAGATTATTATACCCTTTATGACAGTGATAGGACACCGGGTCATTGCTCCCGAGAAAGTCTCCGTAGGGAATCTCGCTTGGTAGTCTCGCTTAGATTATTTTTTTGGCTTAGTTATTGAATCGTTTAGACTATATCTTGTAGTCACTGGACTTTGTCTCCAGTTTGATACTTTGGAAGTATATTATTAAGTCTGTACTTATTTTAATTTTGCTTATAGATGCTGTGTTGTGATGAACCTTTTAAATGTGATATTAGAACTGTTAGCAGCTTAGATCCTTTATTATCTATTCTTAGAACAGCTTACTACGCTTTAACCAAGCGTAGGCTGGACATGGCTCCGCCTGGCCCAAAAATTTGGGTAGCGGATCGTGACAGGACCTCATCATTCAACAAGCTACTTTTGACTGCCTCCATCGTGACAACTCCATCAGGCGCGAAGTTGCTCACCGACACCACCAATGTCTTTCAACTTTTCGGCAGAGAACTCAAGAGCAGTAGGGCCTGAAGCTTATCATCAATCACCATCTTCATCGCAGACAGCTGATTGATGATACCCTGAACCTCGTTCAGATGTTGTGCTACTGGGGCACCCTCCGTGTACTTCGAGTTGACGAGTTGGCGAATAAGAAACACCTTGTTGCCAGCCGTCTTCCTTTCGTACAGCGAATGCAGCTTCTCCCATAATGCTTTTGCTGAATTCTCCATGGACACGTGGTGAAACACTGAATCATCCAACCATTGGCGGATGAATCCAACGGCCTTCCGATCCAGTCGTTTTCCGTCTTCAGCAGCTTTGTCTATTGGCTTTGCGTTGTCACCCTCCAACGGACCATGCAAGTCCTTGCACCAGAGTAGATCCTCCATCCTTGGCTTCCAAATCGCCCAGTTTTCTTCTGTGAGGATGATCATACGAGTGTTCATCTGCTCCATAGACATGGTTGCCAGAACCTCCAAAGCTCTGATACCAGATGTTGGGAATCGGATACGCCCTCTTACGCTCCGATACCGTGTCTGAGACGTTGCCGCAGCGAAAACTTAGGCCAACCCACCTGAAATAACCAACCTCCGTCTAACGGACACCAAACGCAGATAAAGACAAGTATATGACGGTGACTACGTCACCTGGACAAATTCCAATCTCTATAACTAAGATAAAATTACAAGATTGACAAAAACTAATATTGAACCCTTTGCCCTAATAGGTTCAACCCCCTCACCACACTCAAGAAGAAAAGAAAGAGATTATAATTGAAATCGCTCATCAACCCGTAGCAATCTTCCTAACCGAAGTTGAAGACCCCTCGATTAGATCTCTTCTTTCTTCTGTCTTGGATGACAAAGTCCTAAGAGCAAAGTGCGGAACTTCTTTTAGATTTTCTGTGGACGAGCACCTCGAATCTCCACTTTTGTGCTGTAATTTGTGCCTCCATCCTCACCCCATATATATAAGATGAGAAAAACCTATTTTAGGTCATAATAGGATTTCTTAAATAGGAAGCTCTCAAATAAGAATCCTACCACATCTAAAATAGTCCATCAACATCTTATTTTAGATTATAATATAATCTCTTAAATACGAAACCATCAAATAAGAATCCTATTATATCTAAAATAACCCAGATCCAATTATGGACATCTAAATCAAATTAAATCAAATATTTAATCAGATTTGGACTCCATAAATATGCTATTACCAAATCCAGACTGGACTCCAACAGAAAATAATTAAAACAACCTAAGAAACACGAATACTACATGTACATTCAGGTTTAAAGCTCCTGATCTTAGACAAAAAAGAAAAGACTTTTAGTTCGAGGTTGAGAATCTGTTGCAATTTGATTCATGCATGTCTCATGATTCATTTGAAATTTGCGAATGTTTTTGTAAAGAAAGGATGTTTGTGAACTACAAATAGAATATGTAATAATACAATTTAAACAAATTGCAAGGAGGTTAAGAGGCTTCGTAAAACATGGTAAAAGTAATTAATTAAATATAAAATTAACCTATCTTATTGTACATTTAGGGTGTGTTCGATTGCTAGGTGAAAAACATGTGAAAAAAAGAATTAATTTTATGGAATTATTTTTCCATAAAAAAAATTTCATAAAATTTTAAAAAAATTTCATGGAAAACTTAATTTGGGTGTTTGATTGTCATTATTTTCCACGAAAAATTGTTATTTTTCACGGAAAATAATATTTTCCTATGGGTTGGAAAAATTTTATTTTCCATCATTTTAGAAGAAAATATGAAAAATAATAGTTTTTTTATAAAATAATTTCATGAAAAATATAAGCTATCAAATACTACAATTGGTAAAATTTTTGTGATGAAAATATTTTTCATGATAAAATGTCCAATCAAACAGTCTTATTTTTTTTATTTTATTGTGCATTTACTTGTTTGCATTCAATCTTGAAAAACTTTATTAGTTTCACGTGGAGTTTACAAGTCCACCAGCCAATGAGCACATACGATACATGTCTCGGAGATCAAGTACATCTTTCTTTGAAAATTTGGTGCGTTTGATTGCAACGTGGAAAAGGAATTAATTCTATAGAATTATTTTTCTTGGAAAAAAATTTCATAAAATTTTAAAAAATTTATGTGAAAAACTAAATTTGGGTGTTTGATTGTCATTATTTTTCACGGAAAATAGTTATTTTCTTATGGGTTGGACAAGTTTCATTTTCTACCATTTTAGAAGAAAATATAGAAAATGATAGTTTTTTGAAAAATAATTCCATGAAAAATATAAACGATCAAACACTCCAATTGGTAGAAAATTTGTGATGGAAATATTTTTCATAGAAAAAATGCCCAATCAAACACAGCCTAGACTCTCAATTCAAATTCAAAATTTAATGTAGTCGGAAGAAAACGATTACCTATAGTCGCTGAATGATAACCAAATTTCTAGCCGAGAGTACCCGTGCGTACAAAATACTATGTAGAATCACTATGCAACATCCAATAGTCAAAAAATATATTAAAAAAAAAATCAAATTATGGAAATTAGACTCGGATCAAACCGGACCTACACGCAGATCCCACATGCCATGAAAATAAGATGAGTTAGAATATGTTAAAATTGGAAAACTTATGTCATACAACACCATAATGACACCAAAAATTCACCACTACTCTCAGATTCGCAATCCGACATGCGATTACAAAAATACTAAAATTAGTCGACTTGTAGGCCCACAAAATGAGCTCCAAAAAAGCTATACAATATTGGATGAGAAAATCATCATAGGGGTAATTCGACGTTGCGATCCCAATGACGCAAGTCTTGTCACAATCCGACAAGCGTACAAGAAGATGTTTGGTCGAATACGGTAAATATTGACGTACATAGATCAAATTCGTTGCGCTTGGTCGATGATTCTTGAAGATGTCAAATCGTATACATCATTGGACATGTTACATGTACATTAGAAGAAAAATGGCGCGACGAAGTTCGCTGGTTAAGCGGGAAGGGGGGTGGGTGGGTTGGACAGGTTATCTAATGAGAAACATGTGTAGTTTTTTGTTGAAAACATTTGTCGGGCAGTAGGGGGCTTGTCGGCGGAGTACGGCGACGTGAGGGCGGTTGACGGTATTACGCTATGACATGGGGACTATGGTGGCACGACCTTGAAGATGATGATCAAGATAGGGGGTCTGACCCCATGTGGGTGGTTGTAATAGTCGTTGTTGACAATAGTAATTTCTATTATAGAGGTTGCCACAAGTGGCCGATGCAGCAGGTGCCAGGACATGGATGTTCGTTTAGGGATGGTGGGGCGTGGAGGCGATGGCTCTAAGTTGTTGTTGTGAACAAGAAGGTGGAGAATGGAGGTTAGAGTTGTTTTGAATTGGAGATGGGAGGAGCTATGTTAGTTGTGGGAGGAGCTATGTTGTTTGTGGTGCTAATCTGGTACATGGTTGGACCGGTCCTTGGAGTTTTTGAATGATGGTTTGAGTCTTCCAATGTGCACAAAGTCACAGAGAGGAGTCAGATCGCAATTCACTCTTCTTCCGTCAATGGTGGTCTTGAAGAACGACAAAAGAAAGTGGCATGGTGCTTTGTCACGTCCCAGAACCAGAATACTGGCAAGTAGGGATGGACCAGGCCAGCTACGTATTCTAGAGTACTCCAATATCCCGAGACATGATCAAAGCTGTATAGATGTAGGGGTTACTGTTACAAGTCAATAATCAAACCTAGGTCAAGCACATCCTAGATATCTCAATCACATGCAAGTAAGTAAGGTACAAGAGTATGATCACAGGCATATAAGACAGTAAAGCGTCACCAACTATAATATATAGATGATCATGAAGCTAGTAGTATAAAATTAAGAAATCACAAGAGTGTAAGTCATACATGATCAACTATAGCTGCAGTCTAGAATATATAAAACATGTCCAAGCCCGTATGTAACGCCTCAGTTCCAAAATACATAGGACCAAATATATGAATACACGCCAGCAACACGTCATGACTAATAGGCCTGTCATGACCCGCTCCCGAATATTCGGATACGTGTCAGACACATCCAGCCTACGCTACGAGACACAACGTAATAAGCTATTCTAAACCTTTAATTATCTTCAAAATTATATTAGATCAGATTAATCACAATATTGAAATAAACTAGAAATAAGTTCAAAGATGTCACTTAGTTACATTTCCAAAGCAAGAGTAAACTGGAGACAAATTCAGCCAAATAAATGTAACTAGTTATTACAAATCAAGTTCAAATGCGAGATGTAAACTAAGCTGTATGGTACATATTCCCCAGTAGGGACATCTTCTGGGATGTGAGCTAGTGTATCAGTAGCAAGTCCATAACATGAATTGCAAAGCAACTCCTCATCTGTCAATTCACCTGCAACGTTGAGCAAAGTACAACCCTACAATTTACGCTACTGATACATGACATGATAAAGATGAACTGATAAAAAAGACATGGTTGGTTTGAAAGAAAAGACAACATACATGGTTGAAAAATAAAATAACATACTCAGGATTCTATAAAGTAAAGACAACATGTTCATGAGATACTTGTAAAACAAAGATAACGAGTTTGGGAGATACTCGTAAAACATGTTCAGGCTAGATAGGTAAAGTGCGGCTTTGAAAAGCTAGTAGACATGTGACCGGTTATAATAAGAGAACATGTAACATGTAAATAAAGACAACTTGGGGGTATGGCATTGACTACACGTGCATGATATGCAGTCAAGTTCGGAGACATGTACTCCACTACGGGCGTTGATCACATATTAACTAGACATTTTTTCTTTTCCAGTGTCGGTAATGTGTACAACTTGCAACATGTGATACAATTCTTGTTGAAGAGGATTGTTGCATGAGAAACAGGTTATACTTGCAGTCTTGAAATTTAAAGACAACATGCAATAAAAAGAAGATACAATTGGTAACAGTAGCATGCAAATCATATCATGTACAGTTTTGTATGTTGTAGTGTACTTGCCTTATTTTACCGAAAAAGATTGATGTTAAATGTTTATGTCCAAAGTCCTCAAGCTGTAACAAGGTATAATGTTGCTTAGTTTAAAGATAAAGTACTATTTATGTGTTGTGGTTACTTATGGGGTCAAGTTGTGCTAGACATGGGTCTTGCCGTCATGGAACACTAGTCATAACATTAAACATTAAGACTAACACTATTTAATACACATCAAAATTTGGTTTTACTAAGTTAAAATTACAAGTCAAGGATTACTTAATTTTACAGGAATTTAATAGTAATTAAAAATATTTTATTTTAATTATTAAATAAATAAAATATTTATGAAAATGGGTCCGACGATGTTCGTTTAAATAGTTAGAGGTCTCAAACTAACATGCTACTATTTTTCATTGGTCAAATTAGGCAAAATAATGAAGGTATTAAGTTCGTAGAATTTTTGGACAGAAATTACTATTTATAAAATTATTTGAATCAGAACTATTTTAAAAATAATTATTTATAATTAATTGTTAACAGAAACTAATTTTTAACATATCAAAAATGAAATAAAATTAACATGTAAATATATGAAAATGATCTAAAAAAATCTAGTATGTGATTCTGAATTTTATTTAATTTTACACCACAATTTAGTATTTACTAAAAATCAATATACTTAAAATACATTAAATAGTACTTTCAGTTTTTAATTAATAGAAAATATAAATAATAATATCTAATGCTGGAAAATTTAAATAAATATCATATGAAAACACTAATTACCAGTATTTTCTCAACATTTATTAACAATATTAGACATGCATTAAAAATTAGAACACAGTTTTCACAATTTTCTAATTTTTGTTTTTAATTACTAAATAATATATTTAATGAATAAATAATTATGAAAAATTATAAATAAATACTAAAATTAAAATACTATTTTTTTAGCATTTTACATAAATTCTACACAGTATAAAAGTATTGGTAAAAATACAAAATACAGAACGTAGTATAATAAAATAATATAATTTTTGTATTACTAACAGTATTATACACACATACACACACAAATATATATATATATATATATATATATATATATATATATATATATATATATATATATATACACACACACACACACAAAAAGCACAGAGCCATGGGCTCGAACTCAGGCTGTCAAGACTGGATCCTAAGGCCGATCAGGTGACCATTGGGTCAAGATTGGTTTGGTGTTAGCATAAGGGCTCCGCTTGGATTTAAACTATATCAAGGCTAGATCTTAGTTCTTACTGAGGAGGAAGAAGAAGAAGGTGGTTCTTCGGTTGTCGACGAAGCTCGGCTCGTCGGCGCGGCTCCGGTGGCTTGGGTCGCTGGATTGCTCCAAAGGAAGAAGATGGTAATGCTTAAATTTTGTCTCAACATTTATCTTTTTATAGATAAATAAAGGAAAGTTATGAATGGGAAGGGTCGGAGGTTACAAAATGAAAAATGTTGGGAGTTACGAAATGTAAGAGATGTGAGTTATAGTAAGAGGTTGGAATTTACGGAACATAAGAGGTTAGGAATTACGGAATGTAAGAGGTTGGAAGTTACGGAATGTAAGAGGTTGGAAGTTACTTAATATGAATGGGTTTATGAGCTTGGGTTTGGATGTGATAAGAAAAGTGGGTTTGGGCTTGGATAATATTGGTAGAAATAAAATGAATGGAGAAAATAGGGTATTTATAGGCTTGGTCCCAAGCCATAGGCCCAAGAACACGTGGATAATTAATCTGGGCTATTTAATTAACTATGTTCAACCTTTAACTAACTTGGGAAATTTTTAGAAGTAAATTGGCTAACCATCACAATAATCACATGCTACTTAGTCCTAAATCTAGAAACTTCTAAATGCTAATTAACCAATTCACCTTTCTATACCTAAAGCTCGCAGCTGATGGTGACCTACTACATTATGTAAGGCAGAGACAAAGAGGAGACAAATAGCTGAGCTTGGTCGGCCTAATAAGAATATTAGAATTCCTATACCTGTTAATAGTAACTAAATCTATTCTCCTAAATAAAAGCTTATTTGAAAATTACACTCTTAATAAACTTAATAAAACTAACTAGTTTTGGAGAAACGAAGTTAAATCAGGATTTGGGGGTTACATGGCCAAACCTCATATCAAGCCTTTTAGCGAAATACTTAAGCTATAATCATGATAATAAACCCATAACAACAACACATCACAAGTCTCAGATCATAGGGTACAATGCTAAATCTCATCAACGCAGAAAAATCAAGACTCAAGATTCCAAGTCCAACAATAAAAGTAATAATCTGTCCAGCAGTAAATAAATATAATATATGTACATAAAAAATAACACGTCACCATAGCCAAGCAAATAGAAATAAAATCCAACTACAAGTCTGCTGAACAAAATAAAGAATAAAGTAGAAATTTCTAAATCGAGAATGATGTCCCAAGAGAAATCCTTAGGCACTATCTCCTCCTCCTGCAACGGTACGTCTTCAGTCTCAACTCCAGAACCATAAATCTCAAGGTAAACCTCCTCGTCTATACCTAGGAAAAGATCAGGTCGTCAAGGGACATAGCAAAGTACATAATATACAAGCCAATGTAGCAGTAAAAAAATTATCTATGGGTATCTACTATATACAGTCCAAGTGATATGCATGTGAGAACACAATCAAAATATCAGGTTATAATCACCGAGGCTCACAAGTACCTCAACAACTCACACCCAAGGCACCGTGTCATCGTACCTTGTGCAAACGTGTGAAAATACCAACGCTCGGGTATAGAGACAGTAGAAAACATGTCAGGTAACAACCAAGTCTCGACTATAAAGACAAGGCCAAAAGTGTCACGGTATCCTAATATGATGGTATGTCCTCCCCACCCCATGTTCTAGAACTAACAAGTCAAGTCAAGTCAAGTCATGTCAACACGATAAACTCAAGCACAAGTAAGATGTCCTATATCCTATTACGGAGTCCAAACCATAAATATGTCATGTACGACTCTGTATTATGCTCGTGTCAGTGTTATGTGGTCTATCGTGTCAATAAATCACGATTAACACAGTCGTCATGCCTAGTGTTGATATCCGATATCTGTATAACGATATCGGTACCCAAATCAATTCGGACGCTAAGTATCAACTAACCCAGCATCCTCAATAATCATGAACGAGAAAATAAATATACAACAATAAAAGAAAAAAATAAAGGTACTGAAACATTGGTAAGGTACACTTGTCGGTCTCCTGCAACTTTATAAACTGCTATCCTACTACAAGATCCTCGCTCACTCTACCAAGTCTATCTATAATAAATATTCTATTATGGGAGCGGATCAAAAGCCCCCCTTAGAAAACCCCCTAAAAACCTCCCTCACTCTAATTCGTAATATTAATGTTAATATTAATGTTAATATTAATGTTAATGTTAATATTAATGTTAATATTAATGTTAATGTTAATATTAATTTTTTTTATATTTTTTTATATTAATGTTAATGTTAATATTAATGTTAATGTTAATGTTAATATTAATTTTAATATTAAGTTTAATGTTAAGTTTAGTATTTAATGTTAATATTAACATTAATATTAACATTAACATTAATATTAACATTAATATTAACATTAAATTACGGATTATAGTGAGGGGGTTTTTAGGGGATTTTCTAAGGGGGCTTTTGATCCGCTTCCTTCTATTATTAATAAATTTCTTTAGCGATTTACCATATATGGACTTCTCATATATGATCCGTAATAATATATGTACACTAAACTAGCCGTAACGTCTATACTCACTACAAGAAAATATATGTTCTGCTACATATACAATATGTAGCAAAAAGTTAGATTTGTGTCGCCAAAGTATTTATGCAACATATTTGGCTATGTCGCACACATGTCGTCGTAGTCTTGTATGGAAAAGTCTTTGGCGACATAAAATGACACATGTCGCAGAATGTAAGCACTTTTGGCGATATATCATATTTTTGTTTTAAAATAACTTTTGGCGACATGTTTCTTGTGTGTCATAGAAAGATGATACTTTGGCAACATAACGCACGTCGCCAAAAGTCTAGTTCTTTTTTTATTATTATAAAATGCTTCCTGGTACACAATTTGATGTCGCAAAAGCTAATTTATATTTTTATATTAATTTTTATTTTTGCATATATTTTTCAACATAAATGTAAAAATCTTATTTCAAAAATAACATACTAACATTGAAATTTATATTCAAAGAACTTAGAGAACAAAGAGAAACAAGTTACCATGAACACAACATGATATCCAATACAATGTCTTCAAACTCCTCTTTATAAAGTAATCCAATAATGTAACATTTTGTAAAACCCAATACCTGGATTTTAAATTAATAAATGAGTTTTATAATATTTAGTTAGCTAGTAACTATGGTATAGTGATTGTCATTATTAGTTATCATTATTGTTATTACTATATTGATATTATTATTATATATATATTAGTCGGTTAAAATGTGAAAAACAATTTTTATTATTCATAATAATTAATTGATATAATTATAACGGTTATTTAATTATTGATTTTGGCTAGTTTAATTAGAACCTATTAGCTAAGCAGATAACTTAAGCTCGTAGTTGAGCCTTTACCCATTTAGTGAAACCCGTTAACCCAACCCCTACCCAAACTCGCTAACCCAAACCCAATAGACTAACCTACCGCTCAATCCACTCCCAGTCACCCGTAGATCCACTTTCTCCGCCGTAACCTCTCCCCACGTAGCCCCTTTATCTTTCACGTATAAACCTCACCGAAACTCATCTCTCAGAGAAAGCTCACAGAAGCTCTCACCACCCTTCGCAAATCCCTCATAACTCTCTCCACACTCCTTCTCTTCTAAATCGAATCGCACCCTGACGCCCCCCGCGACGCCCCGTACTTTTCAACACTCCTCTCGAGGTATTTTCGTCGTGCCCGACTGCCGACCCCGTACGACCCTTCCCGGTGTCGCCAATGCCCGTCGCGGCCCGCCAACACCGCCAGTGCCTCCGCGCACTAGCGTGCCTTACGCCCCCGCGTGCCGTCCGCACGCTTCCTGCCTGTCCGTCGGCCTCCCCGTGCGTGGGTTGATCCCGCTTGCGTACACTCCATTCGTGTGTGCCGAGTTCCGTAGTTTTTACTATTTACTAGTAAAATAAATATAGTATTGATCACATTATTTATAATAAATACTTTATTAAGAAAATCATTTTCAATTACCTATTATAATACGTGGTTAAAAGTATTAAAAACAATTATATTTTATTTTTCTATAAAATATAAGTTTTTTAATAATAAAATTAAACGTTTAGTTAATCGTTGGCGTTATTAATTAAAATCCATAGAATGATTTCTAAATCAGATTATTAAATTAATGTAAGTTCCAGGGCCTAAGTTTGAGGCCATATTTTTCCATCTCCCTTACAAGCATCGAAAAACCAAAGCAAGTTTCATATTGTTCAAACATGTATTTTAGTTGATAATTAAAATTGCATCTTTAGAAATATGGTATCGATACTTGACTCACATAATCCAGTTCGAATCCAATTGATTGCTTGATTGACTCATTGACTCATTGACTTGGGATTGGAGAGTAGTGTTAGCACCTGTGGTCAAAGCCCTTTATTGCCTCATTGTGGATAGCTGAAGTTGTCACGCCCCAGAACCCGAATACTGGAGAGCGGGGGCAGACATAGCCAGCTACGTATATGAAATGGAATCCATCTCGCTATACGGTCACGGCTGTCTAGATACATGAGGGTTTATTTACAAGCCAACAGTCTCTTAAGGTCATGAACAAGCCTAGTGTCTCAATCACAAGCAAGTAAGTAAAAGTCACAAGATGTATGATCATTAAATATACAATAGTAAGGCGTCCCAAACATTACATATTCAATTGATCATGAAGCTAGTCGTTACAAAATGTCAGGACTAGCAAGAGTTTAGTCATACATGATCAACCTTAGGATCTGTTAATCATGTTACAGCCCATAGACAGACAGTAAGTAAGTGCAATCGAGCTAAACAGGTGCTCGTCGGCTAAACGCCTCAAAAGAATATTTTTACAATAGAGTGGGAGAGCCAAAAATAACCCACTCGTTGCCAGGGTTCCGTCTAGTGGCCACCATCTGGCTGGAAGGTCGGTAGATCCTCTGGAGCTGCTCAGAAATCTGGTCACACAAAACCAGCTGGGTCAGACCCCAGAAAGAGCAAGTGCCACAAGGAAGCTTCACTTAAGAACTAAAACCAGCAATCAGCACAAGATATAAATAAAAGTAAAAACTGAAAAATAAAGAAAATACACCAAGATGATATACGACGAGATAACCATGGAACTATTCAGATAACCAGGTTAAAACCCGTAAACCAAACAAGGACCGGGGTTGTAACCCTTCGTCTGAACAGAAATTGGAATCCTCACCATTTGTCGGTAAAATAAATACAAGCATTCTGGTCATTCAATAATCTGGAACAGGATCAGGGCAAGACTAGACTGGTTAGACTCCGTCCAATCACTTCACGGCCAAGCAAGAATTACGGCTTGATACTTTAACTAACTAGGGTTGTCACAAGCCTAATTACTAACAAGATGCAGTAAGATTATTCTACAGCCACAAGCCCTGCAGACCATCCAGGTTACCCGGGTTAAAAGATTAGAGTTGAATTCAGGTGGGTACATCGTCCAGGAAACGAATGTACCCTTAGGTAGCTTAAAGGGTGCAACACATGACAGTGTGCTGGAAATGTGCCCTACTCGACGGCAGGCTACAGATCCCAAGGCGTGCCCAGGTAACGGGATTGCCTGTAGCTGGGAAATCTCGTCATGACTAATGTATTAATCTAGTTATTAGCCTTAGTCCGTTTTAGTAGGTACTCCTGACCGTGGTACTCAGGAGTCCCTGTCCTAGACATGATGCAAGACAGGACTGGTTTATTTATACAAACACAATCGCCCACGGTGTCCAGATTAATTATACAGGTCATGTCATGTCAGGTAGCCGTCGCAACAGCTATTCGAGATAATCATGTCAGGTTATCATGCCAAGTGTACTTGTCAGGAGTACGCCATGACGGGCCACTATCAGGTCATGTCAGGTTATTATGTCTGGAGTGCACCACTACGGGTCACTATCACGTCATGCTCAATTATCAATTCCAAACATATCAAGTAAATTCGTGATTATCAAGTTCAGGACAAAAGGCGTAAGGATATAAAATGGACGTTAAATATCTAATAAAATATCAATATACAGGGCTATAGAAGATCCAGTGTAAGTAGGGTCAGGTCCAGTTACGCCTAAACATCAAGTTGCGCCTGAGTCAGACTGCGCTCAAGTCAGGCTACGCTCAGGTCAGGCTACGCTCAAGTCAGGCTACGCTCAGGTCAGGCTACGCTCAAATCAGGCTACGCTCAAGTCAGGCTACGCTCAGGTCAGGCTACGCTCAAGTTAGGCTACGCTCAAGTCAGGCTACGCTCACGTCGGGCTACGCTCAAGTCAGGCTACGCTCAAGCCAGGCTACGCTCAAGTCCGGCTACGCTCAAGCCAGGCTACGCTCAATCCAGGCTACGCTCAAGTCAGCGTATGCAAGACATACGCTTCCAAAAGACAGCGGATGAGGTCCATATGACTCCTTGTCAAGGCAGCATATGCAAGACATACGCCTCCAAAAGACAGCGTATGAGGTCCATACGACTCCTTGTCAAGGCAGCGTATGAGTCAGATTGCATTGCACTAAAGAGCGCACGCAGCTCAGTGGCACAAGCTAAAAAGCTCGCGCACACTGCTCACTGTCTTCTCCAAATCAGCAGGAACTCCATGGTTGAACCCAAAGCTTCAAAAGTCCATAACTTGGTCAAAATAAGTCCAAATCCAACTTTTCAAAGGTCAAAATTGGGTAGAATTAAATTCTCTACAACATGGAACCATCAAAACTTGAAAACAAAGAAGTTTGATAGATCAAAACCACCAAAATCCGAAAATAACTAATTTCTAGATCTACAAAAATTAAAGCCTCAAAATGGAAAATGACAAGTTCTAATGTGTCTTAGAAACATGAGGAGAAGCTAATGGAACAATAAAAATGAGCTCTCTTATGGAAGCAAGTTGCACTTGTCTAAGGGGTGTTCTTGGTTGGTGGTGGGTTTAATGGAGAAGGAAGAAGAGATTAATAAAGAGAGAGAAGAAGAATAGGTAATAAATATGAGTGGTGGTGGTAGGTAGGGGGTTCACCCCTTGGTTCATGATGAACCAAGAGCAATCCCAAACCGAACCAAGCCAACCCAAACCAAGAATAAACCAAGCCCAGGGAGGAAATTAAGCAAAGAAATCATGCAATACAAGAATAAATACGTACACGTATTCCAGAAATACATAATATGAACCACAGACATTACAACTCTACCCACCTTAAAAGAATTCTGTCCTCGGAATTTAATCAAGAGGCTAGAGGAGCAATGGCAAGCTATATTAATCACATGCAAGCTAAACTAGGCAGACAATCACTCATTCAAGCAAGGAATCGAAGGCATGAGGCATAAGAAAGACATTATACCTCATGAGTCAAACAAGTCAGGATATCGCGATCGGATATCATCCTCACGCTCCCACGTTGACTCCCCCAAAGAGTGATGACCCCAAGCAACTCGGACTAACTTGATAGTCTTGTTCTTGAGGATCTTCTCTCTCCGGTCCAATATAGACACGGGCCTCTCCTCATACGAAAGGTTGGTACCAACAACCAATTTCGAATGATCCAGGATGTGGCTCGGGTCCGGGATATACCGTTGTAATTGGGATACATGGAACACGTCATGCACCTCGCTTAGCGACGGTGGAAGAGTGAGACGATAGGATACATCTCCTACTCGCTCCAGAATGTCAAACGGTCCTATATACCTAGGACTAAGCTTGCCCCGTACGCCGAAATGAATGACGCCACGGTTAGACGAAATCCTCAGGAATACATGATCGCCGACCGAAAACTCGAGAGAGCGCCGATGAGAATCGGCCCAATGGCGCTGGCGATCTTGGGCAACTCGAAGATGATCTCTGACTCGCCTGACCACTTCAACTGTCTGGGCAATCATTTCTGGACCGAGCATCTGTCTCTCTCCAACATCATCTCAGGATAGCGGGGATCTGCACTTCCTACCATATAGTACCTCGAACGGTGCCATCTGGATACTGGCCTGGAAACTGTTGTTGTACGAGAATTCCACCAGGTACAAGTGATCTTCCCATGAACCACCGAAGTCAAGTGTGCAAGACCGCAACATGTCTTCAAGAGTCTGGATCGTGCGCTCCGACTGGCCATCTGTCTGCGGGTGATATGCTGAACTGAACTGGAGATGAGTTTCCAAACTCTCTTACAAGCTACGCCAAAAGTGCGACATAAAACTTGAATCTCGGTTTGAGGTGATACTGACTGGCACACCATGCAATCTGATAATCTGCCTGAGGTACATCTCTGCTAACTGAGCCGTCGACTGACCAACTCTGAATGGAAGAAAGTGAGCCACCTTCATGAGCCTGTCAACTATAACCCAGATAGCATCTCTACCAGCTGGGGATCTAGGTAGTCTAGTCACAAAATCTATGGTCACATGCTCCCACTTCCATTCTGGAATCGGTAAGGGCTGAAGAAGTCCAGCCGGTCTCTGATGTTCGGCTTTAACTTGTTGGCAAACCAAACACCGAGAGACAAACCGAGCTATCTCCCGCTTCATGCCATTCTACCAGAAATACTGCCGAATATCACGGTACATCTTCGTACTGCCGGGATGGATAGAATACTGCGAACTGTGCGCTTCTGACATGATCTCCTGCCGGATATCTCTGCTGGGAACACAAAGACGCTTACCAAGTCGAAGTGTACCATCCTCATGAATGCATAACTCTGGTCTTCGTCCTGCCTCACACTCTGCTCTGAGTCGCTGAAGCTTGGAATCTGCCGACTGCGCCATCCGGATCCTCTCGACTATAGTGGACTGAACTTGCATACTGGCCATCAAGGCCACACTGGAAGGGAGAACAACTTCAATACCCATCTTCTAAAGATCTGCTAACAGCTCTGGTTGCGCTGTTAGAAAATAAACTCCTACTCTCCTGCTCAATGCATCCGCAACAATATTGGCCTTCCCAGGATGATACTGCAGGTTGACATCATAATCCACAAGAAGCTCCAGCCACCTTCTCTGACGCATGTTAAGATCCTTCTGGGTGAAAACATACTTTAGGCTCTTGTGGTCGGTGAAAATCTCCACCCTGACTCCATACAAGTAGTGCCTCCACAACTTAAGTGCAAACACCACTGCTGCCAGCTCCAAGTCATGGGTTGGGTAATTCCTCTCATGATCATGAAGTTGTCGTGATGCAAAAGCTATTACCTTCCCATGCTGCAACAGAACACATCCTAAACCTCTGCCTGAAGCATCACAGTACACTGAGAATCCTCCGGTCCCATCTAGAAGCATGAGAATAGGAGCTGTTATCAGGTCTCGCTTTAACTGCTCAAAAGAACTCTGACACTCTGCTGTCCAAGCAAACTGCGCATCCTTGCGGGTCAACTGCGTCAATGGCGCTAAAATTCGAGCAAAATCCGAAACAAACTGCCGGTAGTAGCCGACCAATCCAAGAAAACTACGAACCTCTGCAACTGTGCTGGACACTGGCCATGACTCAATAGCCACAATCTTCTGGGGATCCACTTCTACTCCTCCTCGAGTGATGATATGACCCAAGTACGAAATACGATCGAGCCAGAACTCGCATTTACTGAACTTGGCATATAACTGGTACTCTTTGAGGATCTGAAGAACTATACGGAGATGCTGCTCATGCTCCGCCTTACTCTTGCTGTAGACCAGAATGTCATCCAAGAACACAATCACAAACTGATCCAAGTAAGGCATGAAGATGCGATTCATGAGGTCCATGAATACTGCCGGCGCATTGGTTGCTCCAAAAGACATAACAAGGAATTCCCAATGCCCATATCTCGATCTAAAAGCTGTCTTTGGGATGTCCTGCTCTCTGACTCTGATCTGATGATAACCTGAGCGCAAATCAATCTTCGAGAATACTGAAGCCCCCTTGAGTTGATCAAACAAGTCATCTATCCTCGGAAGAGGGTATCTGTTCTTGATTGTTACTGAGTTCAAGGTACGATAATCAACACATAACCTGGACGTACCATCCTTCTTTTTTACAAGAAGCATCGGGGCTCCCCAAGGCGATCCACTAGCACGAATGAATCCCTTAGTTCTGAGTTCTTCAATCATCTTGTACAATATCTCCAACTCTGACGACGCCATCCTGTAGACTCTCTCTGACACTGGGGCTGTCCCGGGAATCATGTCTATAGTGAACTCGATCTCCCGCTCCGGAGGCATACCTGAAAGTTCATCTGGGAAAACATCTGGAAACTCCTCGACTATCCTGGGCAACTGAACTGCTGCTACTGCCATCCGCAATACTGGAGGAGATGACTCAACTTCGCCTCGGGAGAAAGAAAACTCCGGCTCGCCTAGAATGCTAAAAATAACCCTGCCAAGGTGGCAGTCTATCCTAGCATACTGGTTCCTCAACCAATCCATCCCTAGGACCACATCATAATCGGCCACCAGGAACTCTATCAATCTAGCGGGGAATTCTCTACCGCTAACTACGATCCGATATGAGGAAAATACTCTATCTACTCCCACAAGTCCGTTACCAGTAAGTATATTAAGCCTTACTGATAATGACTCGGGCTCCAATCCTACCCGTGTCGCGAATCGCGCAGACATAAATGAATGCGATGTACCAGAATCAAATAAAGCTGAAGCTGGAAAGGAGTTGACGAGAATAGTACCTGCCACTACCTCTCCTGGTGCCAATCCTTCCTCCACGGTCATCACCATAGCCTGACCGTGCCTTCGGGGTGCTGGTCCCCTATGCTAAAATCCTCGCTGTCTGCTCTGACTCTGGGCTTGGACTTGTGCATACTGCTGGGGGTTCTGCTGCTTGAATACTTGGGTCTGAGGCGGCAAGGGCCTCGGCAATGGATACTGCTGCTGCTGGACCGGAGCTGGTCCTCTCACCGAAGAGCTAGAAAGGTTGGACGATGATGAACCACCCCTATTCGGGCAGGATCCAACCCTATGGTCTGGTGCTCCACAAGCCAGACACAATCCCTGTGCCCTGCGACATTCTGCCACCACATGGCCTGGCTTCCCACAATGAGAACAACCCACTGCGGAAGATTGCTTCTGCTTCTGCTTCTGCTGCTGAGGGTGCGTCGGAGTTGAATACTGAATCGACGTTACTGAGGCCGCTCGCCTCGGAGCTCCAATAGTCAAAGCCCTGGCTGCCGGGGCCGGTGCTGAAGACTGATTCATCTGGCCGTGAGATCTCTTTCGACCTCCGGCCCTATCCACAATCCTCTGGGAGCTATACTCATGCCTCCGGGCTGCTCTCAAGACTGCATCAAAAGTCTGATGCTCAAACTGCTCAACTGCCAACAAGATCTTCAGGTGAAGTCCCTGCTGGAACTGCTGGGCTCTATCATACTCGGTTGCCACCAAAGTGGGAGCAAACCGACTGAGTTTGGAAAACTCGGCCGCATATCCGTCGACCGTCCTGCCTTCTTACTTCAGATTGGTAAACCTCGTCTGCAGATCATACCGAGCCACGACATCAAAATACTTGGTCTGGAATCTCTCTCTGAATACTGCCCAAGCAATGGGTGCTGCTAATCCAACGGCCTGCGCTGCCCACCAGCTGCGGGCAAGATCTAACAACTGCAGGCGCACAACGGCCACCTTCTCGTTCTCTGGGGTCCTGGCTGCTTCTAGAATCACCTCTGTGTCCTGAAGCCATGCATCTGCTGCGATAGCATCTTCACTACCCTCGAAGAATGGAGGGTTCAAGCGCTTGAAGCTGTTGGCCGCGCTGTTACCATGATGACCACCCCGGGTCAAAGCATCCGTCACTGCCAGGTGCAAGGCATCTCCACGCCGATCTTGGAAAGCTATCAAGGTTCTAACGAGTCCTACCAAAGTGCCGTCATCATGTTCTACAGGTTGAACTGGCTGGACTGGTGGCTCTCCGCCAGAAGGCACGACTCTGGAGGCTACTCCGGAATGCTGGGCTTGATCTCCAGGTTGCTACTGGCCCGTGGAAGGTGCTCCGCCTTGCTGGTCGGTAGGACCACGAACAATGTCGCTGAAGAAGACAACATAGGGAACAATAAGGAAGGGCCAGGACAGATCAACGATACAAGCATATGATCAGGACAAGAATCCAGGGATTCAGAAGATACAAGCAGAGATCAAGGACGAATACTGATTGAGACATCTATTCGGTAAACCCTCACATATCTTGATTTATAAGGCCTGTATGGGCCACCACTTAAACCATGTCACGCCCCAGAACCAGAATACTAGAGAGCGGGGGTAGACATAGCCAGCTACGTATATGAAATGGAATCCATCTCGCTATACGGTCACGGCTGTCTAGATACATGAGGGTTTATTTACAAGCCAACAGTCTCTTAACGTCATGAACAAGCCTAGTGTCTCAATCACAAGCAAGTAAGTAAAAGTCACAAGATGTATGATCATTAAATATATAATAGTAAGGCGTCCCAAACATTACATATTCAGTTGATCATGAAGCTAGTCGTTACAAAATGTCAGGACTAGCAAGAGTTTAGTCATACATGATCAACCCTAGGATCTGTTAATCATGTTACAGCCCGTAGGCAGACAGTAAGTAAGTGCAATCGAGCTAAACAGGTTCTCGTCAGCTAAACGCCTCAAAAGAATATTTTTACAATAGAGTGGGAGAGCCAAAAATAACCCACTCGTTGCCAGGGTTCCGTCTAGTGGCCACCATCTGGCTGGAAGGTCGGTAGATCCTCTGGAGCTGCTCCGAAATCTGGCCACACAAAACCAGCTGGGTCAGACCCCAGAAAGAGCAAGTGCCACAAGGAAGCTTCACTTAAGAACTAAAACCAGCAATCAGCACAAGTTATAAATAAAAGTAAGAACTGGGAAATAAAGAAAATACACCAGGATGATATGCGACGAGATAACCATGGAACTATTTAGATAACCAGGTTACAACCCGTAAACCAAACAAGGACCGGGGTTGTAACCCTTCGTCTGAACAGAACTTGGAATCCTCACCATTTATCGGTAAAATAAATACAAGCATTCTGGTCATTCAATAATCTGGAACAAGATCAGGACAAGACTAGACTGGTTAGACTCCGTCCAATCACTTCACGGCCAAGCAAGAATTACGGCTTGATACTTTAACTAACTAGGGTTATCACAAGCCTAATTACTAACAAGATGCAGTAAGATTATTCCACAGCCACAAGCCCTGCAGACCATCCTGGTTACCCGGGTTAAAAGATTAGAGTTGAATTCAGGTGGGTACATCGTCCAGGAAACGAATGTACCCTAAGGTAGCTTGAAGGGTACAACACATGACAGTGTGCTGAAAATGTGCCCTACTCGACGGCAGGCTACATATCCCAAGGCGTGCCCAGGTAACGGGATTGCCTGTAGCTGGGAAATCTCGTCATGACTAATGTATTAATCTAGTTATTAGCCTTAGTCCGTTTTAGTAGGTACTCCTGACCGTGGTACTCAGGAGTCCCTGTCCTAGACATGATGCAAGACAGGACTGGTTTATTTATACAAACACAATCGCCCACGGTGTCCAGATTAATTATACAGGTCATATCATGTCAGGTAGCCGTCGTAACAGCTATTCGAGATAATCATGTCAGGTTATCATGCCAAGTGTACTTGTCAGGAGTACGCCACGACGGGCCATTATCAGGTCATGTCAGGTTATTATGTCAGGAGTGTACCACTACGGGTCACTATCACGTCATGCTCAATTATCAATTCCAAACATATCAAGTAAATTCGTGATTATCAAGTTCAGGACAAAAGGCGTAAGGATATAAAATGGACGTTAAATATCTAATAAAATATCAATATATAGGGCTATAGAAGATCTAGTGTAAGTAGGGTCAGGTCCAGTTGTGCCTAAACATCAAGTTGCGCCTGAGTCAGACTGCGCTCAAGTCAGACTACGCTCAGGTCAGGCTACGCTCAGGTCAGGCTACGCTCAAGTCAGGCTACGCTCAAGTCAGGCTACGCTCAGGTCAGGCTACGCTCAAGTCAGGCTACTCTCAAGTCAGGCTACGCTCAAGTCAGGCTATGCTCAAGCCAGGCTACGCTCAAGTCAGGCTACGCTCAAGCCAGGCTACGCTCAAGTCAGCGTATGCAAGACATACGCTTCCAAAAGGCAGCGTATGAGGTCCATACGACTCCTTGTCAAGACAGCATATGCAAGACATACGCCTCCAAAAGGCAGCGTATGAGGTCCATACGACTCCTTGTCAAGGCATCGTATGAGGTCCATACGACTCCTTGTCAAGGCAGCGTATGAGTCAGACTGCGCTGCGCTAAAGAGCGCGCGCAGCTCAGTGGCGCAAGCTAAAAAGCTCGCGCATACTGCTCACTGTCTTCTCCAAATCAGCAGGAACTCCATGGTTGAACCCAAAGCTTCAAAAGTCCATAACTTGGTCAAAATAAGTCCAAATCCAACTTTTCAAAGGTCAAAATTGGGTAGAATAAAATTCTCTACAACATGGAACCATCAAAACTTGAAAACAAAGAAGTTTGATAGATCAAAACCACCAAAATCTGAAAATAACTAATTTCTAGATCTACAAAAATTAAAGCCTCAAAATGGAAAATGACAAGTTCTAATGTGTCTTCGAAACATGAGGAGAAGTTAATAGAACAATAAAAATGAGCCCTCTTGTGGAAGCAAGTTGCACTTGCCTAAGGGGTGTTCTTGGTTGGTGGTGGGTTTAATGTAGAAGGAAGAAAAGATTAATGAAGAGAGAGAAGAAGATTAGGTAATAAATATGAGTGGTGGTGGTAGGTAGGGGGTTCACCCCTTGGTTCATGATGAACCAAGAGCAATCCCAAACCGAACCAAGCCAACCCAAACCAAGAATAAACCAAGCCCAGGGAGGAAATTAAGCAAGAAAATCATACAACACAAGAATAAATACGTACACGTATTCCAGAAATGTGTAATACGAACCACAGGCATTACAGAAGTCCCACCTCACTTGGGCTGAAGTCGAAATGTACTCACTAGAAAATATATTGCCTCCATCCCCAGCCGGCCACGGGATGCTATACACTCAAAATATATTGCTAGTTGTAGATTGCATCATTATTATTTCCAGAGATTTACTGCTTCATTGCCTCTTTATTATTAGAAAGATAAATTATGTTCTTGTATCTTTAGTTATTTTATTAAAATGCTGGAATGGATATATATGTTCTTGCTCTACTCCTGACTGGAGAACAATATTTTAGGTGACTGCGACGACGATGAGCTTGCCTTTAGTTCTTACTACGAACCTGATTTGGGTTCCGAGGAGATAGTTGAGCCCGGACTAGGAGCCCAGGAGTTCTAGCTGCACTTGGTTGTTTAGTTTTTCTTGACTGAAGTTGTAATAAAAATAGTTTTAATAACTTAATACTCGTTTGCTTTATGTTTATTTCCAACTAGACGCTTGGTTTGCATTTCAAATATGTTGAATAAAAACTTTCCTTTGCCACAGCTTAGAATGTTTTTCTTGAGTTACTACTGATTGATACAACTTACTATCGCTGTCTCACACCGGTGCAGGCTAGGCATGATCCGACTGGGCCAAGTATCTTGGGATCGGGTTGTGACATATTTTAACAACTTTAAATAGTCCATTAAAAAAGAAACGTATGTATTGTATTCCACAAACGTACTGTATTCCAACTATACAACTATAGTGTAAACTAAAACACATGAATTAAATGTCTTTCCAAAAATTTAGCCTACAATAGATCTCATGATATGAATGTCTTCCCCCAAAATTGGCTTGTTGTCTATGTGATCCTACAAACAAAAATTAAAAAACAATTGAACGTAGAACAAAATATATACTAAAAATAATGACATGTTTGAGTACTTGTATGCAAAAAAAAATGTACATACATATTTAAACATTATTATGTACTACCCAATGTAACATATAAAGTACCAATCTTCCTATAAAGGTATTTTATTACTAACATAAAATGTTAATCTAAATTCTAGAAAAATATTTATAAATATTTATATCATTATTTATTCTATTTTATTGGTAGAAAATTAAGTACACAAGTCCTAGGTTGATTCTACTATAATGTTCTTAGACTAGGTATATGATATGAGTCCCAAAACAATAAATATTTAAAAATTATTAATTCTGAAAAAATCACAAAAAATAGGTAAAATTATATATTTATCATAAAAATATGCACAACGATTAATTTGGTAATGATATACGAAGTTTCAAATTAATTGGACACGTAGAACTGATGAATTTTGGTGTTTCGATATTACGGTAAAATGTTCAAATTTTTAATAAATAGCAAACGAAGCCAAGTCTCTTACCAAAAATAAATATATATTTATCATGGATTTTGGTGTTTCCTCACTCACTCCGCTAAGTCCACATATAATAAATATTCTATTTTATGTGTTGAAAATCTTAGGAAGTCTAGTTTCTTACCAAAATATGCAGAAGTTCGAAGTGGCTCGGAAGTAGATGAAAATTGGCTCACAACAGATATGGTCTATTCTGGACATCTTTTCGTACAACAGACGTCCGACCAAACCGGTTTGAACTGTGTGGGTGACCAGTTGGATATGTAAATAGACACAAAGATCTTTCCATTATTTTGGATTCACGAAAAGATGAGGTCGGAAAGTTTACGAAAACCTAGATGCAAAATATCATACCTACGGGAACGAATTCAGACTTGGAATCCAATTTCGGGTGACTTTTGAAATTCGCACCTCCTCATAAAGTTGCCGTGTCTCCTCGGGGGTTTGCTAGGACGTTAGAGGGGTGTCTTGGAAAGGAATGAAAGGTGGTGGAAGTAGTCAATTTTTAGGGTTTTTGTCGGTTTGTACAGAACCACATGTGCATGGGAGAAAATATTATAGGCACTCAAATTTTGTAGGACTAAATTTCAATTCGTACAAAAATAGGAGGAGAGAGGCTAGTTTCACATAGGGAAAGGTCTTGGGAAAGATTTAAAGTTGGTTTTGTAGGATTTGGAGGAAATTTGATAATTTAAATCAAAGGTGTATCTCAAAAAGATTTGATTGGGTCCAAATTAGGATAGTAGTTATGGAGTTGGTTTAAATTAGATTTGAATTGATATGGCTATAATTAATTTATAAAATAGTCTAATAGGTCAGGGTACCCTAGAATAAGCTTCTTGAACCCAGTTGGTCTAGTTTTGGGTCGGCAAAATTATTTGGGTCAAAACAAGTCCAATAAGTCTATAATTGAGTCTTATGTGCCATTTAAAAATAAATAGTACATGGAAACTCGATTGAGTGGCACACCATTAGCATGTGTGTGGTAGGCTCAAAATAGGTCAAAACCATATATTGGGTTGAAATGTTTGGATCGGGTTTGGACCTTAAATCGAAATTGAAAACTACATCAAAATTTACGGTAAGGACTAAAATGACTATTTTGACCCTAAAATTGTGCAAGAAATATGTAGTACAAGAGAACATGTTTGAGTGGAACATGATATATCAAAATAATGGAGTCGTCTAGAACATGAATATAGAACTATTTTAAGAAATAGATAATTATTGTGTTTCAAAAATGAAAGCTACGGTAAAGTACCTCTAGTCGCTCCTCCTGGTGCAACGTTCCTACTATAAAACTATAAATTGTTACCTCTAGTCATTCCTCCTGGTGCTACAACAGTCATATTGAAGGCTTGCCCTCCTTGCTGTGCTCTAGTTTGTGTGAATTGTGTTGCCTGATCGGGAAGCGGTCCTCTTGGATATCTTTCTTGCGTTACTGGTTGGTTCGTATTAGCTCCTGCATGTGGTGCCCTCGGTGCTGGATACTCTGGCCTTGGAGGCTGCTGTGGAGTTTAGCTGCCTCCTTCCGATGGACTCGCTCCAAGCTGCTGTGAGGACTCCCGAGCAAGTGGTAGGTGTAGCGACTCCGATATGCTCTTGTAATATGTAAGACTTAGTAGAATTTCTCTACCTTTTCTTTCTCAGTTTGGATCAGTGTAGGTGCGAAGCGGTTCAATAGTAGAAACTTGGCATTGTATTCTTCCACGATCATGTTGCCCTGGACGAGGTGAAGGAACTGGTTTCAAAGTTTTGCTCTAAAGGTAGCCGGGATGTACATCTCTTGGAAGAGTTTAGAAAACTCTTCCCAAGTGACATTATCCGGGCTAAGCCGTCTTTCTTTTGTGAGCCACCAGCGGTATGCGTTGCCCGCATCCTGACGACAATCATCTATCGGTCCTTCGATAAATCTCCTGCCTCCAACTGGTGCTGGATGTTGGTGAGCCATTCATGAACCTCCGTGGGCCCCTCCTTGCCCGAGAATTTGGTTGGCTTCAGCTGGCAAAAATCACTAAACGTCCCCGTCGATGGCTGACGAGCTGGTAGAGTCGCCCTTTCCAATGCTTCTACAATGCAATCCTTTATATTATTCGTCTGTCTGTGCTGAGTCTCCAACTGGATCTACTACTGTGCTTATATCATCACATAAAAGGTCTGGAACAACTATTGCATGTCTATAGGTTGTCTGGGCTGAGCAAACGACGGCATCGGTGGCACTGTAGCATCTGTGGGATATTCTCTCTCCTGATCCTCGATGGGTGCGAAGCAGTTGAATTGTTTGGCTGGGTAGAAGAACCTCCAACTGGTGGGGAGGTCGTGTCGACATGAGTCACTATTGCATTCTTCTACATAACCTCAGTCTTCGCGTCACCGGCTTATGGGTCCATTGCATTGCGCGTAGACGAAACATATAAGCTAAGAATAGATGATATCAAGCATGATGCATGTCAAAAAAATAAAATTTGAAGTCAATGTAGAAATCAAGGACGTATAACAATATACATATGTGGATGAGATCCTATGGGTCTTTTCTATCCTCTTTCCAGGCCCACGTCGGTACAGTAACATAATCGATGTGATTTAACGTAGACCTGCATGGACTACTACAAAAAATATATAATGCCACAGTCCCAAAATACATAGGACCAGGTATATGAATATATGCCAGCAGCATGTCACCAATGGGCCAAACCTCATAGCAAGCCCATTAGCAAAATACTTAAGCTGTAAATCATGATAATAAACCCATAACAACAACACATCACAAGTCTCAGATCACAAGGTACAATGCTAAATATCATCCACACCAAAAAATTACGACACAAGATATCCAAGTCCAACAATGAAAATAATAATTTCAACTGTCCAATAATAAATACGTATAATAATTGTAGGGGAGAACAACACGTCACCACAGTCAAGAAAATAGAAAAAAAATCTAACTATAATTCTGTTGAAATAAATAGAAAAATAAAGTAGAAATGTCTAAATAGAGAATGACATATCTCAAGAGAAATCCTCAGGCACTATTTTGTCCTCCTACGATGGTATATCTCCAGCCTCAACACCAGAACCATAAATTTTATGGTAAACCTCCTCATCTATACCTGGGAAGATCAGGTCCTCAGGGGGCATAGCAAGGTACATAATACACAAGCCAATGTAGCAATAAAAAATATAATCAAAGGGTATCTACTATATCCAGTATAAGTGATATGCACGTGAGAACATAATCTGAATATCATGCTATAATCACTGAGGCTCACAAGCACCTTAGCAACTCACACCTAAGGCACTATGTCGTAGTACCTTGCACAAACGTGTTAAAACACTAAAGCTCGGGTATAGAGACAATGGCAAATGTGTCAGGTAACAGCCAAGTCTCGGCTATAGAGACAAAGCCAAACGTGTCAAGGTAGCCTGACATGACAGTAATGTCCTCCCTACCCCATGTTCTAGAACAAACAAGTCAAGTCAAGTCATGTCAACACAATAAACTCAAGCACAAGTAATAAGTCATGTATCCTATCACAGAGTCCAAACCATGAAAATGTCATGTATGACTCTGTATCATTCTTGTGTCAGTGTCCTGTGGTCTATTGTGTCAATAAAATATGAATAACACAATCACAATGTCTAGTGTCGATACCCGATATCTATACGACGACATCGACACCCGAATCAATTCGGACGCTAAGTATCAATAATCCCTACGTCCTCAATGACCATGAACGAGAAAATAAATATGCAACAATAAAAAGAAAGAATAAAGGTACTGAAACATTGGCAAAGTACACTTGCCTATCTCTTGCAACTTTGCAAACTGCTGTCCTAGTCCAAGATCCTCGCTCACTCCGTCAAGTCCACCTGTAATAAATATTCTATTATTAATAACTTTCTCTAACGGCTTACCATATATGGACTTCCCATATATGATCCATAATAATATCTATACAGCAAACTAGTCATAACATCTATACTACACAATATAACATATATAGTACCAATCTTCCTATAAAGGTATTTTATTACTAAAATAAAATAATCTAAATTCTGGAAAATATTAATAAATATTTTATATCATTATTTATTATATTTTATTGGTAGAAAATTAAGTACACAAGTCCTAGGTTGATTCTACAACAATGTTCCTAGACTAGGTATACGATAAGAGTCTAGAAACAATAAATAAAATCATTAATTCTAGAAAATTACAGAAAATAGGTAAAATTATATATTTATCATGAAAATATGTACAACAATTAATTTGGTAATGGTATACGATGTTTCAAATCAATTGGATACATAGAACTCATGAATTTCGGTATTCGATATTACGGTAAAATGTTCAATTTTTAATAAATAGCGAACGAAACCAAAATGCTGCAAAAGTATATAACGTTGGAAACTTAGGATGTCTAGTTTCTTACCAAAAATATGTGAAAGTTCTATGTGGCCCAAAAATAGATAAAAATTGGCCTGCAACAAATCTGGTATATTTTGGACACCTTTTCATAGAATGGACGCCCCGACCAAACCATTTTTGGAATTGTGTGGGTAGCCAATTAGACATGTAAATAGACACAGAGATATTTCCATCAGTTTTGGTTTCGCGAAAAGATGAGATAGGAAACTATACGAAATCCTAGATGCAAACCAACGTACCTACTGGAACGAATTCAGACTTGGAATCCAACTTCTGATGACTTCTAAAATTCGTAACTCCTCACAAAGTTGACGTGGATCCTCGAAGGCTTGCTAGGACGTTAGAGGGGCATCTTGGGAAGGTGTGAGAGTTGTGGAAGGGGAGAAAGTGGTTAACTTTTAGGGTTTTTGTCAGTTTGTATAGAACCTCACGCGCATGGGAGAAAAGATTATATGCGCTTAATTTTTGTAAGATTTAATATCAATTCGTACAAAAATAGGAGGGGTGCTGGTTAATTTCACGTAGGAAGGGGTCTTGGAAAAGATTTAAACTTTGTTTGGTAGGATTTGGCAGAGATTTAATAGTTTAAATCAAAAGTGTATCTCAAAGAGATTTGATTGGGTGAAAATTAGAAAAGTAGTTATGGAGTTGGTTTAAATTAGATTTAAATTTATATAGCTATAATTAGTTTCTAAAAATTCGTCTAAAATAAGTCTAATAGGTTAGCGTACCCTAGAATAGGCTCCTTGAATCCTAGTTGGTCTAGTTTTGGGTCGGCTGAATTATCTGGATCGAAACGAGTCCAATAAGTCTATAGTTGAGTTAAAAGTAAATAGCACATAGAAACTCGATTGAGTGGCACACCATTGAATGTGTGTAGTAGTCTCAAAGTAGAGCAAAAACATATATTAGGTCAAAATGTTTGGATCGGGTTTGGGCCTCAAATCGAAATTGAAAAATATATCAAATTTTACGGTAGGGCTAAAATGACTATTTTGACCATAAAGTTGTACAAGAAATATGTAGTACAAGAGAACATGTTTTAGTGGGATATGATACATCAGAATAAAGGTAGACTCATCTAAAACACAAATATTAAACTTGTTTTGAGAAATTGATAATTATTGTGCTTCAAAAATCAAAGCTACGATAAAGTACTTATATATTCAATATTAAATATTAAATATAATTTAATAAATAAAAATTATATTAAATAAATAAAAATTTTCCAAAAATCAGGGTGCTTACACCGTAGGCCAAAATGTCAAGTTCAAAACACGAGCTAAACACATGTTCGATGGCTAAACATTGCAAAAGTCTATCTAGATAAGAGTGGATAAGAGAAAGAACACCCACTTAGGCACCCTGGATCTCCGGGTGGTCACCATCAAGTGAAAGATCCGGTAGATCTCGAGCTGCTCAACCAAATTTGGCTAAACAAAACTAGTGGAGCAAGTCCTACAAGGAAAGCCGGTAGATCCTCGACCCCAAATAGCAAGTACAACAAGGGAATCCAAACTATGAACTAAATGCAATCATAATTATACTAGAGTAAAACAATAAGAGCAAGGAGGAATAATGTAAAAGGTACCACAAGAAATATGAACAAAATTGGAAACATGTGAAGGAATAAGCAGGAATAACATGTGGTTAAAGCCGAGCATGTAATACAAGTAGTGAAGCCAGGTATGTGAGCATGTAAGTGAAACCAAGCATGTGATCATGTAAGGTCAAGTCGAGCAAGTAAACATATAACTGTAGCCGAGCATGTAAGACAAGTAGTGAAACCATGCATGTAAATATATAGTGAAGTTGGGCATGTAGCATGAATAATAGCATGTACAGGAATAGTAGGAATCTAAGTACTAAAATAAAATAAGATGGAGCAAGTATAGACTAGGCAAAATATGAATGGACTCCATCCATCAATCATGGCCAAACAATAAGTAAGGTTTGATACATTAGCTAACGTGGGTATCACAATCCTAATCAACAACATATGTACTTTGAGAAATCCAATATGGCTGCTCGCCCTGTAAACTATCCAACTTATTTCGGACGATGACAAAGAGAATAAAAAGTAGTTACATTGCCTAGGAGACAAATGTATCCTAAGTGCGGGTATGCTCCACTCAATGGTGTACTAGAAATGTTCTCATCATATGACAAATAGCTACAAATCTATGGTAAGGCCCGAAAAAAAAGGCTTATAAGCAACCAAGAAAGTCTTCCCTCCTAATGCATCTAGACAATAAATCTAGTTGTTTACTTCTTTAAATTTTTATTTAGGATTCCGGGTGTGGCATTCAGCAGAATCCATCCTAGACATGAGACATGCAAGACTTGGCAAAATAAGTAAGTGTGCACTATAACAAACCACAACAGAAAATACAAGTATCAAGACATGAGTGTGCTATATCGAGCCACTATATCAAGCTAGATAAGATAGGAATCAAGAGTGTGCCACGACGGACCACTATATCAAGCTAGACATGACAAGAATCAAGAGTACACCATGACAGGTCACTATCAGGTAAGCTAGACATGTACAAGAAATCCAGATAGGCATGGTGGTACATAGCAAGAAACATGTCATATCATACACAAGAAAGCAATCAACATGAAAACAATAATCAGAAAATTGAAATAAAACCAAGAAATATCAAATTTGGATATGCCGACGGTATACCGGCGATGTACTCCAGCATACCAATGGTATACTGGAATATGGGGACACAAAAATTGCTGAAAAATATAATACACATGATTGCTATACTGGCAATAGAGACCAGTACACCAGCGGTGTACCATTATTTATAACAACAAGTTTTTGTTCTAAAAAGTACCCACAAATCGGTATGATGTCGGTATATACCTGTATACCGTCGTTATGTCGTTTGTGTCCGAAAAATAATACTGAGGACTTGAAACAAGTTCCGAAAGCCAAATCTCGTCCCGAAAGTTATAGAATTCAAGTGTAACTACGAAAATAATATTAGAGGAAGGTTGCGTACAGCACATAAACTAAGTCTCGGGGTAAGTACTCCGGTATCATTTCCGAAATAAAGTTTTCTTACTAAGAAAAATATCAGAATTTCACAGGAAATCAAAACCTAGCTCAGGCCAAATTTTGAGACTGTCAAAATGGTAAGAATTTTGAGAGAAACATATTTAATAAAGCAAGTACTAGGCAACACTAGGCGATCAAAATAATAGAAAATAAAATAGCAGTAAAAACAATATTCGACCAGTAGTTCGGCAAGATGTACTTGCCTAATCTAGCTCCGAGCCTAACTCGTCAACTCCACCACCAAGAGGGATTCAAAAACCACACTCTGAGTTCTCGAGACCAAGCTTCTAACTCACAAAAAAAATAAAGAGAAAATGATAAGAGAAGAAGAGTGTAGAGAGATTGTAAAAAGAATTTTTAAAAAGAAATGAGAGGGTATATATACAGAAGGTGAACTAATCGTGACAGTCCGGTCGTGATTCGCAACTCGATCTGAATCGACCTTATCCGTTTAGAAGAAAACAAAGAAACTAATGGATAATGTATCTTTACTATTCATAAAAATATCTAAATACTATTCACGAAAATATTAGAATACTATTCATGAAAATATATGAAATTAAAAATATATAAAAGTGAAAATATCTTTCAGGCAGTATATCGTCGGTACACATCGATATGCTGACAGTATGCCGGTCAAGGAGTAAAATCTCAAAAATTAAGTTTTCTCAAGTTCTCTGGAATCCTAGAAAATGCAGAATGTAGTATAAATTACGTATCCGTATACAAATACAGATACTGTGAGACAAGTCTCACACGCTTCATCATCGAAAGATAATAGTTTTCCTTCTCCATGGTAAAGAACAATTGCTTCCTATTAGCGCCCAGTTCGAATTCGCGTTTGGAACTGCATCACCGAACATAAATGGTGTCTTTTGAAACTTCTTCTTGTTCATTCCTACCATAGAGGCATTTGTCATCATCTATAATATTACTTATTTTTCTCGGGAGTTTAGCTGGTCGTTACATTCAGTTGAGCTCTCTATGCTGAACATGATTGGCTCTCGGGAGTCCTACCATAGGCGCATCTTGACAGCTTGTGCAATGTAGAATTTAGATTCTGTCTTGAATTCATGCTGAATTCAGTTCATGCTGACTTGAACTAACACTAGGCGCATTCTGAGGACCCGCATAACATAGGGATACGTGCACCCTAATAGATACTTAGAAGATCGCACAACCTAAGATTTTGTGCACCCTGATTTAAATTTTTAGAGTTTGTTGCGCAAACTCTATAATTGATCTCTGCTCCCTCTTTTTTGCAGTTGATCTCAGGGAAGACCCCGATGTTGAGAGATTAGCTTCGGCTTTCAGAGTCTCAGAATATCAGAAAGACTTGTCACATGTATCGTATCCTCAATACGATCTTCTCGAATCCAAAAAGGCCATACTTGCTGTTCAAGAGAATACAACTTTGTTATGTCTAATGAATGGTGAACCTTTGGAGAGTCCGAGCAATGTAGTACATAAGAAACCAGCCTTCTTGTTTGGAGATGCAATCAAGAAATTATCCCAGCCAAAAGCAAAGAAGGAAGACATGATCTATCAATGTGGGAACAAAATCATGTATCTCACAGAAATATCGAGGCACATGTCCCTGTCTCGATATGCATTCTCCAGTTACCCTCAACAGATGGCATAGGATATGACTCCGATTCAGCAAGCCAGAGTTGGAAAGATATGTTACAGATTGGGCCCGCAGAACAAGGACTTATTCTACAACACTTTAGATAAGTACAGCTCTCATATGAGGGGTTTGAAGCCAAGCTTTACACCTCTGGAAGATTCATCGCTGCTAATTCCAGTCAGAGTACCCATCTTTACGAACACATTTGCAAAAGCTGAAGGAAGATATCCAGATCAGACCTTGCATTTGACAGGCCTAGTAAACCCTGACATAAAGCGCTGGAGCAGCGTAGTAATTTGAATTTTGGATCAGTTCAAGGACAAGCTCCTTGAACTAGAACTCTGTGACTCAATATGGACTACTGTTCACATCTTTCGTCCGAATGCCCATATGTTCTTGGCTCTAGTAGAAAGATGCAATGATAGAACTGGCACCTTCAGGACTCCTTACGAGGAAATTGGCTTCGCACTCCATGAGATGAAGTATCTTTCACATCTACCAATGGGTGGCAACCCATATGAAGAATATGTGCCTACCAATGAAGAGCTAGATATCCTGGCAACAGAGAACCCTCAAATGGTAGCTGTATTTGAGGAACTTCTATGCCATTACATGATATGCTCCCTTTATTACAAAAGTGCTTCAACAGGGACCTGTTACACGACCAAGTGGCTGCCATACTTATTTTTGGGCCATATCTATGAAGACAAGATCATTGAGAATCAGGCTTACGATCCTCGCTTCTTTAAACTGCTTAGCCGCAGCGACATAGAGAAGCTAATAGAAAAATCCAAACACACTGATAACATCTTGAATGTAGACTGGCACCCATTTATTGCTGGTGCTACCATTGAGAGTTATCTCAGACAGGGTTACAGACCCATGTCTCGAGAAGCCCGATTGGCAGGTTTTCTTTCCTTGTGGCCGCAACGGTTCATAGTTTCCGGAGCCAGTACAGTCGACCAATTCTATCGAGGCATACTATTTGCCGCCGTACGACTAGTGTTTGGCTATAAGATGGATCATCTTTCGGCGATGACTTGTCGCTTGAACGCAAGACTGCATTCTTTTGTTAACACCATGTTGCATGATAAGGCTGCTTGGGAGGACTTTTCTCGTACCAAAATGCCTTACACGTATCTGTTTGGGTGGCTGCTGCAGCACTATCCTAGTTTGATGGACCCTGACATGGGTGTAGCCGGAGGGTACTTCATTAGGCATTTTTTCAATGCTCGATGGAACCTAACTGCCCTTTCAGAATGTAGATTAGCACTGAATCGTGGTTCCGGATGGAGATTCCAATGTACTCCTCTCCCTCCATGATAGGAGACTATTCCTCCACATCTCATGGATTTAGAAACAGCGTCACTCCGCCTGTCTCCGGTCACTTTTACAAGGTTGAAGATGATCCGGCCGTCTCACTTAGTGTACCGATTTGTGGGCGACTGTTTCTTAGAACCATATTTGCCAAGTCGATTCGTTCGACAATTTGACTACGATCAGCTGCATGTGGAGAATGCCACCACTTGCCTACAGGCCAAGGGTTTTCTAATCGATAGTTCCAGGGCTTAGAAATATTACAATGCAGGGGGCACCAAAGCCATATTCTCATGCCCCACACTCATGCTGTCACGCTCCAGTACCGGAATACGGAGACGGGCTAGGCCAGCTACTCCATATGAGGTATACAAATATTATACGGTAATCATGGCTGTCAAGAGACAAGGGGTGCATGCTACAATCAAGTCGCCTATGGTCTCACAGAGCATCTATGTCTCAATCATTCAAACAAGAAAACATCAATTAATGAACATATGAGATAAAGCAGTAAGGCGTCTCCGACGCTTCATCAAAATGCTTATGGGGATCTAGCTTTATAAGTTAGGTAGCCTAGAGAGTCATAGGTACATAATCGTATTCAGCTGTAGTCTGATTTAATTATAATTATGCAAAAGACAAAAATATCCAGACTAGTCGGCTAAACAGGTGCCGGTGGCTAAACGCCAGAACACAAGGGATGAAAACTAGAGTGGTGGAGAAGAAACCCACTCAAGTCTTCCGCCAGCCATGCTCCTAGTATGCACCATTGGCGTCAGGGAGAAAGGTCGAATCCTCAGGCTCTGCTACGTGATCTGGCCAAATAAAACCAGCGGGGTCAGCCCCGAATAGCAAGTACCAGAAAGGAGCATAAAAGAATGAGATAAAACCCAAGCATAAAATAATAATACTAGTAATAATAAAATCTTCCGGTCGTAACCTCGATCCATAGCCTGTCATAGCACGATAGACCAACCAAACAACCGAACAAGGACATGGGTTGGACCACGCACCATGACAGTCCATGTCCCTCGGCTACTAACGAAAAGTATAAGGCACATTTAAGTCATTTTTCAAGCGGTCATTCATTCCTGCGGCTTTCTATATTTGGCAGAGTTATCCCCGCGATATTGATTAAAAGGAATCCTCTGATCGTGTCAATCCAACAGGGCTAGCCAAACCATTAGACATATAGCACATTGATTATGCACCGGTCCCCCGGAGGGCTACCACGCTAAAACATATAACACATAGCTCGTAGAAGTCGAATATAGTCATCTGCTAAAGGCAAATGAAACCATATCCGTGGCGGCCAATCCGACACGTCAGGACTGGACCTCGGGTGACTAGTATGGCACGATCTCGAGATTCTTCCCACCTAATGCATCTACCATGTTAGTTGCCTAGTTAACCCTTAGGTTATCCTCGGAGTTCACATGTCGTGGTCACATGCTCACTCCCTTAGATGTCTTATAATGTACGAGTACCCCAAGAAAGGAACCGTACTGGCTCGTGGAGTCATACGTATGTACCCCTTCTTGGTATAATGCAGCACACAATACTTACCACGTCATTGCTCCCGACCATTCGCTTATGTAAATACTGGACTCTTGGATGTACTGGCAGGTATCACGTAGGAACACTTAGCACATAGGATAGCACATCGGTGCTCACATAGATTGTACCTTAGTACACATATAGGTTTATCCAGCACTCACATAGGTAGTCAGATCAAGAATGAGGACCAAGACATAAGGACGCATGCGGCCGAGGGTTCATACGGCCAAGGGTTCATGCGGCCAAGGGTTCATACGGCCAAGGGTCATGCGGCCAAGGGTCATGCGACCAAGTTGCATGCGGCCAAGGGCTTATACAGCCAAGGGCTCATGCGGCCAAGGCTCATGCGGCCAAACTGCAAGCGGCTAAGGGCTCATGTGGCCAAGGCTCATGCAGCCAAGCTGCATGTGGCCAAGGGCTCATACGACCAAGCTGTATACGGCCAAGGACTCATGCGGCCGAGGCTCATGCGGCCAAGAGTCATGCGCCCAAGGGTCATGCGGCCAAGGGTGGCCAAGCTGTATGCGACCAAGAGCTCATGCGGCCAAGGCTCATGCGTCCAAGCTGCATGCGGCCAAGGGCTGCATGCGGCCAAGGGTCATGCAGCCAAGGGTCATGCGGCCAAACTGCATGCGGCCAAACTGCTCATCTTCTCAAAAATCCGAAAAAGATGGCCATGGAACCAATGAACTTCAAACTTGCACAACTCGGCCAAAACAAAATGAAATCTAACATTTTAAAGGTTAAATTTGGGTAAAATGAAATGCTCTACCACATGAAACAACTAGATTTTGAAAACAAGAAAGTTTAATAGATCAAAATCAAGCAAAACTAAAAATGACATAAACTTAGATATACAAGAATCTATCTATCAAAACCGAAAATACCAAATACTAAACTTGTAGAGGATGATGAGAAGAACAATATAGACAAATAATATCAAAGAAAAAAAAATCAAGGATGAAAAATGCACAAATCTCTACGTTTGAGCAAGTTGTACTTGCCTAATGGTGGTGGTTGAGAGAATTGAATGAGAGAGTGAATCAGGAAAGAGAGTATGGAAGAGATTATTTATAGTAGGTGAGGTTTGGCTCCACCAAACCCTAGCCTCTAAATATGCTCTAACCATTCCACTAATGACATGTTTTAAATGCTACATGCAACAATTAGTAAAACAATAAATTAAAGGTGCACATGTACAAATATTGTACACATGAATCAAAAATAAAAATACGTATGTCGGGATCCGGGAGTGACACATGCTCAAGGCTAAATTTTTATACTTTGGCCAACACTTTTGCTGAAAACTTTTACCTAGCCCACAGCTTTGCTTTTGATAAACGATCAAGGGCTGGAGTCCATACTGCACAATCATTCAGGGATGCGGAAGATCGAGACCCCGGCGATGAACCTCTGGAGGCTTCTCTTGTGGGCTTCCAAGATGAAGTTAATGATCCGCTAGATGTGTCGTTAATGACACGAAAGGAAAAGTCTCCTGCCAAGGGGTTTAGCAAAAAAAGGAAGACTGGAGAGTCATCTACTTCTTTACACCCTGATGATCTTCCTTCTTCACCTAAGGCTCTAGGGAAGAAAAAGAAGAAGACTATGTTGGCCATTACTGAGCAGTCCACCACCAGGACAACGCGGTCTCAGTCATAGCAAATGCATATTGGGGCGTCCCTTGGAGGAGAAGAGGCAACTCCTTCTTTAGTTCCAAGAAGCAACCGAGCTGTCCAAGATGAGGTGACCAGGATTCCTACTATGCAAGACAACCTTGATGAGGTTGAAGAGGAACCTGTGGCACCTTTACTGCGGAAGACCAGAAGGAAATTGATGGTGACTCAAGAGGATCGTCAAGAAATTGACACTTCATCCACTCCTTCCAGACCAAGATAATCTTTGACTCGACCTGATACACCATTACCCATGCAGAAAGATCTGCTACCTCAAAAAGGTAATCTCTGTACTTTTTAAGTATAATCATGGTTTGAATAATATATTGAGATTATTCTTTTTTATCTACAAAGGCTACAATAATCAACACTCCAGCCTTAGTCACTACAGAGGAGATCCCAGCATACAGGGTTATACAGTTGACCGTTCCAGTGACTGCACTAGTTGCAGCAGGGGTAATGCTGTCATCTCAAACTCCCAAAGTCCCAGAGATCACACTTCTCGAGAAGGAGTTGCAACCTACAGAATCTCATACTGAGGTTGTAGATCCTCCGGCTGCCCAAACTTCTACTCTTTTTCAAGAAGATCAAAAAATGATAGCAGCCCTCGAAGGTTACGATCGACTACGGTGATGTTTCAATTGGAGATGATTCTACGAGCACCGCTGAAGCAAAGCAAGCTTCCGTAGAAGTCCCACTAAACTCAGAACTACCGGCCGAAGAAGACCGTACCACTACTGAGGGTGAGGAGTGATTTATAATCCCCCAACCAACCAAGCTTTTGGGTCAAGGATGCAGAAGTGATTTGTAATCCCCCAAAATTTTATAGGATTTTTTTCTATATTTTTATTGCTTAAATATTTTGTTTTGAATTATTTTGTTAATTAATTATAAATATAGCCTTAGTCATGATTAAATTTTATCATGCACACTGATTAGACCATATGGCGCGGCTAGTGCAGGCAAGTACCTCGACTAGCATATTAGTTGTAGGTACAACTTGATTTATTTTATTTGATATTTAGTGGTTTAAATTTATTGAATCGTGTTATGACTATCTTTTACATTTGTAATATTTATTAATTTATTTAATTATTACTTCTGAGATTTTGGAAATTATATTTATATAAAATAATAAAAATAATAATAATACTAGTAGTGATTTGTACTATGCCCAAATTTATGAATTATTGCTGGGATTATTATAGTCATTATTATTTGTTTTATTATCATTATTATTACTATTATTAATGTTATTGTAATATTAATACTTTTATTTGTATTATTATCATTTTATTATTATTTTTACTTTTATTATTCTTGGTCATTGTTTACTGATTAGAAGATGATGCTTTTATAAATATGAATACTAGAAAAAAAATGTAATGCATATAAAATTTTTATTTGTTATTTTATTATTATTATTGTTGTCCTTATAATTTTTATTATTAATGTGATTTTTATTATTATATTTATTATTCTATTTTTGTTGTTATTAGAAGATGATGGTTTTAAAAAATATAGGTACTGGATACAATAAAATACATACTTGAAATTTTTATTGTTATTATTTTTTTATTAATATGACTTTTATTATTTATTATTCCAAATTTTTAGGTTGAATAGTATAAATGAAAGAAAAGAAAAAAAAAAGGAAAAAAAAAGAAAATCAAAACTCGCGAGATATTAGAGGCCAATATCTCGCGAGCCATTAAAAGCCCTAACCCGTGACCCTAGTTTTCCCTTCCTTCCCCAAACCTGTCGAACTCAAGACCAGCGGCTGAGTTTTAGCTCAATTTGGATTGAGTAAAACTCAATCAAATCTCGATGATTTTCGAATTTTTTTTTTGTATCAAACCCCCAATAGTTCCTCTTCGGATTAAACCAAATCAAGATTTAAAAATGATTAAATTGAAGTGAAATCAGGATACAAACCTAGTATATATAAAATAAAATTAAAAATAAAAACACAAACCTTCGAAAACACACTTCTCCTTTCGGGAACACACCCTTCTTGAGTTCTCGTTCTGTACCTTCTTCGAATTCAGACAATCCTTGATGCCTCTGCGAACCTCTCCGACACGTGCCATGCCACCAGCTGACAACGGGCGGCCAAGCTATGCTGGCGCTGTCCAAAACAGAGCAGCAACCACAGTAGCAATTGTAGCCATCAAGCCTATTTTGTGCAGCGACAACTTCATCCTCGCCCCATCGTTTCGTGAATCGATTTCTTAGGTAAATTCACAAACTAACCATCTACAAAGTCGTTTAACTAGTGTATATCCAATCGTGCCAAGCCTTATGGAAATCGAGAACAAAAATCTTGCATATTTCAGTTTTTAGACTTGAAACAGAGCAAAAATCTGAGTCCAAACCCGATTTTGAAGGAGGATTTAGGACAGGATATTAAGGGTTTCCAAAATCCAACTGAACACAATTGTAGCCAACCTAACCAGCTTCGTAATGATGCTTTTAGTTTCGAAATTACCAACCTTTTGTTACAGAAAGATTGTTTCAAAAACCCCAATAATCTATTTTCAAAACAGTAGAAATTCGATAAAATTCTCCGATACGGCGTGCGCCCCGATATACCAGATGACGTGGTTGCGAACCGAAAGCATCAAAAGGTGTAAATTGACTTTGCGGATGTGTGGGTTTTGACGGAATTTGAATTGGTTGCGTGTGTACGATAAATTTGATGTGTATCCGTCGAAATTCACCGTATCGACCCCTTTACGAATTTTTTAATTGATTTGTGCACGTTCATCGTATTGAGACAAAACTTATGCCATCAAGACTGAATCATTTTTTTGGTCCTGTATGCCAAATTTGGTCCTAATCTGAGAAGGTCGATCGGAATGTCTTTTTAGCGGGCCCGCGACCCAATCCAACGGACGAAATTGTGCACGGCCCACCGAAATCCAACTTTGGACATACGGTTGGGATCGCCTCATCAAGCCGGATCCGTAGACATGTAGTTTGACGACTTTAGAGACCATAGGTACTGGCACGCTGTTCAGTACAAAAAGGGTCCAACGACGGACACTATTTTGACCCAAAATTATGATTTTGCTTCTGTGTCCAGAATTGGACTTATGGGTAGTCTACTTCAGTTATTTTTCTTATTCTGAAAATGTTTATGATGTTTGTTTTAGCATCCGGGGACGTTCGCAGTAGTTGGATTTCATTGCTTCGTTGATCTGTCGATTTAAGATATTGGACGTTACTATTCCTCTGTACCACCCTCAGGCAAGATACCTTGCCATTTGCTGTCTATTTTACTTTAGCTCATATTCACGCATTTATTTATTATTTATTTTTCTGTAAAATAAATTGTGCTATATTGTCATAAATAGATAGATTATACTGTGTAGCTCTATTTTCCGTACTTATTATTTTTATGCATATTAACCATAGATTTAAGGGACCACCCTAGTTTGTGTTGTATTCATAGGCCTTGACACATTTATACCATGGAGTTGCGAGTCGTATATAGAACTCGGACATGCGTGACTAGCTTGCCACCAGTACGTATAAGCCGTGCGATTGGAATAACCGCTAATAGTATTGCATGATTAGTTTGACTTAGCGGTTAATAGAGGGTATGTGTGTTGTAGATACAACATAGTAGGCATTGGGGTGGGAGGACATATATATCCTTAGCATATGGTCTACTATGCACATTTTCCTTGTGACTGTATGCTCCGCCGGAGATACGAGTTGACGACCCCTTTATTTATTGCTGGCCATTGACGTTTGAGGAACGGTTATGCTTGAGGCCCCTGGTGCCCCAAGTGGGGACTATGCCGATCCCCTTTTTAGCCAGAAAGCCCATGCGTTGGAGGGATGTTCTTAAACTGCATTCACTTAGAACAGTTAGGCTACCTTATCCGTTAGGTATGAGTACTTTGGTTTGGGTACTCGTATCTGATCATGGCTTAGAACAGTAACTTGTTGCAGACTAGTTTGCCACTTCTTGTCCTTGTTTGGTTGTAGGTGTGGCTCACTACTCCGATGAGAAGGTACTGAACCTTGTTGTGGTCCGGATACCATATTAGATTTATGGCATGGAAAGATACTCCATCGTGGATTAGCGTGACATCTCATGTCCTTGTTTGGTTGGGAGGATGGTATGCTAATTTAAAGGTGGGGGTATTGGACCATGTTATAATCTGATTTAACTTATTATTGAGCAGTATATATTCAGTTTTATGGCATGATATTATGTGTCTTGTTACGTCCCTCTGAGGACCTGGTGATCTCTCCAGGTGTGTGCTCTTAACTTTTTGCAGGTATTCTAGCCGAGGTCGTGATCTTCTCATTTCCTTCGAAGATGACGCGTCTTCTTCTTTGCTACTCTAGACAAATCATATCATTTGCCATGTATTACTTTTCTTTTAAATTATTGGTAATGGATTTGTCTCCGCCCAACATCTTGTATAAAGACAATTAGTGGTTGATTTTATGATATCTTTTATTCCTTTATTTTGTGGATGAGATTAGTTGTCATGGTTACTGTATTTTATAGCTTACGTATATTTATTTATACGGTTGGCATGTCTACGTTTCTAGTCCTACGTATTTTGGGATTGGGCATTACATGTTTTGTTGTTGGCCAATACAGGTCGAGATAAATTGTTTGGTTACTTTACTGTACCAAGCAAGCCTGTGCATAGGATTAGAGTCTAGAATCTCATCCACATACTTGACCTCGTTCTTCGATTATATTTTCTAACTTTCGCTTGCCTCCTTGATTTGCATCTTGCTTGATCTCTTCTATCGTAAATCTTTCATTTCGTGCCTCATAGAGGTTAGAAAGACGACCTGTATTCCCTATTGACTCTATCACACTACTAGTTTAACTCTTATAAGTTGGGTAGAATGCCTCATAACCTGGCATCCTATTGTCCTTATAACCCCTTTTGGGAAATATGGTTGAATAACAATGGTAGAATACCTAGGCTATAGAGTTTTAGAGGTTTGTACCCCTCTGGTCGACCAAAGCCTCATACATGAATACAACATGACGACTGTATAGGCATAAACTACGGACCAAACTTAGAATTTAAGAAACTAGGATTATTTGTATTATCTTTCATCATTCTCTCGCGTACTCATATTTTACCATCTGGACCAATACAGCTAGTATAGCCTAGCATTTGCAAGCTTACTCTTTTATCGAGCTTGTTTTACGACATATGTTATTTGGATGCATCCACTAACATATTGTCTAATCAGAACCGGTGCATGATGGTCTGATCAACCTAGTGCGCTTGGTTCGCTCTTCGATTATTTTACGTGGATTGAGATATAGTTAAACTCGTTCTTTAGGATCTCATCCGCAACGGTCTCGACAACTTCCTTTTGAACTATTCAATCGCCGTTAAAACTCATATTTGCAATTCGATCCCATCTCCCTCGAACTCTTATTGTTTTTTGCCACGTATTTTGAAAAACAAACGACACAAAGCATTCCCATGTGGCCATAAAAGCTAGATATACACAATCGTTTCTATCTATTCGAAATTGGAGAACTGTGTTCAAACTTGATTCATATCTACCGCATTAAAATTTCTATTATATCGTATAGTATTCTTTAATAATCAAGAGTCGAGGTACTACATCATGAACTTGAAATTTTCTAACCTCATTTAACCGAAAACTGTGTCTTAGTTCTGTAGAGTATAGATTGTAAGCCATCTAAATTTTAGAATTTACTAGTATTACCGATTGATTAGGATAAGTTGGTTTCTATTAGGATGATAAATTAGTACCTCATGAGTGCCCACTTTCTATCTAGATCATTTCGTATTCTCGACTGTGACATTGTTATTCGGAGCACGAGACCAGCTGTTACCTTCTAACAAATTCTATATACAAGACCTAGATGAGCCCACCTCATCCATTTAGGTATAACATGCCCCACTCAAACACGTCCTCTTGTACTCTATTTTTATGATACGACTTTCAGGTCAAAAAGGCTAGTTATAACCCTTACCGTAATACCGATGTACTTTTCGACCTTAATTAGAGATCCAACCTCGACTCAAATCTTTTGACCCAATATATGGTTGTGATCTACTCGAAGTGCTCTACGCATATGCAACTACTGTACCACATAATTGAGACCCCATGTGCTACTTAAACTCAAAAGTCACAGAAGGCACATTTTTGGACTTAAAGAACCTAGTTAACCAATCCGATTAGAAACTAGCCCAACAACTTAAGTTGGAACCTATTCTAGGATACCCTAACCTAATAGGAATGGTTCAGATTGATTTTAGGGATCTTGTACAGCGAATATAGATTAAAATCCAAGACTTAATTGATCAAATATTGGTTCCAACGGAACAAATAAATCATTGGTTTATAACGTTTGTTTCTATCTGTATCATCTCGATACCTCTACCGTGACTTTGATATTTGGAGCACAATACTTGCCATTTTCTTTCAATGAACTGCACTCTCATGAACTAGACTAGCCAGCCTACACATATGACATATACGTCCTACACAAATACACCATCTTGTGCTCCATTTTACTACACCACTGGTATGACCTATTTTCCTTTAGAACAAACCACAGATACCCATTCTCGTCCTATTTGATTTTCCATGCAATACCAACCCATTCCCTCCAACGAATTGAATACCCATGATCCAAGAATACCCTATCATGTAGAATATGTTGTCAATTTGGATTCCTTTTATGACTACATCCTACATCGTTTCGAAAACCGATTTATGATTTGATGCACTTACTCTTCCTTTGTATTCAGCCTCATTATATATTATATTTTATTTTTGTTATATTAAGTTTTATTTTAATTTCGAGGATAAAATTTTTATAAGTTTGGTAGGATATAATCCCCCAAAATTTTGGAGGATTTTTTTCTATATTTTTATTCTTAAAAAATTTGTTTTGAATTATTTTGTTAATTAATTATAAATATAGCCTTAGTCATACTTAAATTTTGTCATGCACACTGATTAGACCATATGGCACGGATAGTGCAGGCAAGTGCCTCGACTAGCATATTAGTTGAAGGTGCAACTTGATTTATTTTATTGAATATTTAATGGTTTAAATTTATTGAATCATGTTATGACTATCCTTTACATTTGTAATATTTATTTATTTATTTAATTATTACCTCTGGGATTTTGGAAATTATATTTATAGAAAAAATAACGATAATAATAATACTAGTAGTGATATGTACTCTGCCCAAATTTATGAATTATTGCTGGGATTATTATAATCATTATTATTTGTTTTATTATCATTATTATTACTATTATTACTGTTATTATAATATTAATATTTTTATTTGTATTATTATCATTTTATTATTATTTTTACATTTATTATTCTTGGCCATTGTTTATTGATTAGAAGATGATGCTTTTGTAAATATGAATACTAGAAAAAAAATAAAATGCATATAAATTTTTTATTGTTATTGTATTATTATTGTTGTCGTTATTATTTTTATTATTAATGTGATTATTATTATTACTTTTATTATTCCATTTTTGTTGTTATTAGAAGATGATGTCTTTAAAAATATAGGTACTGGATACAATAAAATACATACTTAAAATTTTTTTTTTGTTATTTTTTTATTAATATGATTTTTATTATATTTATTATTCTAAATTTTTATGTAGAATAGTATAAATGAAAGAAAAGGAAAAAAGGGAAAAAAAAAGGAAAAAAAAAACCATAACTCGCGAGATATTGGAGGCCAATATCTCGCGAGCCAATAAAAGCCCTAACTCGTGGCCCTGGTTTTCCCTTCCTTCCCTAGACCTGTCGAACTCATGCCCAGCGACTGAGTTTTAGCTTAATTTGGATTGAGTGAAACTCAATCAAATCTCGATGATTTTCGATAAAAAAATTGTATCAAACCCCCAATAGTTCCTCTTCGGATTGAACAAAATCAAGATTTAAACTAATGATTAAATCAAAATGAAATCAGGATACAAACCTAGTATATATAAAATAAAATAAAAACATAGACCTTCGAAAACTCTTTTCTCCTTTCGGCAACACACCCTTCTTGAGTTCTCGTTCTGTACCTTCTTCGAATTCAGAAAATCCTCGATGCCTCTCCGAACCCCTCCGACACCTGCCATGCCACACGCCGTCGACCGGCCGACAACGGACGGCCAAACTGTGTCGGCGCTGTCCAAAACAGAGCAGCAACCACAGTAGCAGATGTAGCCATCAAGCCTACTTTGTGCAGCGACAACTTCAACCTCGCTCCATCGTTTCGTGAATCGATTCCTCAGGTAAATTCATAACCTAACCATCTACATCTATAAAGTCGATTAACTGGTATAGATCTAATCATGCCAAGACTTATGGAAATTGAGACCAAAAATCTCGAATATTTCAGTTTTTAGAAACTTGAAACAGAGCAAAAATGTGATTCCATACCTTATTTTAAAGGAGGATTTAGGACAGGATATTAAGGGTTTCCAAAATCCAATTGAATACGATTGTAGCCAACCTAACCAGTATCGCAATGCTTTTAGTTTTCAAAATTACCATCTTTTTGTTTCAGAAAGATTATTTTAAAAACCCCAAAAAACTATTTTCAAAATAGTGGAAATTTGATAAAACTCATCGATACGACGTGCGTCCCAATAAGCCGGGCGGCGTGGTCATAAATCGAAAGCATCGAAAGGTGCGTATCGACTTTGCTGTCATATGGGCTTTGACGGAATTCGAATTGGTTGCGTGTGTGCAACGAATTTGATGTGTATCCGTCGAAATTCACCGTATCGGCCACTTTGTAAATTTCCCAATTAATTTGTACACGTTCGCCATATTGAGACAAAACTTGCGCCAACAGGACCGAATCATTTTTTTGGTCCTGTATGCCAGGCTTGGTCCGAATATGAGAAGGTCGACCGGAACGCCTTTTTGGCGGTCCCGCGATCCGATCCTACGGGCAAAATTATGCACGGCCCTCCAGAATCCAACTTTGCATATACGATTAGAAACGTCTCATGAAACTAGACCCATAGACATGTAGTTTGATGACTTTAGAGACCATAGGTACTGGCACTCTTTTCGGTGAAAAAAAAGGATATAATGGTTGACACTATTTTGACCGAAAATTATAATTTTGCCCATGTGTCTAGAATTGGACTTATGGATAGTCTATCCTAGCTATTTTTCTTATTCTAGAAATGTTCGTGATATTTGTTTCAGCATTCGAGGACGTTCGCAGTAGTTGGCTTTCATTGCTTCATTGATCTACCGATTCGAGATATTGGACGTTGCTATTCCTGTGCACCACCCTCAGGCAAGATACCCTGCCATTTGCTGTCTATTTTACTTTAGCTCATATTCATGCATTTATTCATTATTTATTTTTTTACAGAATAAACTATGCTACATTGTCATAAATAGATAGATTATACTGTATAGCTCTATTTCTCATACTTATTATTTTTATGCATATTAACCATAGATTTAAGGGACCACCCTAGTTTGTGTTGCATTCATAGGCCTTGACACATTTGTACCACGGAGTTGTGAGTCGCATATAGAACTCGGACATGCGTGACTGGCTTGCCACCAGTACGTATATGCCGTGCGATAGGATTAACCGCTAATAGTGTTGCATGATTAGTTCGACTTAGCGGTTAATAGAGGGTATGTGTGTTGTGGATACAAGATAATAGACATTGGGTGGGGAGGACATATCCTTAGCGTATGGGCTACTATGTATATTTCCCTTGTGACTGTACGCTCCGTCGGAGATACGGGTTGATGAACCCTTTATTTATTGTTGGCCTCTGACGTTCGAGGAACGGTTATGCTTGAGGCCCCTGGTGCCCCAAGTGGGGACTATGTCGATCCCATTTTTAGCCAGAGAGCCCATGCGTTGGAGGGATGTTCTTAAACTGCATTCACTTAGAACGGTTAGGCTACCTTATCCGTTTGGTATGAGTAATTTTGGTTTGGGTATTCATATCTGATCGTGGCTTGTATCAGTAACTTGTCACGGACTAGTTTGCCACATCTTATCCTTGTTTGGTTGTAGGTGTGGCTCACTACTCCGATGAGAAGGTACTGAACCTTGTTGTGGGCTGGATACCATATTGGATTCATGGCATGGAAAGATACTCTATCGTGGATTAGGGTGCCATCTCCTGTCCTTGTTTGGTTGGGGGATGGTACGCTAATTCAAAGGTGGGTATTGGACCATGTTATAATCTAATTTGACTTATTATTGAGCAGTATATATTCAGTTTTATGGCATGATATTATGTGTCTTGTTACGTCACTCTGAGGACATGGTGATCTCTCCAGGTGTGTGCTCTTGACTTTTTGCAGGTATTCTAGTCGAGGTTGTGATTTTTTTATTTCCTTCGAAGATGACGCATCTTAGATCTTCTTTGGTACTCTCGACAAATCATATTATTTGCCATGTATTACTGTTCTTTTAAATTGTTGGTAGTGGATTTGTCTCTGCCCAACATCTTATATAAAGATAATTCGTGGTTGATTTTATGATATCTTTTATTCCCTTATTTTATGGATTAGATTAGTTGTCATGGTTACTGCATTTTACAGCTTATATATATTTATTTATACGGCTGGCATGTCTATGTTCCTAGTCCTACGTATTTTGGGATTGGGGCATTACATGATTGCTCCAACAAAACAAGCAGAATCAGGGGCCGGAAGCAGTCGTTTCCTATTAGGCGCCTACGAAGCTGGAAGTAGTCAGACAGTCGTGTCTGAAACTACCATAGCCAGGCTCCGCTCAGATCTGGACATGCCCCGTGAGACCCCATACGTATTACCAGGATCAGGTAAATTTTTAACTTTTATTTACTCTAATTCCTTTAATGATGTATAATGACTGTGCATGTTGTTTACAGTAGGTCCTGTGGGGACGCTTGCAACAGCTGCGTCGACCATATTCAGTTTTAGCTCGACCATGGCTCCCCTGGACATGGGGATCCAAAATGGAGAGGGATGTTCTATGATGCCAGTATTCGGGTCTTCTGATGCACAATCTGTAATTCCTTCATCTATTGCAGAAGGAAGAATTCAAACAGAAGTGGCTACTCCGGGTATCTCAGCGATAAATAGAGCCGTCTTCGAAGCTTATACTAATGCTTTCTTCACTTCTCTGAAGCCCGTAATTTAAATGGTCATGGAAAAGTACCAACCTTATGAGACAGTAAGGGGCCCTTCTTCTTTTACTATTAGAGCTATTCGCAAAATTGGTTATTTGGACAGAGTCAACTACTTAGATCATATTTTGGATGAATTTGAGGAATTCATCAAATCTTATAATGATATGATAAGAGAAAATATCCCAAAACTCATAGACACTGAATGCGAGGCGATGGCTCAAAGGCTGCAAGACGAAAAACAGATTTTGAAGCTTCTGTGGTAGCTTTCTCACAGCGCTCTGCAGAGTTAGAATCTCGCATTGTCGAGACAAATTTTTCTATTGAGTGTCATAAGACTGAAGCTACAGAGAAGGAGAAAGAAGCTAATGAATGCCATGCTCGTCTTCGAGATTTAGAGACTGAAATGGCTCGACACCAAGAGGTACTCAAAGCAGCTCAACGACGTGAAGATAAGGTATTGGAAATGCACCAAATTGCTGTGAGCCAACTAGATGACCCGAGGAGGAAACGAGATGCACTTATTCAAACTGAAGGTACAAAATTAGAACGTCGGGCTGACTCGCTACAACCATTTGATCCGGAGTCTAGGAGAGCTCTAGCTAGGCAGAGGGTGCTCGACTCCAGAACAGAGAGAGCTAGAAATCTGAAGAAGTTGATTGTTGATCTCAGTACCCAACCACCCCAATAAAACTTTCACAACAACTTTGTCCTTTTGTCATCTTTTATATGATATATTTTTGAAATTTTGAATTATCAATAAAAGTTAACAATCTTTTTGTGGTTCTATTACCTGTTGCATATCTGTCATTGACATAAGTAATAAATAAAAACAGAAAGTATGTTCAGAGGTACCGAACATGACATATCTCCTTAGAAAATAACAATACTTATTATATCTGTATAGAGGTAATGCGGACGTGACAGAATATAATTCTCAAAATATTGTCATTTCAAAAGACGACTTTACCAGAGGTAATGTAGACGTAATAGGTCGCTTATATAGATAATAGAATTCAGAGGTAACGTGGACGTGAATTCGTGTATCCATTGATTATCTTCGAATTAGCTGGGATTCAAAAATAAGATATCTTTTAAAATGACTGGGTTCAAAAAGATAGGATTTATGATCAGGTGATATGATGTGGATATACTCCGCTGGGGATTTTAAGGTTTTATCAGAAGAGTGAATAAAAGTTAATAACTTTTTTTTGATTATGTACAACATTCAGAGGATATTTCCTTCAAACATAGTACTTTTTTAAGAATTTGTCGTTGATAGACACCATAGCGACTCGGCCATCCATTCCGATCAGTTGATAAGCTCCGTTTGAGAAAACTTTGCTTACAACATAGGGACCTTCCCACTTTGCTTCGAATTTGTGCTTGCTCATGTGTGTCATAGTCATAGAACGTCTGACAGTAAGGACAAGTTCACCTTTTTGAAAGGCTCGTACTTTGACTTTACGGTTGAAAGCTTTTAAAATACGAGCCTGATATAGCTCGATATGCTGTTGAGCTAATAGCCACTTTTCATCTAGTGCTTCAAACTCCTGAAGTCGAAGATGATCATTGTTTTCTGTTGTGATCTCATTGGCAATTACAATCCTTAAGGAGGGGATTTGAATTTCTAATGGTAGGACAGCTTCATATCCATACACCAAGGAGAAAGGTGTGCAACTGGTTGGAGTGCGTATAGTAGTACGATAAGCCCATAAACATTCTCCAAGCTTTTCGCTCCAGTTTCTCTTACTGGTAGAAACGAATTTCTTGAGAAGCTTGATGATAGTTTTGTTGAATGCTTCAGCCAGGCCGTTAGCTGCAGGATTGCAGGCCGTGGAAGCAATATTGTCGATTCTGTTCTCATCACAAAATCGAATAAACTTTTGACTGATGAATTGTGGTCCATTACCATGAATGATTCGTCGAGGAATACCGAATCTGTATATCACATGATGTTTGATAAAGTTGATGACGCTGCTGGCCTTGACTTCAGATAAAGGTATGGCTTTCGCCCATTTCGAGAAGTAATTGGTTATAGCTAATATAAACCGATGTCCTCTAGATGATGGTGGATTCGTAGGGCTAATGGCATCCATGCCCCAAGCTTCAAAGGGCCATGATGGGGCAGTCGGGTGAAGGGACTCCGATAGTTGATGGTTGAAATCTGTATGAATTTGACACGCTCGACATTTTCGTGCATATTCAATGGCATCTGATACCATAGTGGGCCAATCGTAGCACATACGTCGGATATGATCCTGTAACTTAGGACCGGGCTGATGTGCACCACATACACCACCGTAAGCTTCATGTAATATTTGTTTTGCTTCATCTTCCGCAAGATAGCGTAAGAGTAGACCATCAAATATTTGTCGATAGACGGTCTGGGAGGTATGATTATAATAAAATATGAGTGATCACCTACGGATTGTCGTAGCTTCCTTAGGATCTTCAGGTAAAATGTCATATACCACGAAGTCGATGAAATGCGCTCTCCAGTCTTCACTAATGACGTTGATTTTAATTGAATTGTTGGACTCAATATTTGAGTTACTCCATGCAAAATAACTCTTTGTTAGTGATGATAATCATCTGTTGCCTTCTCACTGTGATTACTAATACGGCTGCCAAATTAGCTAATGCATTCGCCTCTGTATTGCATGCTCGACGTATATGTTCAATGAAGAAGCCCTTGAACGATGTAGCCAGTCTAATTGTCGCTTTATAATATGGGACAAAATCCTGGTGCCGAACTTCATACGTGCCTCTAACCTAATTGACGATCAGTTTAGAGTCTCTATATACTTCAAGATATTCATTATCCAACTTTTTAGCTAATTGGAGACTGATGAGTAGGGCGTTGTATTCAGCTACATTGTTGGAGTATGGCTCATCTAAAGAATAAGCTTTTTGGATAGCCAATCCATTTGGTGATACGAGGACAATTCCAAATCCAGTGACAATGGTACCTTTATGTCCGATTCTGGATGCACCATCAAAGAATAGATACCAGGAAAGAATTTCCTCTGAAATCATATTCGATTCTAAAGTTTCATCAAGATGTTGGCCCATTACCTAATGGCCACACCTGATTTTGATAAATCAACAAATGACTTAAGTTAATACACAAAATATACAAACTGCTGCTAACATTTCAGGTCAAGTGAATTCAATATCAGAGAGTGTACTACAACATCAGCAAGCATGAAAATCATCATCCCGAAGCACTTATGTACTGGAATCAGTCAGAGTCATTTTACAGTTTATTATGTATTTTATCCTTTATTGAGTCTAGGATACAAATTGTAAAATTGACTGGGTATTACTGGCTTAGGTTATTCACAGTCTACTCTTCTATAAAGCTTACCCATTCATCCAAAGTCCACTTACCAAAAGTTCCATCTATCCTATGCAACAGAATTTGACAAAACATTCTTCTAAATACTAGATGAACTTAGACAGAACTCTGTCAGAGTTTCGGCCGAGTTTGGTCAGAGTTCGGACCGAGTTCGATCGTTTCAAATTCAAATGTTTGTTACCTCCAATTCGGCATACAACATTCGTTTTTGAAATCTATGCATCCGAACTCCACCCGAACACGGAACGAATTCGGTTCTCAAAAACACCTATAAATAGAAGAGAAATTTTCCTTTTCAAATCACTCATCAATTCTTCCTTCTATCTATTCCTAAAGTGTTTTTTAGTGTTCTAAAGCTTTCATACTCCACCTATACATCTCTTAGCCAAAGCCAGTAATATCAATTCGATTTAGAGTTCTTTGGTTCTCAGAGTTGTAAAAAGTTCGTTCAAGTTCAGAAATCATCTCTGTTTTTGGAGCCGGTCGTGCGCTCGTCACCAAACACGGTGTTGTAAAGTTGGTCGTGCATTTGTCACCAAGTACTGTACTGTAAAGAGACTGTAAGCTCTCAATTAGCTTGTGAATAGTGGATTAATAGCAGGCAAGAGTACCTGCGATTGGATTAGTCCTCCAAGAGGGAAACAAATATATATTATGGTGTTCACTGAGTTTAATTCTCTGATCTCTTGCTATATTTATTTATTATCTCTTTATTTACTGCCATAGTTATCTGTTTTAAATTTTTAAGTGGTGATTTATTCCGCTGCACTCGCACTCACTATATTTACCCCCCTCAAGAGGTGCTCAATATTCCTACACAGGAATCTCATCGTAGAGTTTAGATGTCTCCGAAATTGGATGAGCAGCCAAAAAGTCGGCTAGGACTTGATCCTTAAAAGATTTTTGAGGAACATAAACCATATCATATTGTGCTAATAGTATGGCCCATGTAGCAAGTCTGGATTGAGTGTACTGGGCTTCTTCATCAAGACTGGGAGAGGGTTAACTCTGGAGATAACATGAATAGTCTGGCCAGTGATATAATGTACGATTTTTTGAACAGCAAACATCAAAGCTAGGCACTCTTTCTCTATTGCCTGTATCGATGTTCAGCCCCGATCATTGTACGGTAGAAAAAATAGATAGCTTGCTCATGATCTTCTTTGTTCTTCTGAGCTAGTAAAGCACCTAATGAATGATCTATTGCTCGCATATACATCAGAAAGGGTATTCCTGAGGCTGGAGGTACTAGAACTGAAGGGTTCATCAAGTACCACTTTATGTCTTCAAATGCTTGCTGACATTTTTCAGTCCAAATGAAAGACACGCCGTTCTTCATAAGTTGAATGAACGGTCTACAACGTCCAGTGAGATTTGAGATGAATCTCTTGATATACGCAAGTCATCCCTGGAATCCTCGTAGCTCTTTTAGGTTGCTTGGAGGACACATCTCTTGAATGACTTTGATTTTTTCAGGGTCAACATGTATACCTTTAGAGGTAATAACGAATCTGAGAAATTTGCCACTAGAGACTCCCAGGAATGACTTGGTGGAATTCATATTGAGTTGATGCTGGCGCATTAGATCGAAGATAGTTCTCAAGCCTTGGATGTGGTCTTCCTTTAGACGACTTTTGACCACAATATCATCGACATAGCATTCAACTGTCTTCCGTAAATGATCATGGAAGATAGTACTCATAGCCCGCTGATAAGTTGCACCAGCATTTTTAAGACCGAATGGCATGACAGTGTAGCAATAGACTCCCAGAGGAGTAAAAAAAGATATATATTTCTTATCTTCTGGATGCATCTTGATTTGATTGTATCCTGAGAACCCATCCATAAAAGACGTTCGTTCGAATCCGCAAGTATTATCGATCATGACATCAATGTTCGGAAGAGAAAACTCATCATTAGGACATGCATTGTTGAGATCTTTAAAGTCAATACAGACTCTGACCTTCCCTTTTTTTTCATAACTGGGATAACATTGGCCACCCAGTCAGGACATTGTTCTTCTCTGACAAAACCACAAGAGATAAGCTTCTTGACTTCTACTTTTATAGCATCCATTATGTCAGGTCAGAATCGACGATGTTGTTGTTTGATCGGCCTTGCATTGGGCAAGATATTGAGTCTATGGTGTCATCCCTATTTTTCGTTATCCGTATTTCTAATATACGTATACGGAATCCTGACACGTATTTGTGCTTCTCTTACCTTACTAGCTAATTTTGGTTTAATCTTGCTTAGGTTCATCATGGCATATCATGGTTTGACTTGGTTTATTTTGGATTGGCTTGGTTTATTCCCTTTTGTTCATCATGTTAAACCCTCCCCCTCTTTCCTTTATAAACACACCTACTTTTCTCTCTCTTCATTATTTCTCATAACTTCTTCTTCTTCTCCATTAAAACCTCTCCCCCTCCATAGGCAAGTGCAACTTGCTTCATGAAGGAACCCTCCATTTTATTGTTCTAATCTCTTCTATGCAACATTCTAAGCTACTTTAGTTTTTGTTATTTTGTATTTTATGTATATATTTGCGTAGATCTAACTTTGCACCTTTTTGGAGTTTTCTTGGATTTTGATCTATCAAACCATCTTGTTTTCAAAAACTAAGAGTTCCATGTGGTAGAGAATTCAATTTTTACACAACTTAGGCTTTTAAAAAGTTAGATTTCATTGTATTTTGACCAAGTTATTGGAGTTTGAAGTTTATGGGTTCCATGGCCTTCTTCTCGAAATTTTGGAGAAGAAGAACAGTGTGGGCGCATGGCATTTTATGTACCCACAGGGACTTTAGCTTTGGGCGCATAGCCCTATATATGCGCCCAAGCTTCCTGCCTTCTACAGTGCTGGCGTATAACTATGCGCCCACGAGTTGTGTGGGCGCATGGGCGCTGGACGCATAATCCTCTGGGTGCATGTCTCCTCTTGGGCGCATGTGTCCCAGACTCCCCTTCTCTTGGGCACATGGCACCATGGGCGCATATTTCTTAAGCCCTCCCTGACTTGGGCATATAACTTTGTATGCGCACAAGTGCATCGTCTCTTTTCTTCGGTGCATAGACCCTGCCAGCACACTTGTCATAGAGTGAGTCTCTTGACTTTCTCCAAGTCATCCTGGCCCCACTTTTTGGGCGCATATATGCAGGCGCATATATGTGGGTACATAGCCCTGGGCGCATAGCTCCAGGTGCATGTTTTTCCAATCCATTGTCTCTCCATGATACCCCCTGCCTTACTCATATGTGTGGGCGCATGCACCCCCTTGGGCGCATGATGTCCCCATATTCCCTTTTTTATGATTTTTGTACCCATTTTATATCCTTATACCTTTTCGATATGAACTCCACATGAACACGATGTGAGCATGACATGTTAAGGGAATGACAACACATGATGGTGGCCCGTTATGGCACACCCTTGACAAGCAATATTGATATGGTAATATGAACACGAAAAGATAATAAAACTACATATTTTAGTGGCCCGTCGTGGCGCACTTATGACAGGTAACCTTGACATGATAAATGACATGATAGTGGCCCGTTGTGGCGCACTCTTGACAAGTAAACATGACATATAATCTTGATAAGTAACATATAACTCTCATCTTGACACCGTGGATGATTTATTGATTGTATCAGTACAAGCTACATGTCTCATCATGCATCATGTCTAGGACATGAATTCCTGATTTTCACGGTCGGAGATTCGTACTGAATCTGACTAGGATAATGACTAGATTAATCAAGTAGTCCATGAAAAGATTTTCAGCTACAGACAGTCCCGTTATCTGGGCGCTCTAATTGGACTTGTAGCCTGCCGTCGAGTAGGGCATATTTCTAGTGCACCGTCGTGTGTTGCACCCCCAAGTCACCTAATCCAACTCTCTCAACTTATGACCAGATAACTTGGATTAAGACTGCAGGGCTTGTGGCTGTTGGAACATCTCGATGCATCTTGCTAGTAACTAGGCTTGTGATAACCCTAGTTAGTTAAAGTATCAACCCGTACTTATTGTTCGGCAGTGATTGATGGATGGAGTCCTGTCTAGTCTTGTCTAGGCAAGTCCAGTACATGGTTATTTCAGCATGTTTCGGTTATATTGTACTTTATCGATAATTGGTTAGAGACTAAGTTCTGTTCAAGTGAAGGGTTACAACCCCGGTCCTTGTCTAGTTTACGGGTTATAACTTGGTTACTGGAATAGTCCTTTAGTTATCTTATCGTTTATCACCCTATTTCCTTTAATTCATGTCTTTCGTTATTATTATGTCTTTATGTGCTAATATGTTGGTTTTAGTTCTTAAGTGAAGCCTCCCTTGTGGCACTTGCTCTTTCTGGGGTCTGATCCAACTGGTTTTGTATGGCCAGATTTTGGAGTAACACCCGAGGATCTTCCAACCTTCTAGCCAGATGGTGAACACTAGGCGCAACCCTGGCAACGAGTGGGTTTTATTTTGCTCTTCCACTCTACTGTAAATTATTTTTTTGAGGCGTTTAGCCGTCGAGCAAGTGTTAGCTCGTGTTAAATTTACATTCCTGTCTGCCTAAGGGCTATATCATGGTTGACAAATCCTAGGGGTGATCATGTATGACTTAAACTCTTGCTAGTCTTTACATTTTGTATGACTAGCTTCATGATCATCTGAATATGTAATGTATGGGACGCCTTACTTTGTATGTCTGATGATCTACCATTTTGTTATATTTACTTGCTTGCTTAAGATTGAGACACCAGGCTTGTTCTTGACCTTAAGAAACTATTGGCTTGTAGTTAAACCCTCATGTATCTAGACAACCGTGACGTATATCGGGGTGGGATTCACTTTAATATACGTAGCTGGCTGTGTCTGTCCCCCGCTCTTCAGTATTCTGGTTCTGGAGCGTGACATATGGGTAGCAATCTGAGAATCCAGTCCCGGCATATCCTCATAACTCCAGACGAAGACATCAATGTATTTCCAAATAAGCTGAATTAATTCTTGTTTATCCGCTTCTGGGAGACTCTTGCTGATGAAGATAGGCCTTGGTGAGCCTTCTTCTCCAACATCAATCTGAATTAATTAATCTTCAGTAGGGGTTCTCGTTGTTCAAAGAGAAGTTCCCATTGAGTGTCCATCCTTTGTGCCCAAGGATCTGCTTCAGGAGCTTCAATAAAGTCATCATCGTCTTCTGAGAATTCAGCAGACACCATATTAGAAGATAGTGTCTCCAGATGGACGTGGCCTACACTGGTATCAGAATCCCATGAAACAGAATCAGAACAGTTAGATCGCTCATCTTTATCAGATTCAGAGGCTTCTAAGGTCGGAATCGACGAGGTATAACCTAATCCACGCTTCGTTTTGCCATAATATTGTAGTAATTTTTCTTTTGGAGCAGGAATACGAATAGGAGTTCGCCTTTCCCTACCGCTATTGAGACCAGCTTTAAAATTATAGTCCATCTTTTGAATGATATCTTTGGATTGTTGACTATAACGACGTAGATGGAGCCTCCCGTTATCGTCATTTTCTTTTTCGCTTTCGGGTGTAGTCTTCTGCTCTGTTTCTTTACTAAAAAGTATAAAAAAATTATCTTTCTTCCTGGAAGGAACTAAGAAGAAGGAGTCTTGCACTGGTTCAAGCAATACTTCATCTTGGGGAGGTTGAACTGCTCATATTGTAAGTGGTTCGAAGTTTTCTAGCATTTCTAAGTAACATCGAGTATAATAAAAGACATCAGTATACTGTAAAAGAGATGCTACTTTGTTGATTTGTACATCATTATTTATAAATAGTTTTTGGCCTTAGCAGAAAGCTTGGTAAGGTTGATAACCAGAGGAGGAGAAGGAGAAGGAGGAGGCTTGTTACGAAGAAGGTCAATAGCAAGAGGCTCAGAAGAGGTGAGCTCCCTCTGTTCCGTCTTTTCAGCAAGAGGATTCTTAGCATGAGAGGAAAGATGGATGGTTAATGTCTGAGAAGACTGAGGACGAGAAGTACATCCTTGAACAAGGATTATGATAACATCATTTGGAGTGTCACTATGATCTTTCTCAGTATCCATGGCTAGTACAACCTTCATGAATTTCTCTTTGTACATTCGGGAATCAGTACAATATGCTTCGATACCACGGAAGGGATTTAGATCAGCCACTTCCTTTTAGACTTCTCTATTGATGTCCATATATTTGAAGCATTGATAAAGAGTTGATGGCACGATATTATGCTCATACAGAAATGGTCTTCCCAGCAAGGCATTATAGGAGCCATGATTGTCGATCACATAGAAGATGACCTTTGTACGGAGATTGTCGGTTTGTAATTTCAGGCGAATCTTCCCCAGGGGTTCACTTCTGCCGGAATGAAATCCCAGTATTGTCATGATAGTTATGGAAAGATTATGCACAGGGATCTTTAGAGCTTCTAGTAGAGTCTTTGGCATGATACTGAGTGTAGACCCAGGATCGATCAGGATGCGGTCAACCTTTATTGTATCGACATATCCCGTAAAATAGAGAGGCCGGTCATGTCGATTGTCTTCCAGTAGCATATCATCTTGTGTAAAGGTGATGTTGGGCATCAGCTCCATCATACTATGATAATGAAAGCAGGTCACAGGCTTCTCGTCTAGCTTTTTAAGGAGCGTCAGACAAGTGTCGGGTTGCATCAAAGCTTCACTCAATATTTTTTGATTTTTCCTTGAAAGACGCAGACGTTCAAAGATTGATAACCTTGCTGGAGTATTAGCCAGTTGAGCCAACATATCAAAGCTATAAGGCTTCTTAAGGCCAACAGGTGGAATCGTTTTTAATACTTTATCGATGTAGACATGCTATTTTCCTTTGTCGGTCGCTGTCGGTTTGGGAGGAGTTTGTTCCACTAGAGGTGATGAAGTCGATGGAATATTAATAGCAGGTGAAGATGATGCTGGAGGAGCCTCTGGATCTGGAGTAGGGCTCTCTTGACCTTCTGAATAGTCTCTCAAGTAAAGTCTCCCAGACCTGGTACCGGTTAAGGCTTCTTCTTCGGATATAGGTTCGATGGACACCATATTGCAACTCTTTGTCCGGATCTTACTTTTGGACAACTTTCTTTGACAAGATGAGGAGTATGTCCAGAAACCCAAACCAACACGAGATTGGTTACGTGAAAGGCATATAGAAACATATACAGGAGATCCTTTTCCATGATTCAGGCCGGGAGCCTTTTATAGATTATATCCTATCTTCGTCATGAGTTTGCGGGATTGTTGACTATATAGATGGAAGGCTGGTTGGTAATTGGCCTCTAACTTTGACAGCATTATCTCAGAAGAAGAAGAAGAAGAATCTGCCGCCGAGGTGAAGGTAGTAGTTAAAGGTGAAAGACAGTGTTCACCCAATGAAGTCATATTACATGACTTATATTTGGCTGCTTTCTTGGACTTTGTGGATGAAGAAGGTGCTTCAAAGTCAGCCACCAAATCAGGATAGATCCACATAATCTTCCCCTTATCTGTTGACAAAGGAATAAGACCATTAGTTCGTTCAGATGGGAGATTGACAATCTCCAGAGTAGCTTTCGGGATAGGCATGACTCCATCATTCCCAAGTTGAGTAGAAAAATCACTAAGTTGTAGAGAAATAATGTTAGCAGTCACGGTCTTCTCATCTTGTTGAAGAGTGATTGCACCGGATTTGATCATCTCTTGGATTTTTCCTTTGAGCACATAGCATGCTCGAGTCGGGTGTCCAATAAACCTGTGATACACATAATATTTAGGATGATCAGTTTTATCCATTTTCTCTGGCCACTTTGCATCCGGTAGCTGAAGTTTATTGCTCTGAATTAAGCAATCAAAGATGCTCATGACATCATCCTCGACGAAGGTATATTCTTCTTTAGGATGTGGTGCCCTTTGTGGTGGTGCCGTTGGAATATGTGTTGACTGAGACTGACCTATATTGACGGCTAGAGCTTCTTTGCCTTTAATATTGATAGCCAAAGTCTCTTTGCCTTTACTGTTATTTTGACGGCCACCGCTGTTGGATACAGCATGTTCATCTCTATCAAGATTAGGCATCTGAATGCCTAATTGTTTGAACTTGTCGACAATTTCTTCTGTTGTCTTGGCATTTACTATGAAGGAAGGCCAATCCTAAAATTGTGTAGAGCCACTCCACATGCTGATTATAGGCAACAAGTTTGATTTGCATGTGTTTATAGTCAGAGCATCTGGAGTTCCCAGAGGCATTTTAAGTACCTCACTGCAGAATCGTTCAATGAAACGTTCAGTAGTTTTATTATGTCGTTGTTTGATTTTGATAAGGGCTGACATAGTCACGTTATTTGTTCCATCATAAAATCATTCCAGGAATATTTGTTTGAATCCAGAAAAGGAGGTTATGCAACCATCTGGCAAACTGCGGTACTAGTCGTAAGCTACACTAGCTAAGCATCCTACGAATACTCTAGTGAGTAGATCATCATTTGGCTAAAGTTGATTATTTATTACCTAAAAGTGGTTGAGGTATTAGCTTGGGGATGTACTGCCATCAAACAACATAATGGTGGGAGGTTTGTATTTGGGTAGAAATTGGACTTCCTTCCACTCTATGTGATAAGGTTGTTTAATCCCAAGCTTCTGTAGGCCGTCTTTCTATTTGAAGGCTTCAAACTGAGTACACAAAAGTTTTACGCCGTCGTTAGCATCTTCCATTGGTTGTGGAGTAGTGGACTGATTTGGTGTGTTAAAAGGAGGGACTGCATGATAAGTTCTACCCCAGCATCAAACTGATTTGGAGTAGCCTGAACTGGTACAGAAGTAGTATGAGAAGGCTATACCCCCATACCAATGTTGATGGGAGCAGATGTCGTTACAGGTTCTTGGGTCGAAATCGGATTCGCAGCCGGTGGAACCGTGTGTTGTAGCATGATCACAGCATGCATACTTATCATCATTTCAGCCATGCTTTTCAATCCGGCCTCCAAGGCAGCAATTCTCTGCTTTTGACTGTTAGAGCTAGATATATCTTGCTCCTTATTAGTGACATATGTTGTCACTTCTCTGGCCACTGAAGAGGAACTGGTAGAAAAGATGGTCCACTCAGAACTTTTACTGTCGGCATCCAAGTCATACAAAGAGCTAACCCCAGGACAAGGGATCGGAAGATTCTTTTGACTGAGGGAATCTTGGTCAAAGTCAGAAAGATCCTTTTGACCGATTGTTTCTTGGTCAAAAGGAAGATTCCTTTGACCGATTGTATCTTGGTCAGAAGAACGATTCCTTTGACCGATTGTATCTCGGCTCCTTGATCTGGTGTCTCGGTAGACACTTTCACCGGAGTTACGGATCTGATCCAAGTATTATTGACTAGGATTTCGGGATGCGTTGCATCTCGGACGCTCCCATAGTGCTTTGGGATGTCAAGTTGACCGAAGCGTACAATAATTCATCTTTGTCCATTATTACTAGTTTAGGAGCCTGAGCATAGTTCAAACGATCGAAGACAGACTGCTTAGCTGACTGGCAGCAATATTTCATGACTACCTCATGGTGATAATTACATTGATGTTCTTGTTGTGGAGCGACAGGTGGATGAGACGGCCTTACGATCTTCCGCTTCTGTGCAAGAAGTTTACGGAGATCGGTTACAACGGCAGGACGAGAAGAAGTCGGAGGGATGTATTCCTTGATAACATTGGTAACATGATTTCGGTTCTTGAGATGTCCTGTACCCTAAGTGTACAAGGAGGTGCTGAGTTGATTGGCATAGATAAGGGATTCTTGACTTCAGGAGTCTTCCTCTGGCACAAGTTGGCTGCTGGCGCAGACTGTGGCTGGCGCGCATTATGACTTGCTGAAGTTGCTCCGGACTGGCACCTGTTAAGATAAGCGCACATGTCAGATAGATGCACCACTTGTGTGTCTGTTTGAGACACCACCGGTATGTCTTATTGGATCTTGCGATGCACAGGGTTGGCAAATCCTGACTTGAATTTTTGGGAGTAGATAGAATGCCTTTTTGTGCTGCGCACCCTGTTCTTGTGCGCTTGTCATGGAGCAACTGGGTAGAAAAAAGTTCATTCTGAATAGAACTTACTCTCTTGCCAGAGATTTGATTATTCTGAATAGAACTTACTCTCTTGCCAGAGATTTGATTATCTCTTTCAAGATGAGTAATGTTTCTGTCCAAAAGAGCTTTTGAATTGATTGGGGCAAGGGCGCAACCAGAATTTTTTCGTCGAGTCAAGGACCGGAAAAGAATGAGAAAAGGCCAAAGGACGCCTTCCTTTGTTCTGTTCTAGGGTAGATATAGGAGTATTCCCAGCAAGTTTTAGACTTCGGGAGGAAGAGGTATTAGCTAAAAAGTATTTTCCCTTATTTTACGCCAGGGCAGAAATAGGCGTAGCTTGTGCAGAATAAGAAAAGGCCAAAGGGCACTTTCCTTTGTTCTGATTAGTAGCCTTACTAGATAAGCTGTTCTCCAAGTTCAAAACTCGAGAAGAAGAGGGAGTAGCCGAAGGGCATTCCCTTTTGTTTTGTACCAGAGAGGCAACAGGCGCAAGTTGCACAGAAGCAGTAATTGGTGTAGTTGAGGACCTGGGAGTCCATACGATGCGTGCCTTATTCTTGGCAGCCACAGTGGCGCGCCTAGTACCTCCAGTACTAATCATGGCTCGTAGGCTGTTTGGTCGACTTACACGACCAAGGCCTTCTGCGTCTTGCCGATCGACGCGATATCACATTGAGTTGTCTCTTTCTCGTCGGAGGAAAAAGTCGTCCCCAACAGAGTTGCCATTTTATTTGTAAAAACAAAAGTTTTAATTTTACAAACTAAGAAAGTAAGTATAAGAGTACAATAATTTTTAGAGAAGTACAATTATAGAAATCTGATCAGAAGACGATCACTTTATCCCCTGGACGATGTGATATTGAAGACACAAGCCTTTGGAGAATACAACAGCACTTTACAGGAGATTATGATCATTAATTGCAACTGACATAATCTCCTCGAGCGTCGCACTCCCTGGGATTCGAAGAGATATTCTTGGACTTTCTAGCTGTCAGTAATAATAGCTTACATTACAACTTCTCGAGGCAGCTTGCCATGTGGCCCATGAGCACCCTAACATAGGCCCAACCTGTGTGTCGTGCCACCTAGTTGCCAAGCGCCACTTGATGCTGGCGCCTTCTGATGAGTGGCTCCCTTTTATTTTTGTGCTCCTACAAAGCGTATCGAGGTTAGTTTACCAAATCTATAAATTATTTTCTATAATTATGAACGAAAATTTCTGGAAAATTAATTGACTGTCGGTTGTCCAAAAATTGATGCGTCGTACGGTTTTTGTGATTTCGAGAGATCCTGAACTCCAACTTGCGGTATGTTTGAAGTTTTGGAAAGATGACACAGAGATCTATAATATATAATTTTTAGAAATTTAGAAATTTATCTATTATTTTATTTAATTTGTAGAACCGATAGATGGTCGACGATTCATCGAGTTAGTAGCGGTAAGCCATAATTGCAACAACTTTCAACCAAATCGGGATTGTCCCATAATTCAACTACAACTTACCTTGAGGCAGGTACACTTTTGATTTATATGCTTCTTATATTATAATATCTTTTACTGTATTTTATTGAGTATATAGATTGTGACATGATTGTGACACGATAGGCTTTACTGTATCATTGCTCGTTTATTGACTGTCTAGTGAGTCGGGACGAAAAATGCTAAATAGATGTGTGAACAATCTCCAATGATTGTTTTAAATGATAGCTAAGTCATACACCTCACGTATGGGTTAGCCGTACCAAAATTGAATGATAGCCATCTATGATGTGCCGTATTAGTCCAGCTGTTCACATGTCGAAAAGTTTTTCAAATACAGTCTGTTTACTTGTACATGTTCATTATTAGTTGTCTCGTTCACGCTTGTTCTTTTTAGTTATTTTTGTACATGTTTATCATTTCCAGTTCACACACATGTTCTTTTATTTTCTACCACATCTTTACAGTCTAGCATATTTTGGATTAAGTTACATAAATATAATAGGGTTGTACTTTGCTCATTTCCTAACTAGATCATTGCAAGTGACTTTGAATGATACCTATTTTTTTTGCTATGGACTATATAAGGAAGATAGCGATCTTGGAGGGCGACCTTAGATTTTAGATAGATTAGTTAGTTTCTTTTATTTAAATATTTAGCGGGTCTGTTCCAAAAAAATTATTTTGTTGTATTATTGGATTTGTAAATAAAATGGTTATTGTGATTGAGTAAATAGACGTGATTTTGTTGTATTTGAAATTAATATCGAGACGTAGACAGCGTACTATCGCTGATGTTGCGGCATAAGCTGGACTTGGCTATGAACTCGTATCTGAAAAGCGGATACAGGTCGTGACACCAGCAAGTAATGCAACATCAGACCCAGTAGTAGTAGGCTGAAACGGTAAGAGAGAGCTTAGTGACAGCCTTGGCATATGTGACACCACCAGCCTATCAGCGAAAGACTTGATCTATTTTCGAATTTAGGAAGGCGATACCCAAATCATTTTCTGGAAATGAGGACCCGACCAAAGTTTATGCGTGGCTCACCAATATTGAGTATTAATTAGTAGTCGTTGAACTTCCCAAGGAGAAATTGTAATGCCTGTGGTTCGTATTACGTATTTTTGGAATACGTGTACGTATTTTATCTTGTATTGCATGATTTTTTGCTTAGCTTTTCTTCATGGCTTGGTTTATTCTTGGGTTGGTTCGGCTTGGCTTGGTTTGCTCTGGTTTATCATGAACCCAAGGTGAACTCCTACCTACCACCACCATTAGTATTTATTAATCCATTCTCCATCTCTCTCCTTATTACTCTTCTTCTTCTCCACTATAACTTCTTCACCTACCAGAGAGAGAGGTCTAGGCAAGTGTAACTTGCTTCATGGACGAACTCTAATTTTATTGTTCCATTCTCTCCTTTACAGTATTCTAACATACTTTAGTACTTGGCATTTTTACTTTCCATGGCCAGATTCTTATAGATCAAAATTTATCTTATTTTTGGATTTTTTGGGTTTTGATCTACTTAATCTTTTTATTTCTAAGTTTTGATGGTTCCATGTTGTAGAGAATTTCGTTCTGCCCTATTTTGACCTATGGAAGTTCGGATTTGGACTCCGGATGAAGGTTATATGGAGCTTGAAAGCATGGGTTCATGGTGTTCTTCTTCTCGAAAATTTGGAGAAAAAGAACAGTTCTCTTGCTGCATGGCAGTACTTGACCGCTATGAACATTCATGCGGCAAGTCGCTCTCAGCCGCATGAGACCCTTGTGCTTCTAGCCGCATGGACTTTTCCCCTGTCAGCCGCATATGCTCCCATTCCCGCCAGCCGCATGAGGGCCCTTCTTTCTGAACCACATATGCACCCGTCACTCCTAGCCGCATAAGCAACCACATTGACCCAGCCTCATGGGGCTCAACTCAGTTGAGCCGCATAGACCCTTGCTCTGCGAGCCGCATGGATCTTTGCTCTGCGAGCCGTATGAACCCGGGTCCGTTCCAGCCACATGAGAACCCCCTGCGAGCCGTATGGCACCTATTTCCCCCTGACCGCATGCGCCCTTGACTGAACCTAGCCGCATGGGCTTCTAACTAAGCCGCATGCGCCTCATTCTATTCCTAACCGCATGGGCTGCTCCCGCCCTCAGCCGCATGAGCTGCTCCCGTATGGATTCCTTCCTTGGCTGTATATGCCTGAGCCGTATTGCTTTTCCATAGACTTGTGTTCTATGATTGAATTATTATTATTTGATTTTTTTACTGATAACTTATGTCTTGTAACCTCAGCATAACTTGGGTCTCCTGGTTGAATGCTTGCACTATGATGTCCTGTACATGTACCATAATACGGTAGTGACCCGCAGTGGTGCACTCTTGATACGTAACATGACCTGATGGTGGCCCGTCGTGGCGCACTCCTGACAAGTAAACTTGACATGATAAACCTGGTATATCTTGATAAGCTGTTACGATGGCTACCTGACATGGCATGACCTGTAGAAATAACCTGGACACCGTGGGCGATTGTGCTTGTACAAATAATCCAGCCCTATCTTGCATCATGTCTAGGATGGGACTCCTGAGTACCACGGTCAGGAGTACCTACTGAAATGGACAAAGGCTAATAACTAGATTAATACATTAGTCATAAAGAGATCTCCCAGCTACAGGCAATCCCGTTACCTGGGCGCACTTGGGATCTGTAGCCTGCCGTCGAGTAGGGCACATTTCCAGCACACTGTCATGTGTTGCACCATTCAAGCTACTTAAAGGTACATACGTTTCCTGGACGATGTACCCTCCTGAATTCAACCCCTAATTTTTGACCTGAGTAACCTGGATGGTCTGCAGGACTTGTGGCTGTAGAATAATCTTACTGCATCTTGTTAGTAACTAAGCCTGTGACAACCCTAGCTAGTTAAAGTATCAAGCCGTACTTGTTGCTTGGCCGTGATTGATTGATTGAGGAACAACCTGTCTAGCCTTGTCTTGATCCTGTACAATATTGCTACCTGTCCTGATTTCTTATAATTATCTTGCCGATAAATGGTGGGAAACCAAGTTCCGTTCAGATGAAGGGTTACAACCCCGGTCCTTGTTTGGGTTACGGGTTGTAACCTGGCTATCCGAATAGTTCCATGGTTATCTCGTCGTATATCATCCTGATCTTATATTTCCAGATTCTATTTATTTATTTGTATGTTGTGCTAATTGCTGGTTTTAGTTCCTAAGTGAAGCTTCCTTTGTGGCATTTGCTCTTTCTGGGATCTGACCCAGCTGGTTTTGTATGGCCAGATTTCGGAGCAGCCCCGGAGGATCAACCGACTTTCTAGCCCGATGGTGACCACCAGGCGTAACTAGGGCATCGAGTGGGTTATTTTTGGCTCCCCCACTCTATTGTAAAATTAATTATTCTTTTGAGGCATTTAGACGACGAGCACCTGTTTAGCTCGATTGCACTTACTTACTGTCTGCCTACGGGCTGTAACATGATTGACAGATCCTAGAGTTGATCATGTATGACTAAACTCTTGCTAGTCCTAACATTTTGTAACGACTAGCTTCATGATCATCTAAAAATGTAATATTTGGGATGCCTTATTATTGTATATTTAATGATCATACATCTTGTGACTTTATCTACTTGCTTGTGATTGAGACACTAGGCTTGTTCATGATCATAGGAGACTGTTCGCTTGTAGTAAACCCTCATGTATCTAGACAGCCGTAACCGTATAGCGAGATGGATTCCATTTCATATACGTAGCTGGCTATGCCTGCCCCCGCTCTCCAGTATTCTGGTTCTGGGGCGTGACAGAAATAGATGGCAGCCGTCAGGATACAGCTGACTGGTAATGCACATCATTGGTAGAAAGCCAAAGAGGAGCGATTGGGACCTGACAGAGTCACAGGGGAAGAGTTCTCCAAACTCTTCAAGAAGATGTATATTCCCGCTAGAGCACGAGCGAAGCTTCGAGACCGATTCATCTACCTTACACGACATAATATGACAGTAGAATTGTACAATACGGAGTCCTTACGCTTGAGTTGTTTTGCCCCGTACCTGATACAAACTGAAGAGCAGAAGGTTATTACGGACTCTACTTCAAGATGCAGAGACTCATAGGATCAATAAAACCTACTTCCTACTTGGCAGACTTGAACGCCGTACGACACCAGGAGCGTATTAACAAGCGAAAGGCCAGCCAGAAGCTTCCTCAGCTAGCAGCACCAGCTTGAGCACCACAATGAGGACCTGAGAGATGCCCTACAACACATCAGCAACCAAGAGCAGCCTCATATCAAGTCCAAAACTCCCTACCTATCATTATTGCAAAAAAAAGGCCACTCCCAAGATAATTGTCATAATAATCTAGGGTTGTGTTGGGCTTGTGGGTCCAATCAACATCTAGCCCGAGATTGCCCAAAGAGAGGCACGACAGCACCACCAGCACCAACTCAACCCACAATGCAAGGAGGATATCTGCGTGGATCGCTTCCCGACCAGGCGATACATTTTATGCATGCTAGACAGTAAACAGAAGCACCGCGACCAGGACAGACCTTTGCCATGATGATTGAAGGCGGAATAATTACACAAGAAGCAACTGTAGGCAGCAACTCGAAAAATTATGATCAGGATAGTGAGTAGAATTTTGGTTTATGCTTGAATGATACTTGCTTGATTAGGAAAAACCTTAGAATCCTAGCACACATCTAGAGCAATCTTAGAACCATTAGCATATCCCTTGACCATGGTGAGTTATTTTAATTTTGAGGACAAAATTCTATTAAGGAGGGTAGAACGTAAACCCCCAAAAATTTTAAAAATATTTTTTAATATTTTTAGGATTGAAATAAAGATTTCTGGATTTTTTTATATTTTATCAAATATTTGTTAATATTATATTTTTTTTATTAATATTACATATGGCCTTAGTCTTGGTTAAGTTTTGGGATGCATATCAACTAGGAATTTTCGTACGACTAGTGTAGTTGTATGCTTTGACTAGTGTATTAGCCTTGCTAGGAAAGGACTAGCCATAGCTGTATCCCTACTAGGAAAACATGTCAAAGTTATAACTTAACCACTATAAATGGTTTAATTAATTAATGATTAAGACTTTTGACTTTTTAGAAGACCTGGTTGTACCAGTTAAGTCCAGATTGACCCGAACCAAACCCAGGCTCATGTAGTCATGTAGTACGTCTAAAGACGTCCATGTAGATATATATTGCATGTATTTTATATTGGTAATTTATTTTTCTTTTATAAAGAATGGTTATATATAATATATATTTTAGAAATATAAGTTATGGTACAACCATTAGTTATATTTTAGAATATTTCTTGTATTTATCTAAAATATGTGCATAAATATATCATTCTATGTGTCTACATATATATGTGAATATATATTTATATATAGGTATATATACTAGGTTAAATATATATATATATATATATATATATATATATATATATATATATATATATATATATATATATATATATATATATATATATATATAAATATATATATATATATATATATATATTAAAGAGATAAAAAAAAAATCTATATACTACTGTTCCGAAGAACAGTAACATACAGAACCCGACCCTGGTTGAGACCTATATAAGGAGTTAAAAAACAAAGAAATCGGGCAACCTAATCTAATCCCTAGCTGCTCGACCTGAATCCTTCCCCGACATCCCGACGACCACCTCGATCCGCAAGCCACCATCATAAACGCCGATAATCACCTGAACGCAACTGTTTCCCAGAAGTCGGATGTGCACAGGCAGCCGTCGACCATGACTTTAGAGGTATGGTACTCCCCCATCTCACGATAAAATTTGACTAGTTTGCCCGTTTGAATCACAATCTAACCACCTCAAATCCATGTCAAGTAGTTGAGGTAGATCAAGAACTGGTTCAATAGAAAATTAATTTGAAAACAGGAGGAAAATTAGGAAAGATGAGGTTTAGAAAAGTAAAAAAATTGTGTTGGTACCCAGATTGGAAGGCCATTTTCTTTTAACCCGATAAATCAATTCCAGATTTTGTTTTTCTAATAGATAGACAACATAACCAATTGTAAATCTCATTAAGTGGTTTTAATTCTTTTGATTTGTTAATCAAGTTATTCTGTTTATAAATCAAGAGAAAAATATGCCAAAAAAGTTTAAAAACTTGGAAAATCCATCGATACGGGGTCTGTTCCAACAAACAGATGACTTCGTCACAACTCGAGAGCATCAAAGGTGCATACGGATATTCTGTGTGTAACAAATTTGAGGCGAATCAGTCGAAGAACACCGTATCGAACCCTTTGCAAAAATCTTAATTACTTCGTGCACGTTCGTTACATCGCGATGAAACAGCGCCATTGGACTCATATCATTTTTTTGTCCTGTGAGCCAAGTTTGGCTGATTCTGAGACTATTGACCGGATCGTCGTTTAGGCAAGCCCTCGATCCGATTCAACGGACGATATTTTGTCCGGCTCATCTAAATCTAAAATTGGATATACTATTGGGTTCATATCAAAAAATGGACTTGTCGGTATATATTTTGTCGACTTTAGAGACCATAGATTCTGGCACGCTTTACAGGGTAAAACGGGTTCAACGACAGATACTGTTTTCATCCAAAATTACTTCTTTATCTTTGTGTCCAGAATTAGACTTATGGATAGTCAATCTTAGATATTATTCTTATGCCAAAAATATTGGTGATGTTTGTTTCAGCATCCGGAGACGTTTGCGGGAGTTTGGCTTCTGTAGCTTATTGATTTGATTGGATATTGTTGGTTCTACGTACTACCACCTGGCAAGTATACCTTGCCTTTCTTTATAATTTATTTACGTGCTTATATTTCTTTTCCTTTGTTACATGTCATTATCCAGTTTTTTTGGTTGATTTTTGATATGTGTTTTCCCATATTATGCATACCAGTTTAGTTGTCCCGTTTATATATTGTCTTCATTATTGGTTTGGCATTATAGTTCATAACGGATTTGTTCTCATCTGTACTTTGTCTGAGTTGTACTGTATCACGGGCAATAGGAAGGACGAGTGCGTCATAACTGAACTGTTATTCCTATTTTCATTTATTCTCAACCTGACAGTCCATACTAGGGGCGAAGGTTGATTACTTGAGCTAACCTGAGAGTCCGCACTAAGTGCGAGGGTTGGTTGTTGTTTAAACCTGAGAGTCCACACTAGGGGCGAGAGTTTGGTTATTCGTTTGAATTCTTGCCATGTGTTCACCGAGGAACTTCGCAGTTATTATCTATTTTCTTTCCAGTAGTTCATTTATGCGTAGCTGTTCTTATATACATATTTTTTTGTTGCTTAGTCATCTTTTGCTACTTTCATGGTAACTTTTTATGCATGCTACTAATGTGCGATAGGCATACTTATTTGTATTTACTATTTTCCTAAGGACCTGGTGATCTCTCCAGGTTTAGTCGAGGTTTATCCAGGTGCAAACGAGCAGGTTTATGAGCCAACACCAGACCACGGTACTGCAAAGATGATGACATTATTGATGCTTAGTTTAGCATAGTTGGACCTAGTTATTTTATTCATGTCTCTATATTTTATTTTCGTCTACTATTAGTGGATTTTCCTCCACCGGACGTGACTTGAATTCTTGATTACATGAAACTTTATTTTATATTATTCTTCATTATTCAGTTTCTTTAGTATTTATTTATTACTCATTTGATTAGTTGTATGTTTTTTACTTCTGTGGATGAGATATAATGTAATGATAGTACTAGATTTCTTGGACTTGTGAGTTTGTA